>CM066038.1:148586519-148860118 GCA_033557465.1 Ichthyophis bannanicus | reverse complement strand
ACTGGCTAGTCTTAACAGGCTGTTTTTGGGTAACCTGATCCTGTGCAGAAGAAGAAATGGTCGGGGCCCTGAAGTTGGAGGGGGACCGCGTGTCGAGGGGAACTCGATGTGGAAAACGTCTTCTCACCATACTGGTGCCCGAGGGATCCGGAGGAAAATGGTCAGGACCCAAGCAGGTTAGACACCAATTGTGAGTGTCTAAAAATAAAGTTGTACCGCCACAGTTTGTACATTTCTTGGGGAAAGTGGCTGGCGGTTCCATGAGGAAAAATGGAGAGGCCTAGAAGGCCTGAGAACTGTGAGACACTAACAAAGAAAATATATTCCTTAAAGGGAAAAAATTTTACAAGAAAAGAAAAAAAACACCGGCGGTACCAGTGGCATCGGGGAAGGCAGCCGCGACCACAAGAAAACTAAAGAAGAAAGAAGACATTTTCTGCGGTGACAGGAGGACGTCCTGCCGGCTCCGTGGAAAAATGAAAACTGAGGAGAGGCAGTTGGGATGGCGGGAAGGCAGCGCACAGGCATGTTGGGATGCTTCCAAAAGCTTTCTGATTGGACGCTGGGAAGCGTTCCCGCACGGACTCCGTCGGTACCGACGTACCCATATGTGAAGACTCATTCCTGCTTGTTCCTGGAGATATAAGATCCCTGATGTTGAAGCCTTGGTGGGAGTGGCTGACTTGGATTTAGTGGCAGTTACAGAAACATGGTTCACAGATAACCATGATTGGGATGTAACTATACCTGGCTATACTTTATTCAGAAAGGACAGGGTAGGAAGTAGGGGAGGAGGAGTGGTACTACGTAAACCCCACCAGAAATATGGGAAACATTTCATAAAAACTGATCTGAAACAAATACAAAACATAATCACAATCATAAACACCACCACATCCCCACTTGATCCCTGCCCTGTAGCCTGGGTCAAAATCATAAAAACTGAATTGGCACCTTTAATTCTAAACATAGTAAACCAGTCACTAATTCAAGGATCTATGCCAGCTGAACTAAAAGGATCACTCATATCGACCTATATTAAAAAACAAAACACTCAACAAAGCTGACCCATCCGCATACAGACCTATAATCAAGTATACCATTCATAGCAAAAATCATTGAAAAAAGACAGTCCATTCCAACTGCAAGACCATATCGATTCCACAAAAGCACTTGATGAACATCAATATGGTTTTCGACAATCTCATGGAGTAGAAACACTCCTTCATGCTATTCGATAAACTATATAAAAGTATGGAAGATTGCAAGAAGATGTTTCATCTTAATATTCTTAGATATTACAGCGGCTTTCGATTTGGTAAACCATAATACCCTCAGAAAAGACTTGAATCAATTGGAATAATGGGGACACCCTTAAAATGGCTCACTTCATATATAAACAATAGAGTACAACAAGTATACTTGACCAAAACCTATCCAGTACCTTCCCACAAAAGCAAGGCATTCCTCAAGGTTCTGCATTATCGGCCATATTATTCAATCTTTACCTAAGGCCCATTTGTAAAATATTTCAAAAACACAAAATAAACTAATCATCTATATGCAGATGATATAATGCTCTATACCCAACTGGATATACATCACCCGGATTATACCCACTTAGAAATATGTCTAAACGAAACACAGTTATGGTTTCATCAAAACAATTTGAGCATCAATCATAAAAAAACAGAAGTAATGTTTATCTCTAAGAACCCTGAACTTAAACATCCTCCCACAATCATACTAAATAATACTTCGTATAACATTAAACAGGAATTAAAGTACTTAGGTGTAACTCTCGACAAGACTCTTAGCATGGAAGCCCACCTGAGACTCTTAAATAGATCTATTTTCTACAAACTCAGAGTATTACAACCACTACGCAATATCATTGAACACTCAGATTTCAGAACAATAGTACAAACACTCATAACTCCACATCTGGACTATTGTAATGGTATTCTTGTTGGTTTACCTAAAAAAACAACCAATATACTCCAAATGGCCCAGAATGTCACAGCTCGGATACTAATGAATGTGCGGATTGTCAGACCACATCACACCTATCCTTCGAGAGAACTACACTGGCTTACCTATACAAGCACGCATCAGATACAAAATAATAATTACAACTTTTAAGCTAATTACACAATATCGCCCCATCCTTCCTCACCACTCATTAATACACAATCACCTAATAGAAAACAGGCATAATCTAAATATGCTGCAAACTCCAATTTCTATACGCAAGGTAAAAATAAACACTAGCAATAGGGCCTTCACTTACATAGCCCCCTCACAATGGAACATGCTCCCAGAGTCACTAAGAGCTAACAAGGACCTCCAATCATTCCGCAAAAACCTCAAAACACATCTATTCCACGAATACTACAATTCGAATGAAATAACCTAATTCCCAATTTAAACCATAGCCTGATAGATACCTAACAACCTAATCATAATTCACTCCAAACATATCATGAGTATATTATAAACTTACTAGACACACGATATCTCATCCTATTTGACAATGTAATTAGTTTTCGAGTCCTCGAACCCCTATATTAACCTTGACTTATACATAAGCTATTTACTGTTTACTATGGTTTTGATTAACTGTTATCCTTATGATGTACATAATTTAACTAATGATACTGCTGTTAATTGTACATAGTTTGTTTTTATTGCTACTGCTGTTATACGTAACTGCTATTGTTGCAGAACCAAATTTGTTAAAATGTAAACCATGACTGATCGCTGGAAGGAGCGGTATAGAAATATATGCAAATAAATAAAATAAATAAATAAAAATAAATATATGTAAAAACTACTATTAAAGCTTTGGAATTACAGAGCTTAAAAGGGAGAGGGGAGGCATTGTGGGTTAAACTAGAAAGAGGGAAAGAGAAATCTATTTACATTGGTGTGATATACAGACCTCCCTCACAAGAGGAAGAGGTGGACAGAGAGTGAATGAAGACATGCTCAGCAGTGCTAGGAAAGGAGAAGTGCTACTGATAGGAGATTTCAATATGCCAGATGTTGACTGGCACATTTCCTGCTGCAGTATCATCTAGAAGTAAGGAGATCCTGGATTCTCTACAGGGAGAACTATTTCAGGCAATTGGTAACAGACCCCACACGTGAAGGGGCCATACTGGACTTGGTGCTTACCAATGGTGAAAGTGTTTCTGATGTTGTAGTGGGAGATCATTTTGCATCCAGTGATCACCAGATGGTGTGGTTCAGTATTAGGACTAGGGCTGTTAGAATCCATTCAAAGGCGAGGATCTTGACTTTAGGAAGGACTAACTTTGCGAAGATGGGCCAATACCGCAGGGAGTCATTATTTGGATGGGAAACAGCTGAGGGATGTAGAAAAACAGTGGGAAAAAACTGAAAGGGGATATTTTAAGGGCAACCAACCTTTTTGTTAAAATGGTAAAATAAAGGTAAAAGGAAAAGGAGACCGCTATGGTTTTCAAAAGAAGTAGCTGAAAAAGTGAAGAAAAAAAAGAGTGAGGCCTTCATGAAATACAAGAGATTCACAGAGAGAGGAAGACAGGCATCTGTATTTGGAAAAAAACTTAGAGAAGCTAGCAAAGTAGTCAAGAAGGCAAAGATTCAAAAGGAGGAGGGAAATAGCCAATGCAATAAAATGGGGGGATAAGACATTTTTCAGATATATTAGTGAGAAGAGGAAGGGCAAGAGTGGTATTGTCAGACTCAAGGGTGCAGGGGAGGAATATGTAGATGCTGATAAGGATAAGCGTAAAGCGGAATTGCTTAACAAATATTTTTGTTCTGTGTTCACAGATGAAGAACCAGGAGCAGGACCTCAGAAAACACCCACAAATAAGAAAAGAAGCAAAGGACATCTTGAACAATTTTCAAAAGACGGTGTTTGTGAGAAAACTATCTCTCAACTTAAGTAGTAGACAAAGTGATGGGACCGGATGGGATACACCCGAAAATACTGAGGGAACTTGGGGATGTTCTAGCAGCTCCACTGACTGACCTTTTCAATGCCTCGTTGGAGTCGGGAGTGGTACCAAAGGACTGGAGAGAGGCTCATGTGGTGCCTTTACACAAAAGCCTGCGGAAGTAAGGATGTGGTTGAAAACTACAGGCCTTGGGAGAGAGGTTGGAGGCAGCGCAGAGGTCCGGAGACATCGGGCTTCTTTCCCCGCCGGCCCCGACATCATCGGGGGCCTTTTAAAAAGCTGCTCAGCTGGTTTGCAGTCCCGGGAGAGAGGTTGGAGGCAGCGCAGAGGTCTGGAGACATCGGGCTTCTTTCCCCGCCGGCCCCGACATCATCGGGGGCCTTTTAAAAAGCTGCTCAGCTGGTTTGCAGTCCCGGGAGAGAGGTTGGAGGCAGCGCAGAGGTCCGGAGACATCGGGCTTCTTTCCCCGCCGGCCCCGACGTCATCGGGGGCCCCTTTAAAACCTTGGTAGGCCAGGCGCAGCCGGAGGCGCTAGTCGGGGCAGCAATATAAGGGGCTAGATACAAGGGGCATATTATGCCCCTTGGGAGCCACGAAGGAGAGCGGGAGAGCCGTTTCAAGTGCTGCGTGGTGTAGCTGCTGGATAGATGGGCAAAAGAAAAAAGAAGATCTTGCCGGCGGAGCAAATGGAGGTTGCTGTTGGACCCATGGACAAACATGTTAAGGTAGTGACTAACACCAATGTACCACTTGACCCTGACTTTCTCATTCTACGTTCATCCCCAGTATCTCTTAGCTCTCCAGACCGGACACCACCTTCTCCTCCAGTTTATGAATCTCCACCTTTGTCTGCTCCTCTGGGCACTCAATTTCAGCAGAGTACCCCGATTGATGTTGGGGAAAAGCTGAAACCAGTGGTATGGGTTCCTGTTCCAGACGAAGCCAGGGTGATCTCAGATGATCAGGTTACCCTGGCAGATATCTGGAAAGTGGTAACCCGTATTGAGAACACCTTGGTACCCACTGTAATACAGCTTTGTGGTTTCTCTTCTGAGATTACCACTAGGCTGTCTGAAGTAGATAAAAAGGTTGAGAATATTTCTAAACAGGTTGCTAAGTGTGAAACCCAGTGTCAGACCCTTGCAGCTGTTAATTCTTCCCATATAAAGGAAAGTTTGTATGTGCACAACAAGATGGAGCAATATGACAATATGTTTCGAGCAAAAAAATGTTAGATTGCTGAATTTTCCCTTTTCTCATTTGCTTTTCTGCTGAAATCTTGTTGAGAAAGTATTTCAAAGAGGTCTTGGGGTTGGCTTCGGCTGACTCCATTGCCCTCTCTAAGTTATATTACCTTACTGGTAAGAGGTTAGCTACGGGTTCTCTGGTGGGGTTTTGATGAGGTTAAGGGCATGGAGGCCCTGGACCTTACCAAATTCCTAGAGGACTCAAGAGATAATATTTCCTCAAGAGCCACTTTGGTGGTTTCTTTTCTTTCAGACCAGGATAGAATGATGATTTTTCGTAGTTATTTTAAAAATATGTCTGCTCTGTTTTGCAGTGCTAGGGTTCAAATGTTTCCAGATATTAGTAGAGTGACTCAGACTAGGAGACAGGCCTTTTTGGCTCTTAAACCTAGACTGCTTGCTATCTCTGCTACTTTTTTTCTTAGATACCCTTGTAAATGTTTGGTTTTGTATCAAGGTTCAAAGTTTGTTTTTCTTGATCCTTCTCAGCTTGAAGGTATTTCTTGCTGACAAGGAACGACTGGGTAATTAGCAACTGGAGGTGGGTGGGTTAAGTTAGTAAGCTGCCTGATAAATTAGAGTTGGCTCTATTTGTTTTGTGCTGATTTATTTTCTTTTAAGTATCTCCCCAGATTGTGGGCTATGATGATGTATTGCCACTAATTGTGTATTTCGGTAATTATCTGTATTATTTTGCCTTTAAGAAACATTCATGGTTTCTTTATGCTTGCTTTGTAAGTTTGTTGAAATTTCAAATAAAAATAAAATTAAAAAAAAAAAGAAAACTACAGGCCGGTTAGTTTAGCTTCGGTGGTGAGTAAATTATTGGAAACGCTGCTGAAAGAGAAAATAGTGAGGTTTCTGTAGTCCAGCGGATTACAGGATCCAAGGCAGCATGGATTCACCAGAGGTATGTCTTGTCAGACAAATCTGATGGATTTCTTTGACTGGGTGACCAGGGAGTTGGACTGAGGGAGAGCCCTAGATGTGGTGTATTTAGATTTCAGTAAAGCCTTTGACACTGTTCCTCACAGGCGACTTATAAACAAACTGAGCACCCTAGGGATGGACCCTAAAGTTACTGCTTGGGTTAGAAATTGTTGGGTGGGAGGCGACAAAGAGTACAAGTAAATGGAGCTCACTCTGAGGAGAAGGATGTTATCAGTGGTGTGCCCCAGGGATCTGTCCTTGGTCCGATTCTTTTTAACATCTTTGTTAGTGATATAGCGGAAGGGCTGTCGGGTAAGGTTTGCCTTTTTGCGGATGATACCAAAATCTGCAATAGAGTAGACACCCAGGAAGGGGTAGATAACATGAGAAGGGATCTAGCTAAGCTTGAAGAATGGTCTAGAATTTGGCAGCTGGGATTTATCTTTATCTTTATTTAAAACTTATTATACCGCCTGAACCTAGAGGCATACAGCGGTGTACAATAAAAATTAAAGGAGGCTACTGTCAGAAATAGAAAAGAACGCCAATTCATTTACAGGAAAGGATAGCAAAGAAGAGAGAGATAGAAAGAGAAGTTAAAAGAAAAGTACAAACAGGTTGGGGAGGAACAGTCAGCTGCCAACAGTAGAAGAAAGGGGGGAAGGGAGGTCAAAAGCCGTGCAAAAAAGGTGAGTCTTAAGTGAAGCTTTAAAGGAGTGGAAGGAAGAATCTAGACGTAAGGCTGAGGGAAGGGAGTTCCAAAGACGGGGGCCAAGAAAAAAGAAAGCGGAAGGTGTGGATTCAAGGCGAGCCCTAGAAGGGGGTGGGAGAAAAAGACGATTAGCATGAATTGACCGAAGAACTCTAGAGGGGCAGTGAAAATGAACCAGATCCGAAAGATAAAGAGGGACACCAGTGTGCAAAGCCTTGTGAACGAAGATCAGAATCTTATATTGAATACGAAAAGGGATAGGCAACCAGTGTAACTGAATAAGAAGGGGAGTGATATGAGCCAAGCGGGAAGAATTAGTGAGAAGACGAGCAGTGGTGTGATGAACTAATTGAAGACGGTGAAGCTGAGAAAGAGGGAGACCGGCCAAGGAAGCATTACAATAGTCTAGACGAGAAACTACGAGGGAAAGAAGGAGCGTGGTCATAGAAGAGGGGGAAAGAAAAGGCCGAATAGCACAAAGTTGCCGTAGTGTATGGAAAGAGCGCTGAACAACAGAAGAGACGTGATCCTTGAAAGTTAAAGCCAAGTCCAGGGTGACACCAAGATAGCGCATAGATGTGACGAGAGGGATGGGCCCAGCAGAGAGAGATGGGTTGAGGGTGGGAATGGGAGCACCAGCGGTAAACCAGATAGCAGAAGTCTTAGATAAATTAACATGCAAAAAGTTCTCAGAAAACCAGGAAGAAACAGCGGAAAGACAGACATTGAGGGGGCCAATATCAGGCGTGAGGGGACAGGTGTGATAAAGGAGGAGGATATCGTCTGCGTAATAGTACTCAGAGATACCGTGCTGCTGGATAAGTAAAGCAAGAGGGGCTAAAAAAATATTAAACAACAAGGGGGCTAGTACAGAACCCTGAGGGACACAACAGGGAAGGGGTGACGAAGCAGATGAATCAGTACCCGATGAAACTGAGAAAGACCGGTTGAAAAGAAACGAGTGAAACCAATGAAGAACCAAACCAGAGAGACCAATGGAACGGAGCCTTAGGAGAAGAGTGCAGTGATCAACGATATCGAAAGCAGCAGAAAGATCAAGGGAAACAGCTACAGAAATAGAACCGTGATCGTAGGCAACATGCAAGTCATTAAGAAAGGAGATGAGGATAGATTCGGTGCTATGCCCGGGGCAGAAACCAGATTGACGGGGGTGAAGAACCAAAGAATCCTCTAGATGTGAAGACAACTGAGAGAAAACCAACCTTTCAAGGAGCTTAGAAAGAAAAGGGAGATTAGAGATAGGACGCCAATTAGAGGGTGAGGAGGGGTCCAAAGAAGGTTTTTTCAAAAGAGGTCGTATAAGAGCGTGTTTCCAGTGGAAAGGAAAGATACCGGAGGAAAGACTGGTATTGAAGATAGAAAGAATCAGAGGAAGCAGAGCAAAGAGATGATTCAGTGAGCCACTGAGAGGGAATAGGGTCAGATGGGCAAGTTGTTTTCCTGATCGAGGAAAGGATACTGGACAACTGAGGGAGTGTGATAGGCTGGAAAACAGACCAGCAATGTGAAAGCGGAGGAACACAGGGGGAGGACGCTGACGAGGAGGGGACTGGGGAAAGAGGGGGGGAGGCGAGAGAGGGGGACAAGAGGGGAAAAGCTGTCGAATAGAAAGGACCTTGCTGACAAAATGGGAAGCCAGAGCATCAGAGGTGGGGTTATTAGTAGAAGAAGAAACAGAAGGTGCCACATTAGGGGACGAGGAGGAAGCAGAGAGGGAATGGAGGATGCGATAGAGTTGGCGAGTGGAGTTTGTTGAGGAAGAAATAAGGTTTGAGAAATAATCCCGCTTAGCGGAGTTTAGAAGGGTACGATAGGAGGAGTGACAATAGCGAAACTGTGAAAGCGTGACCGGAGAAGGAGACTTATGCCAACGGCGGAAAGCCCGACGAAGGTAGGAACGGTGAAGGCGGAGACCGGGGTGATACCAAGGGGAGTGAGGGCGACGATGGGCAACAGGAGGAGGACGCAAAGGAGCAACCATATCTAAAGCAGCGGTGAGAGTGGAATCCCAGCACTGGGCTTGAAGATCCACAGAGAGCAGATGAAAGTCGGAGGGAAAAAGTTCGTCTGACGACGGGAACTGTTGAAGCGACGTGGGGGTAAAGTGACGAACCAAGCGAGCTGGGGGTAGAAGAGAAGAGGGAGGGGAGGAAGTAGAGGGACAAGGGATAGCAAAACGTGAACAATGGTGATCAGACCAGGGAAGGGGCTGAGCAGAAAAAGCGGAAGGAGCAAAAAAAGAAGAGGAGCGGGTGATTACCAGGTCCAAAGTATGGCCAGCTGCATGAGTGGGGAGCTGGACATGCTGGGAGAGGGAAAGATCAGAGAGTAAAGAAAGAAAGGAGAGGTCACGGTGAGTAGAAGGAGAGTCAACATGAGCAATAAAATCACCAAGGAGCAGAAAGTGATTGTACCTGAGGGAGACTTCTGAGAGAGTCAGAAGAACAGAGTCCCAAAGAGGGGAGGACAAAGCAGGAGGGACATAAAGGAGAAGAATATGCAAGGGGGGAGAGGTCTCTAGATGGAGGAGGAGAGCTTCCGGGTAGGGAAAAGGAGAGGGGAGAACCTCACGCAGGGGGAGGGAGGAGCGGTGGATCGCCGCAACCCCCCCGCCAGTCCGACCCCGGCGGGAAACCGCGGAAAAGGAATAGCCCGGGGGGAGACAGCGATTCAGAAAGGGCTCCTCCCCGTCCCTAAGCCAGGTCTCAGTTAAAAACAGAACATCCAAAGAGTGCTGTGAGATAAGGTCATGGATAAGCACAGTCTTAGAATGAATGGAGCGGCAGTTTACCAAAGACATCTGAAGAAGAAGCAGCTGCGGGGGGGGAAGGAAAGGCAGGTGAGGACACCGAGGGCAGACATGAGGAGGGCAGACAAGGGATGAGATTAGAGGAACGACATGCAACAATGCTAGCCATAGTAGAGGGGGGGCAGGAGGGAGAATGCCTCCAGCCCCATAGAACAGGAATAGCAGACATCGGACAGAGCAAAGAAAGTAAAAAATGTAAGGTTATGCATTTGGGCTGCAGCAATCCAAGGGAGCAATATAGTATAGGGGGCGAAGTACTTTTGACCACTAAAGAAGAGCGGGACCTAGGTGTGGTTGTGTCTGATGATCTTAAAGTAGCTAAAGAGGTAGAAAAGGTGACGGCAAAAGCTAGAAGGATGTTTGGGTGCATACGGAGAGGAATGGCTAGCAGAAAAAAGGAGGTGATAATGCCTCTGTATAAGTCTTTGGTGTGACCTCATTTGGAGTATAGTGTGCAATTCTGGAGACCGCACCTTCAAAAGGATGTGAACAGGATGGAGTCGGTGCAGAGTCTGGCTACTAAAATGATTAGTGGTCTTCATTATAAAGCATATGAGGATAGACTGAAGGATCTTAATATGTACACCTTAGAGCAGGGGTCACCAACCTGCGGCCCGCGGGCCGCATGCAGCCCACGAGGTCCCTTTGTGCGGCCCGCGAGGCTCTACCCCGGTTAACATTACGTGCGGCCTGCCAAGGATTCCCGCCATTGTATCTGCGGCCCGCGGCATGCTCGGCGGGTTCAACGGCACGTGACCGGTTTCCCAAGAGCAGCGCGCAAATTAGAGGACCAATCAGCAATAAGGCTTAAACTTTGATTCTGTTTTTGCAGCTAATCGATAGAATTCCTGTTCTCTTTTGTCTGCTAGCATGAATCATCAGCCATCTCATTAAATTCAATAAAGGTGATCAGCCATTGTTTTCATAATTTTGCGTTTGTTGTTTTTTTTCGCGGGGGCGGGGAGAAGGGGGGTGCGGCCCGCGAGGCTCCCGGTAGTCGGCTGTGCGGCCCGCGGCCCTCTGGAGGTTGGTGACCCCAGCCTTAGAGGAAAGGCGGGATAGAGGTGATATGATTGAGATGTTTAAATACCTCCGTGGCATAAATGTTCAGGGAGAGAGCCTCTTTCAATTGAAAGCAAGTTCTGCTACGAGGGGACATGGGATGAGGGTGAAGGTGTGGCAGGTGCAGGCCTGTGACCCACGGTGTCTGACATAGGCAGGCCAGCATGGCTAGCTTGACCTGTAAATGAGGCCTGTGGAGAGGCATATAGGATTGCACATCCCCCAACATGCTGCTATTGTAAGAAAGAACTCAGTAGAAATATTGAATTAGCTTAGATAAGCAGAATTGCAGAATTAAGAAATGGAAGAATACAGAAAAGATGTGTTTTAAAGTTACTGATAAGAAAGAGTACATTTGCAGAGAAATATTGAGGAGTGCTGACAGATGAGTTACAGAACCTTGCTCTTCTGCACGCACAAATGGTCCCATAGCCTTGAAAGTGTGAAAGTAACAAGTTGATGAACTGACCATTGTAATTGGGACTAGAAGGGGGGCAGGCAGGTGTCATGCCCACAGAAGCCCACAGAAGGAACATAATTGGAGAAACTTATCAGTACCGGGACCAATAGAAGGGCTACGAGAGGTACGGGAGAGTACCGGGACCAATGAAATGTTTTTCTATACCTAGAATGGAACAGAAGTCTATAAAAGTTGTTGTAATGCTTGAAAACTTTGCTCAGCCATTTTGAAATTGCCTTGCTTGAGACTTGTGCACAAATAAATGATTTGGACCTTCTGAACAGACTCCTGGTATCATTGGTTTGTCTGCGCTTTGCTGCTACATATTCCTTGGTGCGTTGGCCGGGAACTTGTGGAATCAAAGTGTATATAGGGCAATATACCACGACTTTCCGCCTCTATAGGCTTGGTCCTGCCGGGATCGCGCCCTTCCGACGAGGGCCGCTCCCTGGCGCCACCGGTCCCTTGTATCGGAGGGAGCTGGTCGGACCTCGGCGGGTGCCGGGCCCGGTCGGAGCCAACGCCTCGAACCCGAGTGAGGGGAGTCCGAGGTCCAACTCATGCGCCTGCTTGGGAAGTTTTGAGGACCGGATCCGGTGAGTATAGTTTTGATTTTGGGTCTAGACAGAAATAGAAAGAGCAGTACTGCCATTGGAACTTGGAATTTGTAATCTCGAGATATTGGGAATTGGTAAGAGAGCTTGATCACCTCTCAAGGAAGAGCCGAGTAGCCTGGCATGGGAATTCGCTAGGTGAAACCCTCATCCTTTTTGTAATTTGGGAAAAAGACTAGTCAGAACAGATAGAAACGAATGCATTCTGGGAATACGTTGCTAGCATGATTGTGTGAACGAAGTGTGAATGAGAGGTCTGGCAGCACGGACCAAGTGAAGGCGGACCCCTGATTAGCGCATTTCCTGACCGGGCGACCGCGTTCAGGTCGCGAAAAGGGGGAAGCGATTGTCGTCTTGTCTTGTTATCTGTATTCCCTATACGTTTCCAGGGCCGTGAGGACCCCTTACCCACGGTCCGCCCACCTTTTCCCTTCTGTCTGTTGTTGCGCGCACACATCGAAATGGGAGGGGCAGAGTCTACTAGGAACACTCCATTAGAATGTATGATCGCACATTTTAAAGAGGGATATTCAGGAGATTATGGTATTAAAATGACAGCAGCCCGTTTGCAGATTTTGTGTACTAGGGAGTGGCCCGATCTAGACCCCATCTGGCCCCGAGAGGGAACGTTCACGGTAGAGATTATTCAGTCAATACATCGTAGAGTGCGGGTAGCGCACCCCGATCAGTACCCCTATATAGATTCCTGGTTAAGTATTTGTGAAGATCCGCCTTCCTGGGCGCAGCGCTGTTATGAGGAACAGTGCAGAATAATGTTAGCTAAAACAGATTCTAGACAGAAAAAGGAACAGCCTAGAATGAAAGAGCAGGATAAGAAAGCCAAGAAGAAACCCATCTTGGCAGATCCCGATTCCCCAGAAGTAGTCCTCAGGCAGCCCCGAACCCCAGGTCCAGTAAGAATAGCTCGGCGGCGTCCTGCCCCAGAACCCCAGAGACTGCCAGAGCCGAGGCGAGACCCACACCCTGACCCCCCTCCTCCTGGAGGAGAGGAAGAGAAAGAATTAGCGGGAAGAGAAGAGGAGGATGTAAAAAGTGAGCCAGAAGCGGAGCTAGAAGAAGAAGGAGGGAATTCCCCAGAAGAAGAAGAAGAGGACAGTGAACAAATAATTGAGAAAGCTAGCGCTAGCACTAGCAAGCCAGTGAAAGAGAAACCCAAAGCAAAACCAGTTGAGAAAAAGAAAGCGACTCCTGCAAAGACAACGACAATAGCCCTTAGATCCCAGACCCAAATGACGCCTGGGACGGCCAAACTGTTTCCCTTAAGGCAAGTCCCGGGGGTGCCCGTAAAGAATGATAATGATGAAGTGGTAGCGGGACCCTTAACTTATGTGTATATCCCTTTCTCTACAACGGATTTATTAAATTGGAGGTCGCACTATGCCTCCTATACTAGCAAGCCCCAGGAGCTGACAGAATTAGTAACTAGTATTATGGAAACTCACCAACCCACTTGGCCAGATTGCCGTCAGCTCCTGACCACCCTATTTACCACAGAAGAACGAGCGAGAATTAGAAAAGCAGCTATTGAATGGATGGCAGAAAACCCTGCCGCTCCGGCGCAGGGGCAGAATATAATAGATCGTAGAGAAGCAGCTCAGAGAGAATTCCCGAATGAAGACCCCCAATGGGATCCAAATACAGATGAAGGATCCACCGCCCTAGCCCGTTTTCGCCAAGGCTTTTTACAAGGCCTGAGAAGAGGAGGCCAAAAAGCTATGAACCTTTCCAAAGTAGCAGGAGTTATCCAAGGAATAGATGAGAGCCCAGCAGATTATTATGAAAGATTAACTGAAGCTTACAGAATGTATACTCCCTATGATCCCGAGGCACCAGGAAGTTTATGCATGGTGAATTCTGCTTTTGTAAACCAGTCTCAACCAGACATTAGACGTAAATTACAGAAATTAGAAGGGTTTGCGGGCATGAATGCAACACAGTTATTGGAAGTCGCTCATAAAGTGTATGTGAATCGTGATACTGAAAGACAGAGAGAATGTGATAGAAAGATGAAGAAGAAAGCTGATTTTTTGGCTGCGGCCATAGTTGAAAAGAAAAGGGGAGGTGTCCCTAATCGAAGGAGCAGAGGAAGAGGGCGGGGTCAAGGCGGAGGCCGGACCCAGAGACTAGGCGTGAACCAATGCGCCTATTGCAAAGAGGAAGGACATTGGAGAGATACATGCCCGCAACTCGAAGACGCCCAGCAAGATGACGAATACGATCATCAGTGGCGAGAAGAAAGACGAGGCCGTCCCCGAGGCCGAGGAGGAGCCAATCGAGAACAATTCCAGAGAGAGAGGGGAGGAGGAGCCATCCAAGCATTGGCCACACAGGCCCATGATGAGGATGACGTGGATTAGGACAGACCGGGCTCCAAGTTTGCTTTAGGTCTCCAGGAGCCTATGGTCGAAATACAAATAGGAGACCAATTTATGAACTTTATGGTTGATACTGGAGCAGAACATTCAGTAATAGACAAAAAGATAGCCCCATTCACCAAGAAAGCAGTCACCATTATAGGAGCAACTGGTGCCAAAGCCACAAAGTCTTTTCTACAAAACCGAATATGCAGTCTAGGAGGACAGCAAGTAACTCATCAATTCCTTTACATGCCCGAATGTCCAGTACCCCTACTGGGACGAGATATGCTAGCCAAGCTTCAAGCACAGATATCTTTCTCCGAACAAGGAGAAATGCAAATGACAGTGAATTCTCAAGCCAAACCAGCAGGAGTAATGCTGCTGACAGTACCCCGAGAAGAAGAATGGAGGTACTACATTGATGATTCGATTCAAGATACCTATTTTGAACAAACTTTAAAGAACATTCATGCACCACTTGAAGTATGGGCAGAAGGCAGTCCCCCAGGCCTAGCCAAGCATATAGCACCAGTGATTGTAACCCTCAAGCCTAGCGCTACACCAGTGCACGTCAAACAGTACCCTCTCCCAAGAGCCGCAATTGAAGGCATTCATCGCCACCTACAGAGATTGCTTGAGTATGGCCTACTGAAAGTATGTCAATCCCCATGGAACACCCCACTTTTGCCAGTGAAGAAACCTGAGACAGATGATTATCGCCCAGTGCAAGATTTGAGAAGAGTAAATGATGCAGTTGAAACTATACATCCAGTTGTGCCCAATCCTTACACTCTTCTAGGATTGATACCTGCTGAAGCTACCCATTTCACTGTACTGGATTTAAAAGATGCATTCTTTTGCATAAGATTAGCCCCTGTAAGCCAAATATTGTTTGCATTTGAATGGCAGGACCCCATCTCTGGAAGAGGGGGCCAACTCACCTGGACAAGATTACCCCAAGGATTCAAGAATTCACCTACCATCTTTAGTGCTGCACTAAATCAAGATCTTTCAAGCTATCCAGTAGCCCCGGGGAAGAGAGTACTTCTCCAGTACGTGGATGATCTGTTGATAGCTGCCGTATCAGAAAAAGAATGTATATTAGCCACCCAAGATCTCTTGCAGTTACTAAATGAAGCTGGATATAAAGTTTCCAGAGCCAAAGCACAACTATGCCAAACAGAAGTGAAATACTTGGGTTTTCGTATTACCCAAGGAAGCAGAAGATTAGGCAGAGAAAGAAAAGAAGCAGTATGCAGAATTCCAACTCCAACAACCAGAAAGCAAGTCAGAGCCTTTCTGGGAGCGGCAGGATATTGCCGAATCTGGATACCCAACTTTGCCCAAATTGCCAAACCACTGTATGAAGCCACAAAAGGAGAAGAGAAGTCACCACTGGAGTGGGGACTTGAGCAGGATACAGCCTTCCAGAAGCTAAAAGAAGA
The DNA here is from genome assembly GCA_033557465.1 of Ichthyophis bannanicus. Classification (NCBI taxonomy): domain Eukaryota; kingdom Metazoa; phylum Chordata; class Amphibia; order Gymnophiona; family Ichthyophiidae; genus Ichthyophis; species Ichthyophis bannanicus. Next base: position 148,844,493 of record CM066038.1, on the reverse strand, counting down.
ATTGATGTCATCACCAGCACTTGGACTACCAGATGTCCACAAACCCTTCCGCTTGTTTGTACATGAAACACAGGGAAATGCCCTAGGCATGTTGACTCAGAAATTAGGAAATTGGGAGCGACCTGTAGCCTACCTATCGAAACAATTGGACCCTGTGGCCAAAGGATGGCCACCTTGCTTGAGAGCAGTTGCAGCTACAGCGCTATTAGTGAGTGAGGCAGACAAACTCACACTAGGACAGAACATACGAGTCACTGTGCCACATGCAGTCCTTGCCCTTATGGAACAGAAAGCGAATTATTGGCTCACCAATTCCCGAATGTTGAAGTACCAGAGCATGTTATGTGAAAACCCACAGATACAACTTGAAGTGAGTCATGCCTTGAACCCAGCTACCTTGATACCCATCAGTGAAGAACTCCCAGAACATGACTGCATCGAAGTCATGGAAACTGTGTTCTCCAGTCGACCTGACTTGACAGATGTGCCCATAGACAATCCCGACCAGATCTATTATGTTGATGGGAGCTGTCTCATCCTTGACGGACGACGCTGTGCCGGATATGCAGTCGTCACTCAACATGAAGTAGTTGAATCATCAGCTCTAGCCTCAGGCACATCAGCCCAGAAAGCCGAATTGATAGCACTCACCAGAGCATTGTTGTTAGGAGAAAAACTTGTGCTGAATGTATATACAGATTCCAAATATGCTTTCACTACCTTGCATGCCCATGGAGCTCTCTACAAAGAAAGAGGACTCATCACATCCGGAGGAAAATCAGTCAAATATGGTCCCGAGATATTGATGTTACTTGATGCAGTCTGGGCCCCAACACGTGTAGCTGTCATGCATTGTAGAGGACATCAAGCAGGAAAAGGAGAAGTTGCTCGAGGAAATAGATTTGCAGATGCCTCAGCACGACAAGCAGCTATGACAGGACAGATTGCCCCACAAGCTATACCAATGCAAGCAGCATTGTTTCCAGTACCTTTGAATCTATGGACCCCACGATATACCACCAAAGAATTAGAATACTATTGTGACAAAGAAAATGGAGTATTGAAAGACGGATGGATTGAGCTGCCGCCAGAAGAAGGCAGTCAACCTCCGGGAAGAATAGTAATTCCTGAACTGTTAGGACCATCCTTTGTCAAAGCTTTTCATGAAGCCACCCACTATGGAAAGAGTGCTATGGAGAAAGCACTCAGACCACATTTCTACATTCCTCTGATGACAACCATATCAGCCTCAGTAGCACGACAATGTCAGATCTGTGCCAAGAATAATGCCAAGCAAGGCCTCATTACAGCACCCCGAGTTCAGTCAAGAGGTGTGACCCCCATGCACAACCTCCAAGTTGATTTCACCGAAATGCCAAAAGCCAATGGATACCATTACCTACTAGTATTAGTTTGTACTTTCTCTGGGTGGGTAGAAGCATTCCCAACCAGAACTGAGAAAGCCCGAGAAGTTACCAAAGCCTTAATGAGAGAGATTGTCCCCAGATTTGGAATCCCAGCAGTAATAGGGTCAGACAATGGACCCTCATTTGTCTCCCAAGTTACACAGCAGTTAGCAAAAGCTTTGCAGATACAGTGGAAGCTCCACACTGCATACAGACCCCAGAGTTCAGGGAAAGTTGAGCGAATGAATCGTACCTTGAAAGCCCAAATGTCTAAGCTTTGTCAGGAGACACACTTGAAATGGCCTCAAGTGCTTCCCATAGCTTTACTCAGAATACGCTCAGCCCCTGTAAAGTCAACAGGATTTTCCCCTTTTGAAGTTCTGTATGGTAAACCCCCACCAATAGTGCAGGGAATCAAAGGAAATCTAGCCCAGATTGGTTCAGAAGTAACCAGACAAGAACTCCTAGCTCTTAGTTTTGTTCTGCAGACTCTCCATACGTGGATCCAAGACCAGTTGCCTATCAACTTGACGGAACCCTTGCATCCCTACCAGCCTGGAACTTCGGTGTGGATCAAAGATTGGAAGAAGATACCGTTGGAACCCCATTGGAAGGGACCGTACACCGTCATCCTGTCTACCCCAACTGCAGTAAAGGTAGCCGAGATCGACGCCTGGATCCACCACAGCCGAGTCAAGCCCGCCGCCGATCCTGAACCAGAGCGGTGGACAGCAGAGCAGCACCCAGATGTACCCTTGCGAGTTACTCTGAGACGGCAACCAGCAGCATAGACACTTCATCACAAGTGCTTTGCAGTAGCCAAGTCTTTCGAAGAGGATTGCTGTTTTCCATGCAGCAACAGTTTTGTTTCAACGAACCCAATTTGTGTGTGATTTGACACACTACTTTGAGACTACGTTGACTAAGCCAGATTTCACAAGCCAACTGAATTGCTAAGTTGGTTAATGTGTGCTGGACACCTTGAGGATCTTCAATCAACACTCAGCACCCGTTAAATTGCTTCATTAGCAAACGGGACGAAGAATAATAGACCGTCGTGATCAAGATCAGCAAGCTGAGGATTCAGAAGAACTCCAATCAACATCAACATGTATCTTTGCTTCTGCTTTGCCTTGGTTGCCTTCTTTGGAGGTTTTGAACAGACTTATGCTCTACCTCCATGCACAGCTTGTATTACCTCTACTAGAACTGGACTGAAAGTAACTCAGACTTTGCTTTACCATTCTTACTATACCTGCAAGGGAACAATAACTCGGTGTATCTATAACACCACTGAACTAAATGTTTGCACTCATGGCAAAATTAAAGCATGCTATAATCCGCATCAGAATCCATCCTATTACACGTTGGAAATAAGATGGAAGGATGCAGATGGACCTATATTAGCTGCTACACCACCACTTAAGGACATTACTAAGCCTGCTGTTTTGAATTTTGATGCATGTAATGCTATTAATAGAGATAGTCAGTCCACCTGTGGTACATGGGAGAAAGCGTATCGGAATGACCATAAGTATATGTGTCCAGAAGGTGCCACGGGATGGAGGAAGTGTACAGGTAAAAAGGAACCAGGGTATAGTACTGCTACAGCGGCAGACTACTATTGCCCGTATTGGGAATGTGTTTTCTATGCTACCTGGAACACTGGTATAACTGATGAGAAAATAGATAAGCGGATGGCTACTCTAACCAAGCCAACCACAAATGATAAATGTCAGAAAGATGCTTGCAACCCCTTACATTTGCGTGTACATAACCCCCATGCATGGAAACAAGGATATAAGTTTGGTTTACGTATTGCTGGAGGAGGAACAGATCCAGGGACCATTGTATATATTAGATTGAATACTCAAGTCCATAAGTCATCTAAATATCATATTCATAATACCTTTTATGAAGCTATGCATGTAAATAAGTTTGAGATCCCTCACCCTTCACAGAATTTGTTTCTAGAATTAGCCGGAGCAGTAGTATCTAGTCTTAAGATCACAGATTGTTATTTCTGTGGCGGAACCCAAATGGGAGACCAATGGCCCTGGGAAGCCCAAGAATTGAATTATTCCATGATTTACAATCAGACTGAATTACACAAGACAACCAGTGAATGGGTGTTAGCGCACTCGATCGTTGGACGTCTTTGCTTTGCCAGAACTGGACCCCAGTTCACCCAAAAGGTAGGACAGCTGGTCTGTCTTAGCCAGAAGTACTATAATGCCACGACCAAAAAGACAGCATGGTGGTCAGGAATCAGACATCCTGAACCTCCTAACCCATTAGCCAGATTCCCTGAACTTGCAGGTCTATGGACTAATCTTGCCAAAGTCCAAGCCTGGCAAGCCCCACCTGGCCTATATTGGATCTGTGGAAACCGAGCATATGCGCAACTCCCACCACAATGGGGAGGAGCATGTGTCTTAGGAACCATCAGACCTTCTTTCTTCCTGTTAAACACTGAACATGGAGAACAATTAGGATACCCTGTATATACTACCCACAAACACAAAGGAGCATCCAGACAAAGAAGAGAGGCCTTACAGATAGGCAAGTGGGAGAAGTGGCGAGGTGATGATTGGCCACCAGAAAGAATTATTGAGTATTATGGACCTGCCACTTGGAATGATGATGGTATGTATGGTTATCGTACCCCAATTTATATGATTAATCGTATTATTCGCTTACAAGCAGTAGTTGAAATAATAACCAATGAAACTAGTCATGCTCTCACGCTCTTAGCTAGACAAAGTACTCAGATGCGCACTGCCATATACCAGAATCGCTTAGCCCTTGATTATTTGCTAGCAGCTGAAGGAGGAGTATGTGGTAAACTGAATTTAACTAATTGCTGTTTGAAAATAGATGATAAAGGTCAAGTAGTTGAAGAAATTGCTAAAGATATGCAAAGACATGCTTATGTGCCAGTACAGACTTGGCACGCCTTGAAATTTCCTAATTGGTTTGCTAACCTTTTCTCTTGGCTGGGAGGATTTAAGACTTTCGTTATCTTAGTACTAATCCTTGTTGCTGTTGTCCTCTGCTTACCATGTTTAATCCCATGTTGTATGCGTTCCCTTCATAGTGCTATTGATAGTACAGTAGAGCGGAAGACCGCAACTAGAATAATGGCTTTATACAAAGCTAGCCCTAGTGGAACCAGTAAGAATCCTTTAATCAGGATGTGAATTTTCTGGAAAGTGATTTAATTCTCACACCTTATTAAGTAATAGGGTGAGATTAATCAAAGGGGGGAATGTGGCAGGTGCAGGCCTGTGACCCACGGTGTCTGACATAGGCAGGCCAGCATGGCTAGCTTGACCTGTAAATGAGGCCTGTGGAGAGGCATATAGGATTGCACATCCCCCAACATGCTGCTATTGTAAGAAAGAACTCAGTAGAAATATTGAATTAGCTTAGATAAGCAGAATTGCAGAATTAAGAAATGGAAGAATACAGAAAAGATGTGTTTTAAAGTTACTGATAAGAAAGAGTACATTTGCAGAGAAATATTGAGGAGTGCTGACAGATGAGTTACAGAACCTTGCTCTTCTGCACGCACAAATGGTCCCATAGCCTTGAAAGTGTGAAAGTAACAAGTTGATGAACTGACCATTGTAATTGGGACTAGAAGGGGGGCAGGCAGGTGTCATGCCCACAGAAGCCCACAGAAGGAACATAATTGGAGAAACTTATCAGTACCGGGACCAATAGAAGGGCTACGGGAGGTACGGGAGAGTACCGGGACCAATGAAATGTTTTTCTATACCTAGAATGGAACAGAAGTCTATAAAAGTTGTTGTAATGCTTGAAAACTTTGCTCAGCCATTTTGAAATTGCCTTGCTTGAGACTTGTGCACAAATAAATGATTTGGACCTTCTGAACAGACTCCTGGTATCATTGGTTTGTCTGCGCTTTGCTGCTACAAAGGGAGATAGATTCAGGAGTGATATGCGGAAATATTTCTTTACGGAAAGAGTAGTGGATCCGTGGAATAGTCTCCCAGTGGAGGTGGTAGAGATGAGGACAGTAACTGAATTCAAAAAAGCATGGTACAAACACAGAGGATCTCTAAAGGTAAAAAGGGGACTGTTGTAGTTGTTATGGAAGGACAGACTAGATAGGCCATGTGGTCTTTTTCTGTCATCATATTTCTATGTTTCTATGTAATCGTAACTCAGCAGATTATACAAACAAAACAATGTGTGCCTTTGAGTCAGTCCTGACTCCTAACAACCCAGAAGCTCCTGGGTTTTCTTGGCAGTGTCACTGGAAGTAGATTGTGAGGCCTTTCTTCTGAGGCAGTGTAGAGTTAAGTGACTTGCCCAAGGCCACAGGGAGTGCTAGTGGGAATTGAACCCTGGTTGCTTGGTTACCAAGCCAGTGTTCTAACCACTAGGCTACTCCTCCACTCCACCAGCAGATTATACAAAGTATGATATTCTAACGTTTCAGGGCTGAAAACTGAGTGTGGTCTAAGAGCTGTAACATAACTGGCTGAGTACTGATCATATGTAGGCAGTCATTTGATCCTACTTGTGCAGGCCAAAAGGGGGGTCTGACTTGCTCTGCTGTGTGCAATGCATAAAGTTATTATCAGTTTGTGATTAAGGAAATTAGCCCTCCATATTTCCAGTTACTACAAAGAAAACGGAGCTGGGAATTGATTGCAATTGTTCTTGAGGCAAATGCACTTGCGTTATCAATATTTTGTTAGTGTATGAAAGTGTGGCAGGTGCAGGCCTGTGACCCACAGTGTCCGAACATAAGCAGGCCAGCATGGCTAGCTTGACCTGTAAATGAGGCCTGTGGAGAGGCACATAGGATTGCACATCCCCCAATATGCTGCTATTGTAAGATAGAACTCAGTAGAAGTATTGAATTAGCTTAGGTGAGCAGAACTGTAGTATTGAAAGATGGAAAAATACAGAAAAACATGTTTAAAAGTTACTGATAAGAAAAAGTACATCTGCAAAGAAATAATTGGGAGTGCTGACAGATGAGTTGCAGAGCCCAGCTCCTCTGCACGTACAAATTGGTTCTATAACCTTGAAAGTGTGAAAGTAACAAGTTGATGAACTGACCATTGTAATTGGGACTAGAAGGGGGGTATGCAGGTGTCATGCCCACTGGAGGGACATAACTGGATAAACTTATCAGTACCGGGACCAATAGAAGAGGTACGGGAGGTACGGGAGATTACCGGGACCAATGAAATGTTTTTCTATACCTAGAATGGAACAGAAGTCTATAAAAGTTGTTGTAATGCTTGAAAACTTTGCTCAGCCATTTTGAAATTGACTGGTTCGAGACTTGTGCACAAATAAATGATTTGGACCTTCTGAACAGACTCCTGGTATCATTGGTTTGTCTGCGCTTTGCTGCTACATATTCCTTCGTGCGTTGGCCGGTAAGTTGTGGAATCAAAGTGTATATAGGGCAATATACCACGACTTTCCGCCTCTATAGGCTTGGTCCTGCCGGGATCGCGCCCTTCCGACGAGGGCTGCTCCCTGGCGCCACCGGTCCCTTGTATCGGAGGGAGCTGGTCGGACCTCGGCGGGTGACGAGCCCGGCTGGAGTCAACGCCTCGAACCCGAGTGAGGGGAGTCCGAGGTCCAACTCATGCGCCTGCTTGGGAAGTTTGAGGACCGGATCCGGTGAGTATAGTTTTGATTTTGGGTCTAGACAGAAATAGAAAGCGCAGTACTGCCATTGGAACTTGGAACTTTGGAATTTGTAATCTCGAGATATTGGGAATTGGTAAGAGAGCATGATCACCTCTCAAGGAAGAGCCGAGTAGCCTGGCATGGGAATTCGCTGGGTGAAACCCTCATCCTTTTTGTAATTGGGAAATTGGAAAAGACTAGTCAGAACAGATAGAAACGAATGCATTCTGGGATACGTTGCTAGCATGATTGTGTGAACGAAGTGTGAATGAGAGGTCTGGCAGCACGGACCAAGTGAAGGCGGACCCCTGAGTAGCGCATTTCCTGACCGGGCGACCGCGTTCAGGTCGCGAAAAGGGGGAAGCGATTGTCGTCTTGTCTTGTTATTTGTATTCCCTATACGTTTCCAGGACCGTGTGGACCCCTTACCCACGGTCCGCCCTCCTTTTCCCTTTTGTCTGTTGTTGCGCGCACACATCGAAATGGGAGGGGCGGGGTCTACTAGAAACACTCCATTAGAATGTATGATCGCACATTTTAAAGAGGGATATTCAGGAGATTATGGTATTAAAATGACAGCAGCCCGTTTGCAAATTTTGTGTACTAGGGAGTGGCCCGATCTAGACCCCATCTGGCCCCGAGAGGGAACGTTCAAAGTAGAGATTATTCAGTCAATACACCGTAGAGTGCGGATAGCGCACCCCGACCAGTACCCCTATATAGATTCCTGGTTAAGTATTTGTGAAGATCCGCCCCCCTGGGCGCAGCGCTGTTATGAGGAACAGTGCAGAATAATGTTAGCTAAAACAGATTCTAGACAGAAAACGGAACAGCCTAGAATGAAAGAGCAGGATACGAAAGCCAGAAAGAAGCCCATCCTGGCAGATCCTGATTCCCCAGAAATAACTCTCAGGCAGCCCCGAACCCCAGGTCCAGTAAGAGTAGCCCGGCGTCCTGCCCCAGAACCCCAGAGACGGCCAGAGCCGAGGCGGGACCCAACCCCTGATCCCCCTCCTGGAGAAGAGAAAAAGGAAGAATTAGCGAGAAAAGAAGAGGAGGACCTAGAAAGCGAGTCAGAAGTGGAGACAGAAGAGGGAGAAAGAGAGAATCCCCCAGATGAGGAGGAAAGTGTACAAATAATTGAGAAAGCTAGTGTTAGCACTAGCACGCCAGTGACAGCGAAACCCAAAGCAAAACCTGTTGAGAAAAAGAAAGTGACTCCTGCAAAGGCAACGACAATAACCCTTAGATCCCAAAAGACACCCATAGCAGCTAAACTGTTTCCCTTACGGCAAGTCCCGGGAGTGCCCGTAAAGAATGATAATGATGAAGTGGTAGCGGGACCCCTAACTTATGTGTATATCCCTTTCTCTACAACTGATTTATTAAATTGGAGGTCGCATTATGCCTCCTATACTAGTAAGCCCCAGGAGCTGACAGAATTAGTAACTAGTATTATGGAAACTCACCAACCCACTTGGCCAGATTGCCGTCAGCTCCTGACCACCCTATTCACCACAGAAGAACGAGCAAGAATTAGAAAAGCAGCTATTGAATGGATGGCAGAAAACCCTGCAGCTCCGGCACAGGGGCAGAATATAATAGATCGTAGGGAAGCAGCTCAGAGAGAATTCCCGAATGAAGACCCCCAATGGGATCCAAATACAGATGAAGGATCCACAGCCCTAGCCCGTTTTCGCCAAGGCTTTTTACAAGGCCTGAAAAGGGGGGGCCAGAAAGCTATGAACCTTTCCAAAGTTGCAGGAGTAATTCAAGGAATAGATGAGAGCCCAGCAGATTTTTATGAGAGATTAACTGAAGCATACAGAATGTATACTCCCTATGATCCCGAGGCACCAGGAAGTTTATGTATGGTGAATTCTGCTTTTGTAAACCAGTCTCAACCAGACATTAGACGCAAATTACAGAAGTTAGAAGAGTTTGCGGGCATGAATGCAACACAGTTACTGGAAGTCGCTCATAAAGTGTATGTGAATCGTGATACTGAAAGACAGAGAGAATGTGATAGAAAGATGAAGAAGAAAGCTGATTTTTTGGCTGCGGCCATAGTGGAACAGAAAAGGGGAGGTGTCCCTAGTCGAAGGAGCAGAGGAAGAGGGCGGGGTCAAGGCGGAGGCCGGACCCAGAGACTAGGCGTGAACCAATGCGCCTATTGCAGAGAGGAAGGACATTGGAGAGATATGTGCCCGCAACTCGAAGACGCCCAGCATGATGACGACAGCAGCCATCAGTGGCGAGAAGAAAGACGAAGCTATCCCCGAAGCCGAGGAGGAGCCAATCGAGAACAATTCCAGCGAGAAAGAGGAGGAACCATTCAAGCATTGGCCACACCAGCCCATGATGAGAATGACGTGGATTAGGACAGACCGGGCTCCAAGTTTGCTTTAGGTCTCCAGGAGCCTATGGTCGGAATACAAATAGGAGACCAAATTATGGACTTTATGGTTGATACTGGAGCACAACATTCAGTAATAGACAAAAAGATAGCCCCATTCACTACAAAAGCAGTCACCATTATAGGAGCAACTGGTGCCAAAGCCACAAAGTCTTTCCTTCAAAACCGAATATGCAGTCTGGGAGGACAGCAAGTAACTCATCAATTCCTTTACATGCCCGAATGTCCAGTGCCACTACTGGGACGAGATATGTTAGCCAAGCTTCAAGCACAAATATCTTTCTCTGAACAAGGAGAAATGCAAATGACAGTAAATCCCCAAACCAAACCAGCAGGAGTGATGCTGCTGACGGTTCCCCGAGAAGAAGAATGGAGATACTACATTGATGATTCAATACAAGATACCTATTTTGAACAAACTTTGAAAAGTATTGATGCACCACCTGGAGTATGGGCAGAAGGCAGCCCCCCAGGCCTAGCCAAACATATAGCTCCAGTGATTGTAACCCTCAAGCCTAGTGCTACACCAGTGCACGTCAAACAGTACCCTCTCCCAAGAGCCGCAATTGAAGGCATTCATCGCCACCTACAAAGATTGCTTGAGTATGGCCTACTAAAAGTATGCCAATCCCCATGGAACACCCCACTTTTGCCAGTAAAGAAGCCTGGGACAGATGATTATCGCCCAGTGCAAGATTTGAGAAGAGTAAATGATGCAGCTGAGACCATACATCCAGTCGTACCCAATCCTTACACCCTCCTAGGACTGATACCTGCTGAAGCTACCCATTTCACTGTACTGGATTTAAAAGATGCATTCTTTTGCATAAGATTAGCCCCTGTAAGCCAAATATTGTTTGCATTCGAATGGCAAGACCCCATCTCTGGAAGAGGGGGCCAACTTACCTGGACAAGATTACCCCAAGGATTCAAGAATTCGCCTACCATCTTTAGTGCCGCACTGAATCAAGACCTTTCAAGCTATCCAGTAGCCCCGGGGAAGAGAGTGCTTCTCCAATACGTGGATGATCTGTTGATAGCTGCCGTATCAGAAAGTGAATGTATACTAGCCACCAAAGATCTCTTGCAGTTACTAGAGGAAGCTGGATACAAAGTTTCCAGAGCCAAAGCACAGCTATGCCAAAAAGAAGTGAAATACTTGGGTTTTCGTATCACCCAAGGAAGCAGAAGATTAGGCAGAGAAAGAAAAGAAGCGGTATGCAGAATTCCAACTCCAACAACCAGAAAGCAAGTCAGAGCCTTTCTGGGAGCGGCAGGATATTGCCGAATTTGGATACCCAACTTTGCCCAAATTGCCAAACCATTGTATGAAGTCACAAAAGGAGAAGAAAAGTCGCCACTGGAGTGGGGACTTGAGCAGGACACAGCCTTCCAAAAGTTAAAAGAAGAGTTAATGTCATCACCAGCACTTGGACTACCAGATGTCCACAAACCTTTCCACTTGTTTGTACATGAAGCACAGGGAAATGCCTTGGGCATGTTGACTCAGAAATTGGGAAATTGGGAGCAACCTGTAGCCTACCTATCGAAACAATTGGACCCTGTGGTCAAAGGATGGCCACCTTGCTTGAGAGCAGTTGCAGCTACAGCGCTACTAGTGAGTGAAGCAGACAAACTCACACTAGGACAAAACATACGAGTCACTGTGCCACATGCAGTCCTTGCCCTTATGGAACAGAAAGCAAATTATTGGCTCACCAATTCCCGAATGTTGAAGTACCAGAGCATGTTATGTGAAAACCCACAGATACAACTTGAAGTGAGCCATGCCCTGAATCCAGCCACCTTGATACCCATCAGTGAAGAACTCCCAGAACATGACTGTATCGAAGTCATGGAGACTGTGTTCTCCAGCCGACCCGACTTGACAGATGTGCCCATAGACAATCCTGACCAAACCTATTATGTTGATGGGAGCAGTCTCATCCTTGATGGACGACGCTGTGCCGGATATGCAGTCGTCACTCAACATGAAGTAGTTGAATCATCAGCCCTAGCCTCAGGCACATCAGCCCAGAAAGCCGAATTGATAGCACTCACCAGAGCATTGTTGTTAGGAGAAAAACTTATACTGAGTGTATATACAGATTCCAAATATGCCTTCACTACCCTGCATGCCCATGGAGCTCTCTATAAAGAAAGAGGACTCATCACATCCGGAGGAAAATCAGTCAAATATGGTCCCGAAATATTGATGTTACTTGATGCCGTTTGGGCCCCAACACGTGTAGCTGTCATTGCATTGCAGAGGACATCAAGCAGGAAAAGGAGAAGTTGCCCGAGGAAATAGATTTGCCGATGCCTCAGCACGACAAGCAGCTATGACAGGACAAATTGCCCCACAAGCTATGCCAATGCAAGCAGCATTGTTTCCAGTACCTTTGAATCTATGGACCCCACGATATACCACCAAAGAATTGGACTACTATTGTGACAAAGAAAATGGAGTATTGAAAGACGGATGGATTGAGCTGCCACCAGAAGAGGGCAGTCAACCTCCAGGACGAATAGTAATTCCTGAACTGTTAGGACCATCCTTTGTCAAAGCTTTCCACGAAGCTACCCACTATGGGAAAAGTGCTATGGAAAAAGCACTCAGACCACATTTCTACATCCCTCTGATGACAACCATATCAGCTTCAGTAGCACGACAATGTCAAACTTGTGCCAAGAATAATGCCAAGCAAGGCCTTATTACAGCACCCCGAGTTCAGTCAAGAGGTGTCACCCCCATGCACAACCTCCAAGTTGATTTTACCGAGATGCCAAAAGCCAATGGATATCATTATCTACTAGTATTAGTTTGTACTTTCTCTGGGTGGGTAGAAGCATTCCCAACCAGAACTGAGAAAGCCCGAGAAGTTACCAAGGTCTTAATGAGAGAGATTGTCCCCAGATTCGGAATTCCAGCAGTAATAGGGTCAGACAATGGACCCTCATTTGTCTCCCAAGTTACTCAGCAGTTAGCAAAAGCCTTGCAGATACAATGGAAACTCCATACCGTATACAGACCCCAGAGTTCAGGGAAAGTTGAGCGAATGAATCGTACCTTGAAAGCCCAAATGTCTAAGCTTTGTCAGGAGACACAATTGAAGTGGCCCCAAGTGCTTCCCATAGCTTTATTCAGAATACGCTCAGCTCCTGTAAAGTCAACAGGATTTTCCCCTTTTGAAGTTTTGTATGGTAAACCCCCACCAATAGTGCAGGGAATCAAAGGAAGTCTAGCCCAAATTGGTTCAGAAATAACCAGACAAGAACTTCTAGCTCTTAGTTTTGTTCTGCAGACTCTCCATACGTGGATCCAAGACCAGTTGCCTATCAACTTGACGGAACCCTTGCATCCCTACCAGCCTGGTACCTCGGTGTGGATCAAAGATTGGAAGAAGACACCGTTGGAACCCCATTGGAAGGGACCGTACACCGTCATCCTGTCTACCCCAACTGCAGTAAAGGTAGCCGAGATCGACGCCTGGATCCACCACAGCAGAGTCAAGCCCGCCGCCGATCTTGAACCAGAGCGGTGGACAGCAGAGCAGCACCCTGATGTACCCTTGCGAGTAACTCTGAGACGGCAACCAGCAGCATAGACACTTCATCACAAGTGCTTTGCAGTAGCCAAGTCTTTCGAAGAGGATTGCTGTTCTTCCATGCAGCAACAGTTTTGTTTCAACGAACCTGATTTGTGTGTGATTTGACACACTACTCAGAGACTACATTGACTAAGCCAGGCTTCACAAGCCAACTGAAATTGCTAATAAGTTGGTTAATGTGTACTGGACAACCTGAGGATCTTCAATCAACACTCAGCACCCGTTAAATTGCTTCATTAGCAGACGGGACGAAGAATAATAGAACGTCGTGATCAAGATCAGCAAGCTGAGGATTCAGAAGAACTCCAATCAACATCGACATGCATCTCTACTTTTGCTTTGCTTTGGTTGCCTTCTTTGGAGGTTTTGAACAGACTTATGCTTTACCTCCATGCACTGCCTGCATTACTTCTACTAGAATTGGACTGAAAGTAACTCAGACTTTGCTTTATCATTCTTACTATACCTGCAAGGGGACAGTAACTCGGTGTATCTATAACACCACTGAACTAAATGTTTGCACTCATGAAAAAATTAAAACATGCTATAATCCGCATCAGAATCCATCCTATTACACAATGGAAATAAGATGGAAGGATGCAGATGGACCTATATTAGCTGCAACGCCGCCACTTAAGGACATTACTAAACCTGCTGTTTTGAATTTTGATGCATGCAATGCTATTAATAGAGATAGTTATTCCACCTGTGGTACATGGGAGAAAGCGTATCGAAATGACCATAAGTATATGTGTCCAGAAGGTGCCACGGGATGGAGAAAGTGTACAGGTAAAAAGGAACCAGGCTATAGTACTGCCCCAGCAGCAGACTACTATTGCCCGTATTGGGGATGTGTTTTTTATGCTACCTGGAATACTGGTATAACTGATGAGAAAATAGATAAACGAATGGCTACTTTAACCAAGCCAACCACAAATGATAAATGTCAGAAAGATGCTTGTAACCCCTTACACTTATGTATACACAATCCCCATGCATAGAAACAAGGATATAAGTTTGGTTTACGTATTGCTGGAGGAGCAATAGATCCAGGGACCATTGTGTATATCAGATTGAATACCCAAGCCCACAAGTCATCTAAATATCATATTCATAATACTTTTTATGAAGCCATGCATGTAAATAAGTTTGAGATCCCTCACCCCTCACAGAATTTATTTCTAGAATTAGCCGGAGCAGTAGTATCTAGTCTTAAGATCACAGATTGTTATTTCTGTGGCGGAACCCAAATGGGAGATCAGTGGCCATGGGAAGCCCAAGAATTGAATTATTCCATGATTTACAATCAGACTGAATTACACAAGACTACCAGTGAATGGGTGTTAGCGCACTCAATCGTTGGACGTCTTTGCTATGCCAGAACTGGACCCCAGTTCACCCAAAAGGTAGGACAGCTGGTCTGTCTTAGCCAGAAGTACTATAATGCCACAACCAACAAGATAGCATGGTGGTCAGGAATTGGACATCCTGAACCTCCTAACCCATTAGCCAGATTTCCTGAACTTGCAGGTCTATGGACTAACCTTGCTGAAATCCAAGCCTGGCAGGCCCCACCTGGCCTATATTGGATCTGTGGAAACCGAGCATATGCACAACTCCCACCACACTGGGGAGGAGCATGTGTCTTAGGAACCATCAGACCTTCTTTCTTTCTTTTAAACACTGAACATGGAGAACAATTAGGATACCCAGTATACACTACCCACCGACACAAAAGAGCACTAAGACAGAAGAGAGAGGCCTTACAGATAGGCAAGTGGGAGAAATGGCAAGGTGATGATTGGCCACCAGAAAGAATTATTGAATATTATGGACCCGCCACTTGGAATGATGATGGTATGTATGGTTATCGTACCCCAATTTATATGATTAATCGTATTATTCGCTTACAAGCAGTAGTTGAAATAATAACCAATGAAACTAGTCATGCTCTCACGCTTTTAGCTAGACAAAGTACACAGATGCGCACTGCGATATATCAGAACCGCTTAGCACTTGATTATTTGTTAGCAGCTGAAGGAGGAGTATGTGGTAAACTGAACTTAACCAATTGCTGTTTGAAAATAGATGATAAAGGTCAAGTAGTTGAAGAAATTGCTAAAGATATGCAAAGACATGCTTATGTGCCAGTACAGACGTGGCACTCATTGAAATTTCCTAATTGGTTTGCTAACCTCTTTTCATGGGTGGGAGGATTTAAGACTTTCATCGTATTGGTACTAATCCTTGTTGCTGTTATCTTCTTATTACCATGTTTAATCCCATGTTGTATGCGTTCCATTCATAACACTATTGATAGTACAGTAGAGCGGAAGACCGCAACAAAAATCATGGCTTTATATACAGCCAGTCCTGGTAGAAATCCTTTAGCCAGGATGTGATTCTTCAGAAAGTGATTTAATTCTCACACCTTATTAAGTAATAGGGTGAGATTAATCAAAGGGGGGAATGTGGCAGGTGCAGGCCTGTGACCCACAGTGTCCGAACATAAGCAGGCCAGCATGGCTAGCTTGACCTGTAAATGAGGCCTGTGGAGAGGCACATAGGATTGCACATCCCCCAATATGCTGCTATTGTAAGATAGAACTCAGTAGAAGTATTGAATTAGCTTAGGTGAGCAGAACTGTAGTATTGAAAGATGGAAAAATACAGAAAAACATGTTTAAAAGTTACTGATAAGAAAAAGTACATCTGCAAAGAAATAATTGGGAGTGCTGACAGATGAGTTGCAGAGCCCAGCTCCTCTGCACGTACAAATTGGTTCTATAACCTTGAAAGTGTGAAAGTAACAAGTTGATGAACTGACCATTGTAATTGGGACTAGAAGGGGGGTATGCAGGTGTCATGCCCACTGGAGGGACATAACTGGATAAACTTATCAGTACCGGGACCAATAGAAGAGGTATGGGAGGTACGGGAGATTACCGGGACCAATGAAATGTTTTTCTATACCTAGAATGGAACAGAAGTCTATAAAAGTTGTTGTAATGCTTGAAAACTTTGCTCAGCCATTTTGAAATTGACTGGTTCGAGACTTGTGCACAAATAAATGATTTGGACCTTCTGAACAGACTCCTGGTATCATTGGTTTGTCTGCGCTTTGCTGCTACAAAAGCATGTTAGACTATGTAGTTTGTAACCTTTTACAATTTAACTGCAGCTGTAAATTGAGTCAATGCAAGTAATGCAGTCAATCTTACAAATATATGATTCACGTTGAAGCAGAAAAATATTTGATAGAAGGAATTGTAAAGCGCAAGAAGCGTCGGTTGGTGCAATTCATATAAATGAGCACCGAGTATGTAGACAGTCAATGGCTGCAGCTAGTCCAGTCCAGTAGGCTGTCTGCCTTGATCTGCTGCTTGCAATGCTTAAAGTTATTGTTTGTAATTAAGCGGTAATGCGTGGTGAAGCAGGAGTATCTTTCTGTGCTTGGCTATTAGAGGTGGAAATTCAAGGGCCTCGTTAGCAAGCTGTAGCAGCAGCACGGTAGGGAAAGCTAACCGAGACACTGCGCAGTAGAAGACCTTGGTAGAGTACAACACTGTGCCTTTCATCACTTCTTGCAGAGTGCAAGTCATTTGCATAATCTGGATCCCTTTTCTGATGCATTATTGTGAGTAAATTGCCACATGCTGTATGGACTACAGTCTCGATCAGTGTAGAGACATTTTGCAAAATAGCAAGCAAATGATATGGCAAAAAATTGTACATTGAAAAAGGAATATGGTTAAAAGGAAGATTCCACTGCTAATAGGGGTGTACAGGGAAAATAATGTTCTGTTTTGTTTAGGATTTTCATTTTTATTTGTATCATTTTTTAAGGAGTGTGCTGTATTACTCAACAGCACACCCTGTTTGCACTTGTGTGAACAGTGCATGCTATTGTGCAATAGGGCAAACTATTGCCATTTTTGTTTCAAAACAAAACCACATCCCTACTTGTTAGGTGATTTCTACCTGCAAGTTGTTGATTAGGACATCCTAGCTGCTGGGCCATCTAGAAGTAAGGATATCCTATATTCTCTGCTAGAAGAACTGTTCCCCAGGATGGAACCAACAACTGCTAAAGGAAGCCACATGGGAGGGGACGATACTAGAGCTAGTATTTATGAATGGGGAGAATGTTTCTGATGTTACAGTGGGTGATCTGGAATCCAGTGATCACCAGATAATGTAATTCAAGGTGGAGATGGTTCATTCAAAGGCAATGTCTTAGACTTCAGGAAAATTAACGCTGTTAAGATGGCAGAGACGATGGGAATGGGTAGCTGGCTGGGAAAATCTAAGGGAAATAAAAGAACAGTGAGCATCCTGAGAAGATTTTATACATCTTGGAGGTCTGTTTACTAAAGTGAAGTGTTTTGCATCTACCACACAGAATGCTGTAGGTGCAGAACCTGTAAATGCAGGGGAAGTGGCTAGCATCTGCCCTGAAGATATCGCACAGAGCTTGCAATTATCACATGGCCCCCACGTTCTCTGGATCGGCAGGCTGTGCTAACTGCCTACACAGGGAATTTGGGACCAGAGCAAGGGAAAATGGTGGTAGCAGCGGGACCCCCTGCAGCCACCTCCCTATGTGTATAACACGCCCGGTGCTGTGAATCATAAGACTCACAGCTCCTATAAAGGGCCTCATGTCCTCCTTCGAAACAACTTAAGGACCCTCCCTTCTCTGACAGCATCCACCATCATGTGGATGGCTGTCTTCTCCCTCCCCAACCCATTCCAAATACCAATTAATAGGCCACCACCCAATCCCCCTGAACCCTCTCTCCAAACCGTCCCCGGTCCTTACTGGGGTTTCCTTGGTGGTCCAGTGGCGATTGGAGCAGAAGTAGTACACGTCCGCACCTGCCCCCTCTGTCGTCTTTCAAAATTGTGCTGGTCTTGCAGTGCTGACCCCCTAAAGGTAAGATGTCTTACCAGTCCTTAAGTTGTTGGGGGGGGGGAGGGGGGGGTCCTTTATGGATACTGTGGATCTTACAATCCGTGGCACCAGGATTGTTATCCACATGTAGGGGGTAACCAAGGGGGCTACAGGGGGGGTCCCGCTGCTGTTGCAGTCGGCAATAACTGTGCAGCAGCCATGCCAAAAGCTTGAATGTACTTGCTGCCACCTCTTGAATTGGCATTATCTGCAGCTACATTAATTGGCATTTTTGATAGCCAGTGCATGGAAATTGCTCACACACTGGTCTCCACCTGTTAAGATGTCTTCTTCCCTCCCTTACCCTCCCTCTCCCCACATTACTTTGTGAAATGCAGTTACCGCCAAAAATTGCTGCGTTATCTGCATTTCTCCTGCATTAGCTGTCAACGCAGCCCAATAGCATGAGCTATCTGCTACTTCTACAGCTAACATGGTTTAATAAACATGCCCCTTTGTGTTCCCAGATGTCAATTACGATATTACATTGTACCTGGACTTAACAGTTAAAACTGCAAGGTATTTGCAGCTAATTCAAAATTCTATAGCTTGAATGCTGACTCAGATACAATCCAGGAAAAGTGTTTCATCCATTATGACTACTCTACCCTAGCCCAGTTGCTCAGTGTATTAAGCCTGGGGTTCAAAAGCGTAGCACAACATTGGCTCCAACTACTTAACTGAATGATTGATTTCATCTATCCTGCCTCATTTATTATGGCCATAAGCGTAATTATTTGTTACTTCTACCATCAAAATTCATTAGCTTAATCACGGCTCATAATCAGTTTTGTTTTATGCTGTCCCAATTTGGTGGAACAAATGAGCACAAGCTGATCACCTGGGGGGTGGCCTGTGGGGGATGTGGAGCCATGTGCAGATACTCATTGTGGGGCCTCATTTGCATAATGGGCCAAAACGCATGACACAAAAGTTGGGATGTGTGCAAAAACACAGTTGTTCAATCGTAGGGCCGGCCCTGCAGTACTTCTCAACCCACCTCACGTCTTTTGGAAATTCCTTAAACTTTTTTTTTCATCATAGTTTCACGGACATGGTAGGTGATTTATATTTTGCGTTTCTGCTTGTGCTAAAAAGTTGAGTTGCTTGTATGCCATTACTATAACCCTCCCTGAGCATTTGAGAAAGGTGGAATAGATATTGGAATAAATTGTTTTCAATCTACAGGCTCTAGCAAGAAAGGAATAGTATTTACAGATCAGCCCTACAAATTTCACTGCATACACCAAGCAATCACAAATTGCATCCCCCAGCATGCATGCAAATATAGAAGAGTGCTTTCATAATTTGTTCTACACTTACAAATATCATTCCACCTTCTACAACATAGTCCGTTATCGGTTGGTATAGTGTTTTCTAGGCTTGGATACCTTCCGTCACTTCACAGAGAAGGGATGTATATCAGTACCAGGACCCAAACAATGGAAAAAGGTGCATTATAGGAATGTAGAGATCCAAGGAAAGAGGGAATCTAAGCTAAAGGCAATGGTGGTTCCTGCCCTCCCCACTACCTGGGGCAGGGCCCTCCCCAAAAAACTGTGCATCCCCTCACTCCCCCAGCCCCCAGAGACAGCTTGGCAAACTTACCTTAGAGATGGCTTGCTGTGCTGTCTCCACTCCATGGGCCTGCCACTCTCCTCGCCTGACCAAAGTCAACTTAAGATCATTGTCGGTACCACAGATTTACAAATCTGTGGCACCGACATGTAAAACAAAGTGGCCTCCCCTCCCCCCTTCAGCACTGATACCCCCTGGACAGCTCTCGATCCCCATTGGGAACTGTTTGGGCGGGGCAGTGAATTCGTGTACCCCCTCAACCAGATTGAAACCCTGGTTAGCCAGTCAGTTCCCTCCTCGTTACTTCCCTCTCAACCCCCCAATCTACTTGTAATAATCCTGGCTAGCCAGTTGGGCCACCAATCTTCCCTCATTCTGAAATAGGATGAAGCTAGTCAGCCTAATAGAGACCTCTTCTGCTCCACCCCTCCCCCCGATCCCAAATACTTACCTTAAATCTGTGCTGGTCTAGTGGCCACAGAAGGCCAGAACGGTTCCCTCTGCTCCTATCCCCTGCATCAAGGCTTCTCAAAATGGTTGCAATCACACAGTACTGCAAGACTGTGGTCATTTTTGTTAATGCTATTCTAATACATACTTGTATTCTGGTTCAGTCCCAAGCCCAGTGGTTCAGTGTGGTTAACGATAAAACGTCTCACATTAAAAGATTACAACCTGCCATCAACATGAATCATTAAAAACACTTAAGAAAACAGAAATCAACCTTTTATGAAAATGTAAAATGGACAGAGTCCCTGATGCCCATTGGTAACTGCTACCAAAGTTCAGCAGCCCTGTAAGAAATAGTTTAAAATCAAAGTTTATATTGTCACTCACCTACTTACCCCTGAGGCAGAAGGCCTGGGGCTTCAGTGAGGCTCCTCTTATATAGCAAGGACTTAGTAGTGCCCTCTGGGATTTGGAGTCCCAATAGCTAATCAAATAAGAAGGTAGTTGTGGTCGAGTAGCTATGCTTAAAGAGGTATTTATTTTCCCTTCCCGGGAGAACTCTTGCACCAAGGGTCAAAAGAAATTAAACCATAATACTGGCATAACACAAATGGGGACTACAAATTACAACAAAAATGCTTCTTGTCAGCGTTAACTAAACAAAAAGGGAAAAACAGGCTTTTTCAATCACAAAAGCTGAATGGTGAAATCTGTGTTCCTCCACAGATTTCTCTTAGGCAGGCTTTACTTAGGCTTTAACAAAAAGAGGTCACACTATCGGAAAACACCAATGTACAGTCCATTTTGCAAATATCTGAGCTCTCTTCACAGAAGTCACATTCCATGTCCTCGTGTACTTCTTGGCTATTATATTTTGCAGGGCTGTAATGTGTATCAGTGTTTAGTAGTTTCCTCTCTTCTTGGCCAGAGCTTCTCTCCCCTCTATCACTGCAGAAAGGCTGGTTACCGTGCACTATGGATTCTCCCCTTAGAGGGCCATACACTTCAGGACCATTGGGAGTAAAATTTAGTGCCCCTCTATTCCAGGTACTATGCCTTTCTTCAGGCTGAGCTCTGCCTGTCTGTTTTGCAACCGGGAAGTTGAAACTTTTCTCCCTTTCACTTCCCCTCACAGGACGTCTTTCTCTTAGGTGGGAAATCTCTCTTGGATAAGAGTTCTTGCTCCCCAGGTACCTGCTCCCGTGGTTATTCCCTCTCCCAGCTCCTCGTGGTTTGCAGCTTGGAATCTCTCTCTGTCCCCAACCGGACTTTGGCTTAGTGCAGCCCAACTTTCCAGGACTAACCTCTGAGAATTCCTCCTGGGCAAACTCCTCTGAGGTGCAGATGGAATCCACGTCAGAAGCTTTCAGGTATGACTCCTGGCTCTCATGAGCTCTGCTCTTTCCTTTCCCGTGAGTCCTCTCAGTGTCTCTTTCTCTCTCTGTATCTGAGACTGAGTCTGACTCCCTGCTTACGTCTCTGTCGGTATCTCTGCTCCTCTCTCTGCTCCTGTCTCTGCGTGCTTCTGCTTTGCTCAAGACTGACCTTTTTTTAAGTGCGTCATTCTTTGAGACTCTTGTTAGCTCAAACCCCTGCAGCTGTTTCTGCTTCTCTGATGAGCTATGACGTAATGCTATTCCTGGGCGTTTACCTACAGCCGGTGCTCTTGTTTTGCTTGGTTGCTCATAGCAACCCCTAGCCATGTGCTTTGCACTGCCGGTTTTAAAACTGCCCTGTGTATTTTCCTCTACTTCCATAGGCACTATCTGCCTTGCGCCATGACATTATATATATACTAATACCTCTACAAGAAGGAAATAAAAGGACACTGGAAGACTAAGCTTTTAGATTTAATTACTAAAAGTGGAAGCAGCAATGATGAAAAACGTTTAGGCAAGTAATCATTAAAACATTTGTAAAGAAGTGTATGAAAAACTTAGGCCCAATTTGAAACCCGAACCAATGCAAGTCACAAAGTAAAAGGAGTCACTGAAGTACATCTAGAGATATACCTACCGTTGTGAACAGTTAAAAAACAGTATATTTCCATAATCTAAATAGGCAAGAATACTACTTTGCACTAAAAGCCGAAAGTGCACAATAGAAAAGCACGGTTTAATTCTGCATAGCTGACATAGTCTAAGAATGACTTTCTTACAACTCAACTAATGTGGTTCTTAAAAGATAAGAATTTGTCAAGTAAAATCCCAAGAACATGAAGAACTAGATCAGCACAAGATTTAATCATTCCAATGCCTCCAAAGAACCAGGAAGCAGCTTCGCATTATTAAAACAAATAATCTTGGTCTTTGATATATTCAACTGCAGACGCAAAGTCCTCGCCCATCATTCTAACTGTAAAGTATCGTTTATCACTAAAACAGCAAAGTGAAAACTAACAGTATAGAAATGTCATCAGCATACGTATACAATTTTTAAATTAGTTTGAATGAGAAACCAACCTAAAGTAATCATAAGAACACTGAAAACAATTGAGAACCCTGGGGAACCCAACAACAGACCCTCCACCTTTCTAAGCAGTCAGTACCGATCTTAACCTGATACGACCTAGTCTTTAAGAATCCCGAAAACCATTTATGCACCACCCCAGAAATCCAAAAGTGGTCCAAATATCCAACAAGATGATATGATCAGCCAGATCAAAGGCTGTGGTGAGATCAAATTGTAGTAACAGCTATATGTTCTTAACCCTGGAATTACCGAGATTTTTTGCACACACTGAATACCGTTGGGGTCATAAATGACCCTACAACGAATTTTAATTGTTAACCATGAAAATTTTAAACTAAACAGACAAAATATTATTCCGAATTAATTATTTATTATATGAAGGTTAAATGTTTTGAAATTTAATGCTTTATCATAAAATTACATGAAGAGTTGCCATGAAAGCAGTTTTTGCATGCACTTGATGAACAGAGTAAACTACTACAGTCATTTGTATGAGACACAGACAATTTCTGAATGTTCTTTGCAAACACTGCGCTTGCAGGAGGTGCAAACTACGTTGCTTTTCTTGTCTTTTTCTCTGGAACAGCAGTGACACCTTGCCCTTTTCTTTGGGATCCCGACATTGCAAACAGCATCAGTGGCTTCTTCAATGCTGGAAGAAGTCTCGCTGCAATTACTCTGAAGCAGCTGCTTTCCTAATTCCAAGAAGAATAGACGACGTCTGTGCTTTGACTTGGACTGCCATTCTGGATTTAGTGACATCCAAACAATGAAGGCGTTCAAAGCACTGATGTCCAACATGTTGTAGAAGACTGTCACTGCCCAGCGTCTTCTCATTCGTTTTGTGGTATACGTGCGTAACATTTGATCTGCCGTATCTACTCCACCTTTACTAGAATTATAGTCCAAGATCATGCGTGTTTTTTTTTGTCTGGACGTGTGTTATCTACTTCTTTTTGATCATGCAAACTGCTCAGAAGAACAACCACTTTTCCTTTCTTCGGGCAATAGGAAACCAGAGTGGCGCCATCGCGAAAGGCAAACAGTGAAGTGAATACCTCTCAGCCCTTTGCTGTTACAAATTCTAGAGGTAATTCTTTTCTGTTCTTTCAACTTGTCCCCAAAAGTGTCATTTGTTTTTCTAGCAATTTCTTTGACAGGGATAAACTGCTGAAGAAATTGTCAACAGTAACATATCTGCCAGATTGCGTCAATCCTTCAGTGAGTTGCAGCACAACCCTTTCACCCTGATTATGTTCCCTGTTTTGTCCGAGTTCCCTTCCTGTATATACTTGAAGACGCAGAACATATGACATTGCACTGTCACACAACATCCATAGCTTTATGCCATATTTCCCAGGTTTGCTGAGAATATATTGTCTGAACGGAACACGGTCACGAAATGTAAGCAGTTGCTCATCCACGGTAACATTTTCACCAGGAACAAAGGCGTCACTTAGAGTTGCTTCCCAGGTATCAAAAACGTGTCTGATTGGAGCAAGCTTATCCACGCCTTGTTGTTCACATCTGTTGGTTGCATCATCAAATCTGAGAGCACAAGAAATTTGCTGAAAACGGTTACGGGCCATATTTTTGCCGAAAATAGAACGACCATCTTCAAGGTTCCAGAACTAAACTATGGATTCATTTCGTGACTTGTACATGCCTGAGAGGATCAGAAGTCCAAGAAAACGTTGAAATTCTCCTTCTGTCAAATCTTTCCAGGTGTCGTCATAAATGTGTCTTCCTTGTTTGCTTGTCCACATCATGATTTCATTCAATAAGTTCTTCCTCATGAACAAGTGGCATGCTGCAAGAGGGCCATCAACATTTCGTACAGCATACCTTGAAGGACCTTGTTGTACGGGCATAACATTAGCTCTGGCGTATCTTCCAGCAGCTTGCTTTATAGGTTTCCTGTTCCATGATGTGGCATCCTTAGATACATAGGCTTCAATGGCAACATTTGTGCTTATAGTTGATGACCTCTTAGCGCCTCTATGACCACAACTAAGATTCCTCACAGATGATATTGACACCGAGGACTCCTGCCTTCTTCCCCATCCAGCGCAGCCTCGACCTTTGCCTCAACCTGTAACTTGACTCTTTGCTGCAGGCGATGTTACCGGCTCAACATCAGTCTCACATTCACTTGGCGACCAACTGCTGTCACCATCTGAATCATGACTGTCATCATCAGATTTATCGCCCGAACTTGGCTGATATGCTTCTTCGCTTGCTGAATATGCTGCATCGTCAGACGACTCAGAGCCGTCACTGTCAGCATCTTGTTGCAATATTTCTCTTACTTGGGCAGCTGAATACTTTCATTTTGACATCATAAACAATAACCTAAAATAAATAAACAAAGATAAAATTTAATAAAACGCAAAGCAGTTTTACTATAGGTGTACAATAATCGTGATGAACGAGCCTGAAAGCCTTTAGATTTAATTGGAAATAATGAGAGAACGTATGATATCAATTACAGAAAATGTGTAATTTTCATAAAATAAGAGTACAAAAAATAAATGATACATAATTAATGATAAATACCTTTGTCAGATCAAAAAATTCACAAAACTGCAAATTGTATCACGATCCAAACAGGACGTAAACAACTGGGGTCAAAAATGATCCCACTGGTACTCTGTGCTGAAATTCATCACTAGCGTCACCTAGCGGATGAAAAGTATTCCTCTCATGGCGCAATATAAAGAGAATATTGACATGTATAAAGTCATAAAAAGATTGCATTCTTGAACAACTAGTTTCCGAGATACGCATTGTGAAACTTGCAATGGGGTCACTTTTGACCCCATTGGTACTCCCAGGGTTAAGATACGATAGGAATTCTAAAATTTAGATAATACTAAAAGCAATTCTGTATTATGACAGGCCAGCCCCTCAAGGAGGGATGGCCCATAACCAGGGCAGCCGCTGGTGGGAGGGCCCTGCCAAACCACATGACTGGGGCAGAAGGAGAGGGGGCAGGGGGACCCCGGCGGGGGATAAAGGCAGGGGCTGCGGGCTGTCCGGCCTGTTTCCCTACATTCACGAGGTATCTGACCTGGCTGAAGCATCCTGCGAGCTCAATGGATCATCTCCTCTGCAACGGGGCACGCAGTGGAAGCAAGCGTGGGTGGCGGACTGCACCCAGATTCTGAGAGTGGGAGAGCAGTTAAGGCAGTGGCAGGGAACCATCGCAGCGGCAGAACTATAGGTCCTGCAACAAGCAAAAGAGCTATAGCGTGCAGCAGGCAAACGATGGTGGATGCACAACAGAGAGCGGCATGACAGAGCGGGGAAGTGAAACCCCCCTCCTCCTCCTCATTTCGAGATGCAGCTTCAGGCAAAGTAGAGAGGAGGTGAGCTGGCCATCAAGGGGAGTCGAAACATCATGCAGCCTGCTGGAGCAGAGGACCGCATGCAGGTTGGGGCCATGTAAACAGGCTGACATCACGGGCAGCAAATTAGCAGCAGCCCGGTAAGGAGAGACACACACACAAATAAAACAAAAAACAAACATACTGCTTGAAGAGAGAAAACAGTGGGTCTAAAAAAGGACAATAAAAGAGAGAGGTTATAAGCAACTTAAGAAGTAAGTCAGGTTGACCAGCCAGGGCAAGCAATTGCTCTTGCAAAGCACCAGAAGGAAATAGAGGGCAGCAGACAGCGAAGCGGAAGGGCACTGAGCAATGCGGTGGAGCATAGATGATGAAAAATCAGTGGAAGGTGGTGGAACAAGGAAAAGGATCCTGGGAGACAGTGCAACGCAAATCAAGCACAAAAAAAGAAAAGAATAGCTCAGGAAGCCGAGCACAGGCTGGCATGGCCGGGAGGGCAGATACAAGATGGACACAGGGTGGGCCAAAGGGCTGGCACTCGCACTGGAGCGAGCATACCGAGAGCAAGGTATGGCCAAATGCAATGGAGCCGCAATGAGAGCCCAGAACATCAGAGAGGATGCTGAACAGCAGCACTACATGACCTCATGAACCAGGTGAGAGCAATGGCCATGATCCACGAAGCGGGACACATACACTCTTGCTCAAGTTCACTTGAGGTGGCACCTGGCCCAGTGACAAGGGACTGTGGAGGCTCCTTGGCGGCAGCTCCATAACCTCAGGGACTGAGCGAGTACAATACACTGTATGCTGCATTGGGAGAGGCTATTACGGGTTGGGGGAGGGAGGGTGTGCTGTCACAGTGGTGGGGAGGGGTTGGGTGTGGGAAGAGCAGGGGGTAGCACGTGGCTGGAATGCTTGAATAAGGGGGCAGGGAAAATGTTAATGGTGGGGTGGTAACTCAGGCCCCAGACAGCACAGGGGAGGGAGTCATTGCAACTACACAAGTTGGGGGGAGGGGCAAGTGGGCTGGGTGCGGGGGAGCAGTCAGCGGTGATAGGGTTGTTACAATGGCTTGTACAGGTGATAGTAAGAGCCAACTCCACAGCTATCCCAGGGCAGGCAGCCGGGGACCTGCAAGCGGGTGCCAGGATGCTTCCAGCAGGCAGCGCTACCCCTATGGTGGGCACACAAGGGATGGGGGCTGGAACAGGCTCCACCAACTGAGGTACGGTGCATGGACAGAGTGGTGGAACCTCTGCATCATAGGTACCCTCAACAGCCACATGCCCATGGGGCTGAAGGAGAAAATATGGTGGGGAGAGTACATGGATATCTTTATGCTCCTGATCAGGAGGAATAAAAGTAGCTGTGATTGCATGGGCTGCCGCATAAAATGCAAACTAAGAAGAAAGAGGAGGTGGTTTTCCCTGCCCCTTCCAGTTTAGCGCTCCAGTGGGGTTTCAAGATACGGTACCATGGCCCCACCGGGCCACAGGCAGTGGGTAATTTGAAATCAGCACTGGAAAAGAAATGGGTAGTGGAAGTAAAAAAAATCAAAGAAGTGCAGGCGCTGGGCAGGATAGCAGGTCCATCCCAGACTTGATCATTTGGACTTGGTTCCAAAGAAGGAACCAGGGGAGTACCGCCTCAACCACCATCTGTTGTATCCCAACATGGACTCTATCAACGACCACTTAGAGCAGGTTACTTGCTCAGTAAAGTATGCTTTGGTGGACCAGGCACTGGATCTGCTGAGGGCACAGGGACATGGTTAGCAAAGACTGATGTGAAGTCTGCCTTTAGACTGCTGCCCATACATCCGGACAGCTTTCACCTGCTCGGTTTCTGATTTGGGGCAGTTACTATTTTGATAAGTGCCTCCCAATATGTTTCTCTGTGTCCTGTACATACTTTGAGGAGTTCAGAACGGCCATGCAATGGATGGCAGAAAGGGAGATAGACCAAAAGAAGATCATCCATTATTTGGATGACTTTCTCTTGATGGCAAATGACAAGCTTGGTTGCTGTGGATGGCAGCAGACTTGGGGGTTCCCTTGGCAAGGCAGAAGGCCCATTTCTTGAGGATATATACCCTGTAACAACCCAGTAAAACCAGGTACAAAAATCCAGAGGTGCTGAATGATAAAAATAGGTAGGACAGGGATCTGCTGGTGAATAGATCATAGAATACTTCTTAAAAAGAAGAGTATCAACGTCCTGCAATGTTGGCAGCGAAAATTCTGACCAAGAACGATCTACAAAAAAAAATGAACCAACCTGGTTCTTCTGAGGTACTAAAAAAAAAAATAAGCGAACAGCTCACTAGTAATCAAGCTATAGAAACATAGAAACATGATGACAGAAAAAGACCACATGGCCTATCTAGTCTGTCCTTCCATAACAACAACTACAACAGTCCACTTTTTACGTTTAGAGATCCTCTGTGTTGGTCCCATGCTTTTTTGAATTCAGTTACTGTCCTCATCTCTACCACCTCCACTGGGAGACTATTCCATGGATCCACTACTCTTTCTGTAAAGAAATATTTCCACATATCACTCCTGAAGCTATCTCCCTTCACCCTCATCCCATGTCCCCTCGTAGCAGAACTTGCTTTCAATTGAAAGAGGCTCTCTCCCTGAACATTTATGCCACGGAGGTATTTAAACATCTCAATCATATCACCTCTATCCCGCCTTTCCTCTAAGGTGTACATATTAAGATCCTTAAGCCTGTCCTCATATGCTTTATAATGAAGCCCATTAATCATTTTAGTAGCAACCCTCTGCACCGACTCCATCCTGTTCACATCCTTTTAAAGGTGCGGTCTCCAGAATTGCACACCATACTCCAAATGAGGTCGCACCAAAGACTTATACAGAGGCATTATCACCTCCTTTTTTCTGCTAGCCATTCCTCTCCGTATGCACCCAAGCATCCTTCTAGATTTTGTCGTCGCCTTTTCTACCTGTTTAGCTACTTTGAGATCATCAGACACAACCACGCCTAGGTCCCGCTCTTCTTTAGTGGACAAAAGTACTTCACCTCCTATACTGTATTGCTCCCTTGGATTGCTGCAGCCCAAATGCATGACCTTACATTTTTTAACATTAAATCCCAGCTGCCAAATTCTAGACCATTCTTCAAGCTTAGCTAGATCCCTCCTCATGTTATCTACACCTTCCTGGGTGTCTACTCTATTGCAGATTTTGGTATCATCCGCAAAGAGGCAAACCTTACCCGACAGCCCTTCCGCTATATCACTAACAAAGATGTTAAAAAGAATCGGACCAAGGACAGATCCCTGGGGCACACCACTGGTAACATCCTTCTCCTCAGAGTGAGCTCCATTTACTTGTACGCTTTGTCGCCTCCCACCCAACCAATTTCTAACCCAAGCAGTAACTTTAGGGTCCATCCCTAGGGTGCTCAGTTTGTTTGTAAGTTGCCTGTGAGGAACAGTGTCAAAGGCTTTACTGAAATCTAAATACACCACATCTAGAGCTCTCCCTCGGTCCAACTCCCTGGTCACCCAGTCAAAGAAATCAATCAGATTGGTCTGACAAGACCTGCCTTTGGTGAATCCATGCTGCCTCGAATCCTGTAATCAGCTGGACTCCAGAAACCTCACTATTTTCCCTTTCAGCAGCGTTTCCAATAATTTACTCACCACCGAAGTTAAACTAACCGGCCTGTAGTTTTCAACCACATCCTTACTTCCGCTTTTGTGTAAAGGCACCACATGAGCCTCTCTCCAGTCCTTTGGCACCACTCCCGACTCCAACGAGGCATTGAAAAGGTCAGTCAGTGGAGTTCCTAGAACGTCCCCAAGTTCCCTCAGTATTCTAGAGTGTATCCCATCCGGTCCCATCGCTTTGTCTACTTTAAGTTGAGATAGTTTCTCACGAACACAGTCTTCTGAAAATTGTTCAAGATGTCCCACGCTTCTGTTCTTATTTGTGGGTGTTTTCTGAGGTCCTGCTCCTGGTTCTTCATCTGTGAACACAGAACAAAAATATTTGTTAAGCAATTCCGCTTTATCCTTATCAGCTTCTACATATTCCCCCCTGCACCCTTGAGTCTGACAATACCACTTTTGCCCTTCCTCTTCTCACTAATATATCTGAAAAATGTCTTATCCCCCCATTTTATTGCATTGGCTATTTCCTCCTCCTTTTGAATCTTTGCCTTCTTGACTACTTTGCTAGCTTCTCTAAGTTTTTCCAAATACAGATGCCTGTCTTCCTCTCTCTGTGATCTCTTGTATTTCATGAAGGCCTCCCTCTTTTTTCTTCACATTTTCAACTACTTCCTTCGAAAACCATAGCGGTCTCCTGTTCCTTTTGCCTTTATTTACCATTTTAACAAAAAGGTTGGTTGCCTTTAAAATACCCCCTTTCAATTTTGTCCACTGTTTTTCTACATCCCCCAGCTGTTCCCATCCCACTAACGACTCCCTGAGGTATTGGCCCATCTTCGCAAAGTTAGTCTTCCTAAAGTCTAAGATCCTCACCTTGGAATGGATTCTAACAGCCCTAGTCCTAATACTGAACCACACCATCTGGTGATCACTGGATGCAAAATGATCTCCCACTACAACATCAGAAACACTTTCACCATTGGTAAGCACCAAGTCCAGTATGGCCCCTTCACGTGTGGGGTCTGTTACCAATTGCCTGAATAGTTCTCCCTGTAGAGAATCCAGGATCTCCTTACTTCTAGATGATACTGCAGCAGGAATGTGCCAATCAAATCTGGCATATTGAAATCTCCTATCAGTAGCACTTCCCCTTTCCTAGCAATGCTGCGTATGTCTTCAATTAACTCTCTGTCCACCTCTTCCTCTTGTGAGGGAGGTCTGTATATCACACAAATGCAAATAGATTTCTCTTTCCCTCTTTCTAGTTTAACCCACAATGCCTCCTCTCTCTCCCTTTTAAGCTCTGTAATTCCAAAGCTTTAATAGTAGTTTTTACATATAGTGCCACTCCTCCTCCCCTTCTTCCTACCCTGTCCTTTCTGAATAAAGTATAGCCAGGTATAGTTACATCCCAGTCATGGTTTTCTGTGAACCATGTTTCTGTAACTGCCACTAAATCCAAGTCAGCCACTCCCACCAAAGCTTCAACATCAGGGATCTTATTTCCCATGCTACGGGCATTAATACACACTGCTTTCCATATGTTACCCCTGTTACCCATTTCCATAAAGGTATTTAATGTATCACCTACCTGGGGGCTTTCACTTACCTGTGGGCTTTCTTCACCCATCCCCAACGAAGCTAGTTTAAAGCCCTCTTCAGTAGATTAGCCAGTCTACTACCAAAGATGCATTGACCTTTCTTGGACAGATGGATGCCATCTCTGCTTTGCAACCCTTGGAACAGCATCCCATGGTCTAGGAAACCAAAACGCTCTTGATGACACCATCCACGCAGCCATGCATTCATCTCCAGGATGCGAGCCTCCCTGCCTTGGCCTTTACCCTCAACAGGGGTGATGTAGACTACTTATTTTCTGCTGAACAAAGTCTGCAATGTATTGAGTCAAAGAGGAGTTAGGCCTTAATTTAACTTTATCCCTCAACAAGGATGATGCCAATCTAAATAATGTTTTAGATTGTGACAAGGCCAAAGATATCTCCTCCTAATATTTTTTCCTCATTTGACGAATCATTGCTTTGTATATTTTATATTTGCAAATGCAATGTGTACCTTCGAGTCAGTCCTGGGTTTTCTTGGCAGTATCACCGGAAGTAGATTACCAGGCCTTTCTTCCAAGGCAATGGAGGGTTAAGTGACTTGCCCAAGGCCACAAGGAGTGCTAGTGGGAATTGAACCCTAGTTGCTTGGTTACCAAGCCAGTGTTCTAACCACTAGGCTACTCCTCCACTCCATTCTATATTTTATATTTAACCCTCCATTTTTGTTTGTCTTGATTTTTATGAAATTTTCTCTATTTATATTACAAAGCTCTACACTCTTTTGGCTGCCACCAATTCTTGGGAACACCAAAGAAGTTTGGCTTAACCACAGGCAGTCTTCTACACACTACTGGAGCACTGCTCCTGGCCTTCTCAGTAGTACTAACAAAAATAGCTGTGATCTCATGGTGCTATCCCCTAGCACGATGACACTAGGGACCAGGGGTGGCCCAAGGGGGGTGCGGGGCCATGTGCGGAGACTCGGTGCGGGGCCTCATTTGCATAAGTGGCCTTATTTGCATAAATATTTGCATAATGTTACCATACACTAACTTTTAGTAAACATGTCTCTTAATGAGGGTATGGATAAAGAAAGACTAAAAGATTTCTACATTACTATAATCCAGTGTCAACCGCCAGGCACATTAGGAACTACTACAAACGCTGCCCATTTAGAACCCATAGCAAACCCGCCATATCCTGACAGCATTACCAGGACTCACAAAGCACCATACCCTACCTATCAAAAGGCAACACTGCAAATATTAAACCAATACATTTCAGAGAATACTGGGGAAAGAGAACAAGTGGCAATGTCAAATAGGAATTACATAAACAGAATACCTCAGCTCAGTTACACATGCAGAACATAGACCATCATCAAACAAGGAATCACAATTTAGAAACAGGAAGGCAATAATTAAACTGGGAACCCCAAAAGCCAAACTTGGAATGTACAACAACACTGTAGAAATAAAACTATAAATTAATTTCCTCTTGTACCAAACAAAGCGCAGACGTTAATGATGCACATTTCCCAGAGCTTTCATATTCCAGTTAATAAATTCAAAATAAAGAGATATCTTTCTACCTTTTGTGCATTTTTTTTCAGTTGCAATTGCTCCAGCCACTTTCTTCTGGTTTCTTCGTGTCTTCTGCTAACTCTCCATCATCTGCTGTCCATTTGTCCTTTCTTCTCTCTTCTAGTTTTTTTTTTCCATTCTCTCTCTCTACATCTGTTTTAACATACTAATCTTTCTCCTTTTGCTCTTTCCTCATTCCTATTTCATCCACACAAATTTTACCCCTCCATCCTCAATCCCCACTTACTCTCCCAATAACCGGCCAATTGTAGATTTTTCATCCCTCCCACACAAAATATTTTTCCCCTCTCCATTTTACTCTCCCAGCCCCATCCCATTCTAATCCTCCCCCAACATCAGCTCCCTTCTAGTTCCAGTCTCACCCAGCATCCATTCCCTTCTAGTCCCTGCATCAGCCCATTTCCAGTCCTACCCCCCCCCCCCCCATCAACCCATTTCCGGTCCTAGCTCCCCCATCCATTTTCAGTCTGAGTCCCTTCATCAGCTCATTTCCAATCCTAGCCCCCCATCAGCCCATTTCTAGTCATTTCCTAGCCCCACCATCAGCCCATGTCAAATCCTAGCTCCCCTCCATACAGCCCAATTCCAGTCCAAGCCCCCCCATGAGCCTACTTCCAGTTCTAGCCCCTCCATGAGTCCATTTCAATTCAAGTCCCCACCACAGCCCATTTCCAATCTTAGCTCCCCCCAACAGCCCATTTCCAGTACCAGTCCTAGCCCCCCATCAACCCACTTCCAGTCCTAACCCCCATCACCCCATTTTCAGTTTAGGCCCCCCTATAACCCATTACCAGTCCTAACCCCCCCATCAGCCCACTTCCAGTCTTAACCCCATCAGCCCATTTCCAGTCAGCCCCCCATAGCCCACTGCCAGTCCTAACCCCCCCCCATCAGCCCACAGCCCATTACCAGTCCTAACCACATCAGCCCACCTCAAGTCCTAACCCCTCCCCATCAGCCCATGTCCTGTCCTAGCCCCCCCCATAGTCCATTATCAGTCCTAATCCCCCCATAGCCCATTACCAGTCCTAACCCCCATCACCCCATTTCCAGACAGCCCCCATCAGCCCACAGCCCATTACCAGTCTTAACCCCCCCCTATAACCCATTACCAGTCTTAAACCCCCCCCATAGCCCATTACCAGTCCTAACCCCCCCAACAGCTAACAGCCCATTACCAGTACTAACCACCCCCCCCATCAGCCATCTTCCTGTATTAGCCCCCCCATAGCCCATTACCAGTCCTAACCCCCCATCACCCCATTTCCAGACAGCCCCCATCAGCCCACAGCCCATTACCAGTCCTAACCCCCCCAACAGCTCACAGCCCATTACCAGTCCTAGCCCCCCTAGCCCATTATCTGTCCTAGCTCCCCCGCAGCCCATTATCAGTCTTAACCCCCCCCCAGCCCATTACCAGTCTTAACCCCCCATCACCCCATTTCCAGACAGCCCCATCAGCTCACAGCCCATTACCAGTCCTAGCCCCCCAGCCCATTACCAGTCTTAACCCCCCCTGCAGCCCATTACCAGTCTTAACTCCCCCCCCCGCAGCCCATTACCAGTCTTACCCCCCCAACCCATTACCAGTCCTAACCCCCCCCGCAGACCATTACCAGTCTTAACACCCCCCCCAGCCCAGCCCCAGTCTAAAACACCCCCGCAGCCCAGCCCAACCCAGCCCAGCCCCAGTCTAAACACCCCCGCAGCCCAGCCCAGCCCAGCCCCGCCCCAGTCTTAACCCCCCCCCAGCCCAGCCCAGCCCAGCCCCAGTCTTAACACCCCCCCGCCCAGCCCAGCCCAGCCCAGCCCAGCCCCAGTCTTAACAGCCCAGCCCAGCCCAGCACCAGTCTTAACACCCCCCCCCCCCCCCCCCCCCCATATCGGCTTATGGCAAATTTAAAATTTAAAAAAAAAACCTGGCTCTGGCTGCTGCTGCTGCCGCCGCGGCAGCGGCAGAATGGAGTGTCCCACGGGAACCCTCTCCTCGCTGAGCCTCTCTGCAAGGGCTTTCAGATTCGCGAAGGGAGAGTGTCTCCCTCGCGTCTCTGTTAAGCCCGCAGGGGCTAATGGGAAATTTCCCATCTGCCCCTTGGGGCTAATGGGAAATTTCCCATCTGCCCCTTGGGGCTTAACAGAGACGCGAGGGAGACACTCTCCCTTCGCGAATCTGAAAGCCCTTGCAGAGAGGCTCAGCGAGGAGAGGGGGCCCCGCGGGACACTCCATTTTGCTGCGGAGGCCGCGGCAGCAGCCAGAGCCAGCTTTTTTTTAAAAAATATAATTTAAAAAAAAAAGCAGAATGTTCTTTGCGCGGGGCACCCTGAAACGCGGGGCCCTGTGCAAAGAACATTCTTGCTCAATGGACGGGCCGGCCCTGCTAGGGACAGCACCTTGTGATTATCAAAAGCCATGATGCAGGGGACAGATTGTAGCTAATGCCACCTCTTGACACAAGAGCATGACAAAAGAAAAGTATTTTGAGTAAATCTCTACAGCAGGAGTAAATAGATTCACAAGGAAAAAAAAATTCAGTTTGCATTGTACATAGAATGCTAGACTAGACAACCTTTGGACCAATCAGGAAACAGGAAAATCATGAGCAATACAGCAATGTTTTCTACAACAAACCCCCTTCCCCTCCATCATAGAAATGGGGAGGCTGGACCTCTCAGGGCCGGCCAGGATTAACCAGGCCAGTTGATCCGGCTGGAAGCCCCCTCATCCATGTGGGAGGGGAGGGAGGAGGGACTGCAGTGGTCATTGGGAGTTAAACTTCCCACCAGCAGGAAACATGGATGCTTCTCCTAGGTTCACCAGAAAGCACAGTAGGTGTCTGTTGGACCAGGACATAAGAGGGGAGCCTGCACAGGAAGGGGAAATGTCAGGCAGGAGGCATCCTTACTGGGTGTGTGGCAGGCTGTGTAGCAGTCTCCAACAGCAGTGGCAGTGGATAGAGCGGCAGCAGAGAACATCCATGGCAGGAGAGCAGACCAGCACTAGCAGCAATGCCAGGCGAGAAGGGACACCAGCTGTGCAGAGAAGTGCAGCTGTAGCATCCCCCACAGGCAGCAGCCATGGCAGCAGTGCCCCCCCAGTGATTGCACTAGAAAAGCATTTGCAGCGGGAGCACCGCCGCGGATATAGCAGCAAGGAGGGTGTCATCTATCGGAGGGAGTAGAAGAGAGCCACAGTGGAAAAAGGCAGCCACGGTGGCAGCAGAAGCCCCAGTTTAGCAGCCCATTCCAGAGAGAGTAGAGTCAGCCAGATGATGTCAGAGGTAAAGGTGCAGATTTAAAGGGGCCACACACCTTTAGATAAAAGTAGCTGCACTTGGCAAGAACCAGCTGGCAAAAAGAGGAGGAGGGAGAGCAAGAAGGCCTGGGCAAAGAGGAGGAGGGAGAGCAAGAAGGTCTGCAAGGGCAAGCAGACACCAGGAGGTGACAGCACAGGGCCACAGGCATGGCTGGTACAAGTGGCAAAAGCAGAGGGAGGAGGAACATGGTGGGGGGAAAAAAAAAAGCACAATGAGGAACAAACCAAAGAAAAAGCTCTAGGAGAAGTAGTAAGTCAAGTGATGGGAAGAAACAGACACAGAGTGCAGGCAGAACTGATGCACATCAAGGCCAGAACACAGGTGGGTTGACTAACGGAGACTCCAGCATAACAATGTTATCAGAAGAGGCCATCACTGAATTAGCAGGGAAGTCAGCAGCAGCGGGCCACCAAAAACCTCATGACCAGGTCAAGAGGGTAAGAGCAGTGGCAGTAGACCATGGAGCGAGACACTTGTGCACCATGCTAGCAGAGCTGCACAGCCCGGAGGTGGATAGCGTTCAGAGAGCAGAGATGTCAGCACCATCAAGCAATGCACAGGGCATACAGGGCTGAGCCGATGAGTACAGTGATGCACAAGACAGACAAGACACAGGTACACAGAACAGGGACTTAAGGATGGGGGATAGAGAGATTGGGAGAAGGCGGCAGCCAGGGAGAAACTAGAGGCCTTGCAGGTGTGGGGGGAAGGAACAGAGAGGCAAGGATGAAGGGAGTGGAGGAGTAGCCTAGTGGTTGGGGCAAGGTACTTCAGGCCGGAAGGTCGGGGGTTCAAATCCCACTAGAGGACAGCAACCTTGGGCTGGAAGGACTGGGGTTTCTAGTCCCACAGGTGCTCCTTGTGGTCTTGGGCAAGCCACTTAACCCTCCATAGCCCATGTTCCCTGTAAAATAGTTATCTCCAAGTTATAATGCCCTGTTCAATGTAATTTCAGTTGGTTCAATGTAAACCGCACTGATGCAGAATAGTGTGGTATATAAGAGAATATAAATAAATAAAAGGGGAAGATAGGTTGCTCCAATTGCTGGGGAGGGTGGAAGCACTGATGCAGGCAAGAGAGACCACAAGGGGCAGCATGCAAAGCAATAAACCTGAAACATGGGAAGAGCTGCAGGGGTGAGCATGGGGAAAATGGCTGGAATGATAGAGGGTGGGATGTAGAGCTGCTCAGCAAAGCCAGTTAAAAACATATGCGCCACAAGTGAGATAGATAACCATGTACTGCTGCCCATAAGAGGATAGGGAAAGGCGAACACATATTTTGCTAATACAGAAGGAGCCCTAGAGGCCCTGCAACTGTTTGCAATGCCAAGGGATATGTAAAGCAAGTGAAAGGAAGATTGGCCCATTTGTAAAAATGATAGCAAATTGGTACACAGCTTTCCGGGTACTGGCAAGCATAATACTAGGGCAGAAAGCCCCGGATAAGTCCAGGGAATGTTTTTTTTTAAAGTATCAGGATGTTATTTGCAAGGCAAATAAGACATATGGGGGCTCAGCATGGTCAGACTATGGCAAGCAGTTCCATCGAAACATGGCTTCTAAAACTATCCTCAATTGGGACAAAGTGCTGTAGTTCCTGGATATCCTATGACCCAATACGCTAAGGGGAAGGGCCAGATGGCTGATACAGGCTTTTCCTTTACCAGACAAGGGGGTGGGGCAGGATGGCAAGTAAGGAGCAAAGGAGGGGGGCAAGCAAGTATGCACAGAGCTGCTGAAAGGCGTTTGCAGGTTATTAACAATGGGTACTGTCGGTTTCAAACCAGTGCAAATTCAAGCATGTCTGCGCCACATGCATGAGGATCACTTCCAATTTCAATGCCCCAAGAAAGGGAGTGATCCCAGACATAAGTTTTAAAGCCAGTGGGCAAGGGAAAAGGACTGGTGGCTCCCTCGCCCATCAGACAGGATAACCTGGAGATGAATTCTAGTGGACCATGAGCTGGGGGGAGACAGTGGTTGCGAGAGGGTTTTAGGAAGGTTTTTGTTATTCCTTACTTAGTCCCACAGGAGGGATGGGACACATGGAATTTGAAATCTGCTAAGAAAAACCCTAGGATGCTGGGTGGGAAACTAGATTAAGGCAGCGTTACGGAGAATAGCAGGCCCCTTCAGGAAAAAAAAAACACACACAACCTTCTGCAACCTAGTGATCTCCCCATTAGGGCTGATTCCAAAGAGGGAACCCAGGTAGTTCAGGCTCCTCCACCACCTATCCTTTCAAGAAAGTGATTCAATAAATGATTTCCTAGAAAGGAGCCTCAATGAGGCGCAGTATACTTTGGTAGATTAGGTGCTGGAAGTGATAAAATTCTGGGGGCAGGGCATGTGGCTAGAGAAAACAGATATCAAATCTGTTTTTCGGCTAGCTCCCAATCCACCCTACTTGCTTCCGCTTACTGGACTTTAAATGCTAAAGATGATATTACAACAAATGCCTCCTTATGGGGTGCTCAATTTCATGCTCATACTTAGAGTGCTTTAGCACCTTCTGCCAATGGGCAGTGGAAAAAGAAGTGGGGGAGAACAGGTTCATCCACTACATGGACAACTTCCTGATGAGAGGAGGGAAGTGAGAAGAAATGTGCAGAAGCACTCTGGGTATTCCAAAACAAATGAGTAGAACTAAGGGTCCCAATAGCACAGAAGACAGAGGGGGCCGCCCCAGAGGCTGACATTTCTGGGAAATGAAATTGATACTGTTGGCTTGGTCACCAGAATACCTGAAGAGAAACTGGTAGCACTTAAAAAGCCGGTGTCTTGACACCTCGGCAGCCAGGAATGTAATGCTAAAGCAGCTCCATGTGCTCCTGGGTCACCTTAACTTTGCATGTAGAATGGTGACCATGAACAGAGCTTTCAGCAGGTGCATAAAGCAGAGCCACCACTTCATATGGGCAACTGCTGCCATGAAGGAGGATCTCAAGGTGTGGCTGGCCTTCCTCAAACATAATGGCTTAACTATGTGGCAGGAGGCACCAGTCAGTAACCAGGAACTACAGCTCTTTTCAGATGCATCGGGGAGTATGGAGTTTGGTGTGTACTTCCAAGGTCAATCATGTGGCCTTCCTGGAACTATTTTCAATCACAGTGGCACTCACTATTTGAGGTGCCAAACTGAAGAATAGGAGAGTTATAGTCTGGTCAGACAATACATCAGTGATGTACACAATCAATAGGCAAACAGCACAGGTGGATAGGCTGATGGGGCTTGTCTACAAACTACTGCTGCGGAGTTTGGAGCTGAATGTGCACATTCCTACTAAGCATGTGCCAGGTGTAAGGAATAGAACAGTCAATACCTTGTCATGTTTTCAGTGGGGATGCTTGCGGTGGGTGGCTCTGAGAGCAGAGAAGGCCCCAGGAGGCCAGCACTACTGTGGGAACTGGGTGCCAACGAGCAGTGGAATTGATCATGGACTCTCTTATGCCAAGCACATGGCAGAATACTGGAGAGGTTAGGTAATGCTGGGGAGGTTTGCAGAAGAGAAAGGTACAATTGTACCTTCCATCAGCAGCAGCGGAATGGTGGAGTTCATAACTTGGTGAAAGGATAACGTGGTGTCAAGGGCATAGGTAAAGGCACACTTAACGGGCATCATCTTCTTCATGATGTTGTGGGGAATGGAAGATACCACAAAGGCTTTCCATGTCCAGAAAATGATGGAGGGATGGGGGAAAGCATGAGGCATGTGCCAACTGGAGAGGAGGCGGCTGGTCACAGTGCACACTATCGAGGCTGTAATGAGCTGGCTGCAGTTGGAGCTGAAGGAAAGCACAGAAATTAGGCTGTTCAAAGCAGCCTATATGATGATGTTCTTTGGAGTCTTTTTCATCAGCGAGATAATCGCCCACACAAGGAGAGCAAAAGGGGGCCTGCAGCTCAAGGTGGAGGTTTTTTGAGTGTGGGAAGCAAGGGGTGGCAATATTCCTGAGGCATTACAAAATGGACCGGGGAGGGGAAGGGCAACTGGTTTGGCTATGGAGGGCCCCGGAAGCCACACTGTGCCTGATTCAAGCCATGGAAGCATATGCTGAATGCAGGCCTACGGTGAGGGGTATGTTTTTCAGGTACCAGAATGGGAGCTGCCTCTTCCAATTCCAGTTCAGGGAGGTGTGGCAGCTGGGTCTCAGGTGAGTGGGTTTGGACACAGTGGGGCTATCCTTGAACTCTTTCTGCATTGGGGAAATGACCTTAGCACATGAGGTGGGTAAGGGGCCAACAAAATGAAGGAGCTAGGCAGGTGGAAATCAGGGAGGTATAAAGGATACATAAGCCTGACTGAAGACCGAACACAGTTTAGGACTACTATCCAGAGGGTCGCCCTGATATGACACAGACTCAACAGCACTTAACAAGGCCCCAAGGGCACAGCACAGCATTAGCAGACTTTAATGGGCAGAAAACACACCTCATTTGGATCACTGGGTACTCCTACATATACTAGGCAAGGAGATGGGCAGCAGAACAGGCCACAGGCAAGCAGCTGGGGTTCCCCCCAATAGGGTGACCATTCAGTTGCTGGGCAAAAGAGGGATGAGGTGGTATCAACTGATGCTAGCCTTGATGAACCAGGTAGCTCCAGAATGGATTTTATTGCACCTTGGGGGAAACAAACAAACAATCATAAAAATGAAGAGAGACTTAGCCCAACTAAAAGCCACATGTGGGGAGGTTAGTGTCATGTGGTCTCACATGATCCCCTGGTTAGAAGGATGCCCATGATCCACAAGTGATAGAGAAGGCCAGGAAGAAATTGAACACAGACGTGGGGAACTTTGTTAGGGCACTGGAGGGCATAGTGATAAGGCACCCACAGCTGCACAAGGCAGCATGGGTGTCTACTCAGATGGGGTTCACCTCACAGGAGCAGGGAATGACATTCTGTTGGCAGACTACTGGCAAGTGATTGGCTCGGTCCTGGGAAGGGGAGGGATAGTCTGGTGTGGGTTTAGGCAGGGTGTCCTCCTGGTGGAAGGGACCTCACCAGCCAAGTGAGGGGAATTGGAAGGACACAATGGGGCTCCAGCACCAAAGTAGGGCATTGGGGCTGGCTGACTAGCTGAAGGGGGCCCAGGCACTGCCAGATAAGAGGTGGGGGTGTCTGGGCCTGGGCAGCCTTGGCCATAGATGAGGGTCAAGGGCTGGATGTAGCTCCTAGCTTAGTAAAATGGGCAACTGAGGCCTTGGGTACTCCCAAATGGCTGCTCTGCACCACAGAATGGATGAACAGGCAAGTGGAGGCCCGACAACGAAGTACTGGGAGGACTGAAAAAATGGATACGTTACTCCTTCCTTGCGCTGGTGAGGTCATGGTTCAGTGTTGCTATAATGTTATGATGCTGTTATAATATGGTTAAAATTGTGTGGTACATATTGTTGCAATGTTGTAAGAATAAAGCTGTGGCCATTTGTTCCCACTTTAACCCAAAACAGTCCAAGAAGAGGGGTGGGGGGGGGCAGAGCTGGACAATGAAGAGCAGAGAGCTCAGTAGCACCATGCTGTGTGGTTATGTAATGGTGGCTCATCTGAAAAATGCATTCCTTGTAACAGGATCGTCACATGTCTATGACCAGCATCTGACTGGGAAAAAAAAAAAAAAACAGTTGCCCTGAAATTAAAAAGTATAAAAAAACTAAACAAAATAAAAATATATTAAACATACCCTACAAACGAAAAGGGAAACAAAAAATGTTTGTCTGCACACCCCTACTTTTTAATCAGTTATTTTACCACAGAATACATTAAAGCCTTAAACAATAACATAAAAGTAAGTTACAATTAAATCAGTAAGAGAGGAAAGAAGGGGGAAAGAGGTCAATTGTACACACTACATTTTTTAAGGTGTACTAACAAACTGAATGTATGCTGATGAATGCTATCTAGATGACCTAGAAACCACCAGCGATGCTGTGAAGATTTAAAGGCCTGAAATTAAGTAATGAGTTTGATTTAATTGCCTACCACTGAAACAGAGATATGGTATTGTCTATTCTGTCTCATAGTTCCATAATAAATGACATCAGATAAAGACACAAAAGTCTTAAAATTATTTTAGGTCTGGCAGGTGGTAGCTTATCTAACAATTTCTATACTTTTATTTACTTATGTTCTCTCTAAAGTGGAGAAAAAAAGGATCTCAGATATTCTGCCTCATACTATTCTCATTGATGGACATTAGAATAATCAGTGATCCAAAACCCCAAATGTTATGTTCATTTTATTCATTAAACGCCATTAAAAATGTTTCATTTGAAGTTAGGCACTTATCTAATACATAGGGGTTCTTTTAATTAATGGGCACTAGGGTGTTGCACCGAATGTTCCAACGGCTTTGAAACTATGGTGCGTTAGCTGCAACACCACTGCGTTTAACTGTCAGGGGCGTGGAAAGCATTTCCCCAGCAGTTGATACGGAGTCCTGTCTCTTAAATGCACTCGCTCTAATGTGCTGTGCACTAACGCCACATGAGATGGTGTTAGGTGATCCCATGTTAATGCACACTATGGCCTTCACCACACCCACTCATTACCCTAATGTGAGTTAGACAGCATGGGAATCAACCCACGCTAACTATCATGGCCCTTTGTTACCTGGCAACATGTATCTCAATGGGCATTGAGTTCACACCAGAACATAAGTTGCCAGCTAACTTCCTTTAGTAAACGACCCCAAAGTCTCTTGCCAAAATTGATGACATTCTATGTGAGATAATGACTTAAAGTCCATTTCAGTATCATGACTTCTTGCAAACTCTAGCTCAATATAACCACAAAGAAGCCTTTGTTTTGCCAAAATCTGCTTCAGGGGTTGAAATCTTAGTGGCATCTACCTTTAAAGCTCCTCCTTTCATGATACACTTATCAGACAAAAAAGACCAGCATAACTCATCTAGTCTTCCCAAGCTTAATGCACTCAAGTGGCTAGGGCTGTATCTGCCATTCTGTGTAAGTTACCTCCCGCCCCATGCCTTTTTTGAAGCTTGAAATTGATTGCAGTTTTGCTATGAGCAGAAATGCTTCAAATACTGTTGATGATTCCATCCTACTGCTATGTAGGGATCCTTTGTGTTCATCCCATGCTTTTTAGAATTCACTCACTGTTTGTGTCCCTGCCTCTTCCAGCAGGAGGACATGCCAAGCATCCACCACCCTCTCTTTTGCATACACATGTACATGTTTGGTTATAAATAAAAATGAGTTGGCCAAAAACTTAAGTAGATGAAACGGAATTAAAAGAAACTAAAGGACACTGACCAATCTTCCAGCTTTTCACAACAGACAAGGCCTTTGTGCATTCTGCTTCAGGCAATACACTAACTAGGGAAGTAGATCAACCAAAGCAAGAAGGAAATTATTTTCATACAGAGATAGTGTCTGTAGCAACTGAGGATGAAGAAAAGCTGCCAGATGCTTTGTCTAATGCTTTCAAAAGACCGACACATAATATTGCCTTTAGCTCCTCTATGTGGCTTATAAAAATACCCCAATTTTTTTTTTTAAAAAAAACAAGGTTTGTAGCTTAATCTAATAACAGATTCCAATCAAAAATTGTTTTGTCTGATTTTGACATTTTAGTGAATAGAAGCTAAAGGAGCAAAGTCCGTTCCAAAAGATGCAGGTGGACATATATTTGGTCAATTTATTCTTCAAAGTAAGACTTCCAAAGAATAATTGTAGGTGTGTACAAGCATTAGTGTGCATTCAGTTCATTAGCTAAATCGATTTGATGCTCCTTAACCTATAAATTAATATGAGATGTTGGTTAAAATATATTTATTGAAAGAAATGCGTGAAATGAACTGAAAAACAGAGTTAGAGAAAAAGTACAAACTAGCTGAAAGCAAATAAAATAGTACCCGTTTTTCTAGGAATATGCACAGGGCAAAATCTAAGAGGGTAATTTTATAAATTACCATGGAGTTAACAAGTGCTGCAATATGCATATTTCATTCCTTTCCATAAAATAAAGTATGCACATATTTTATAAGACAGGGGTATAAGTGGTTAGATACATACGGCTATGCTCGCACATAGATTTTTTAAAGAACATACATGTTAAAAAAAGATTAATTTAAAAAAAAGTTATAAAATACTCTAAATGCCATCAAGTCAATGCTGACTCCTGTTGGCCCAGAACCCCCCGGGTTTTCTAGGCAAGGTATGACCGGAAGTAGGTTATTGACTCTGAACAAGAGGCCTGACAGAAGGTAATGTGACTTGCCAAAGGTCAC
Organism: Ichthyophis bannanicus; assembly: GCA_033557465.1. Classification (NCBI taxonomy): domain Eukaryota; kingdom Metazoa; phylum Chordata; class Amphibia; order Gymnophiona; family Ichthyophiidae; genus Ichthyophis; species Ichthyophis bannanicus. Next base: position 148,800,194 of record CM066038.1, on the reverse strand, counting down.
AAGGAGTGGCAGTGGGTATCACATCCTGATCTCCTGGGTACTAGGATGTTCCTCTAACCACAAGGCTACTCCTCCACTCATTTATAAAAAAAAAACTTAGGCACATAAATGTTTTTGCCCTCAGTCGAAAAGACATACTTATGCAGTACACACAAAAGCTCATCCATTTGCATAAATCAATAGGTTAGAGCAGTGGGCTAAGAACCAGGGAATTCCAGTTTGAATCCCACTATTGCTCTATATGACCTTGGGCAAGTCACTTTCCTATCCTCAGAGGGCTTTTTACGTTTATATGGAGAGTTAAGTACCTACTGTACTTTAATGAAACTCTCCTGGAACTCTAAGACAAACTAAAACCAGTTGAACTTACACATATAAGCACAGACTTGTGTCAGCAAGTACCTCCTCTTACATATTAAAACAGCTGTTGCTGCTTTATGTAACATCTAATATGCACACACTCCTGAATGTCTTATATATCTTTCACAAAATGCTCTAACTTCAGTAAGCTTTTTATAAAATACTTGGAGAAATTGTGAGTACCCTTGCCCTTTTTATGAACTAAGCATACTATTCAAAACAGAGCTTTAAGATTGAAGAAAAGTGTATAAAACAAAACACTTATGAAAATACTGGTTCTAATTAAACAAGATTTGCCATTCTCATTATTTTACTTAGGATTCACAAACATTTCTCAGAGTTGAATACAAATGCATTCCTGGAGGCAGAAAATGGGTGGCGTGGGGGCAGGATTGGGACATATTTATTTTATGTGTGTTCTTTTATAGTGCTTAATCTATAAATCAAAGCGGTTTACAGAGAACAAGTATAAGTAACAAGGAATATCTATCTTTAAAAAATGCATGCATGCAAGATGATCCCTACTATCGATATATGCATGCAGGGTTACTTCTGCCTCTGAACAGATGTTAACTTTGTTCCAAAGCTTTTCAGGAAGGCAACCTTATTAAGGCACAGACACATATGTTGCACATATTTTAGAAAAAGAACATATGGGCCAATTTGCCTTCACAGCGTGGTGGCTCTCTTATAAAATTACCCTCATAAAGCACGTTCTTATGCATGGAAAGTGTTTGAAAACAATCCCCTAACCTCTGTTTGAGAAAGTTATAGCAGCATGTACTGAAACATTTAGAATGTATAGTTGTATGCAGGAGCTTTTATTATGTCTGTCTGCCAATGCTAGTATTGTAAAGTATTAGAACAGGTAAGATATATAGCTCACGATATTCTCAGTCAGACACATGCTGCACTGCATGTGCAGATGCCATCTGGCCACTTGCAAAGCATCTTTCAGGTGTTCTGGAAGCACTTGAATATCATCTTGAATTAAACTTGAGACACGACGCTCATGCAGAAATGGAAGCAGCATTACAAAAGGTTCTTCAGCTCAGGCATGCCTTTTGTTGGCTAGCTTCCGGTACCAGGTTCTTTTAATACCGATGACAAAAACACAATTTTAGAAGTCAAAGAATCTCTTGAATCGGAGGCAATTTTTGTTGCTGATATTCTTGCAGACCTAATGCAGTTGTCCAAAATTCTACAAGAAGCATATCTTGTAGCAGAAGGCATGAAGATTTTGCTACGGTTACTGGAGGAGACAGAAAATTCATGAGATAGCTGAAGAATCCTACCACTGCAGAAAATGATCCAGATTCATTAATTAGATGGAATATTGTTGGTACAACTTTGGACAATATCATCTGTGATTAGAGCACAGAGAAAGAGCAAGAAGTAACATCTTTTTAACATTCTGTTTAGTTCTAAAATACGCTACATAATAGCCTAAGGAAGTCTCAGGCTGTGGGGCAGGGTCCCCGGGCAGCCACCCGTAACAGGGTACCCGGCTTGATGCAGGGACTCTATGTGCGGCAATGGGCTGAGGTAGCATGGCATCATGGCTGCGGCGGCAGCGATTTTTGGAATTCATTGGCTCCCCGCATGTGTGCGTGAGGGGAGCCAATGGGGGGGCTGGAGCGGCTGCTGGGAGGCGAGAGAGGGGCTAAGCGACTTCTCCTTGCTTGTCACGCAGCCATCTCCCTGCCTGCTTCTGGGCCCCGGTTTTGGCGGTCTCTTTGCGGTCGCATAAAAAAAAAAAGAAAAAAAGAAGAACAGGGACGGCTGGGAGAGCAGCGTGCTGCAGCGGTGGATGGGCAGGCCTGAGTCATCATTGAAGTTGGAGGGACAAGGTTTCTGGTTGGGTGAGTGGTCTGATGGGGCCAAAAATAAAAAATACAAAGAAGCATAGTAAGGTAGGAATAGCTGCGGGATCTATACAGTAGGGCTGGGGGAACTCAGCCAGCGTCGGGGCTTGTGAGGTCATGCCTCCTTGCAGAGGCCATGCAGCCAGGTCTGTGGAGCCCTTCAGGGCTTCAGCGATGCCAGGCCAGCTGTCCACCTCCTCCCCTGTGGGGCGGGGTCAGAGGGTAGTTGGGCAGGGTGCAGAGGATCCTTTGGCAGCAGGGATTAATGCGGCAGCGACCAGGGGTACATCAGACTGGACAGGGCATATGAGTGGCCCCTCTAGTGCTCGGGGGCAGATGAGGGGGTGAGGGCGGTCTGTATCCCAGCCTCCTCGGGGTAGGGGTAAGTCCAGGCCAGGGTTCAGGGAACTCGAGGGCAGGACCTTGCTGTTGGGCACAGGCAGAAGTCCTTGCTCAGTGGCATGCCAGGCAGGGGTAGTGAGGCAGGATGATGGGGGAGGCAGGAGAGGCCTCTTACAAGTTGGGCATGGGTCCTCCAATGAGCAGCACTGTCGGTGCATTGGGGGACCCCAGTCTGGGAGAAGGCAGGACATGGGCAGGGGGAGTCACCTCCTATTTCATTTGGGGGTATGGTTGGGGAGGTTGGCGGGTTTGCGCCAGCTCAGGGAGCCCCTGTTTCGGGGAGCTGGGATGGGGTGGGGAAAGCAGCCTTTCCTTGTGGCTAGCCGACAGTTCAGGGTAGTTATCTCCCGGTTGGGGGGCCAATGGCTTGGGAACATTGGTTGGGGGGGCAGGGTTCCTCCAGGGTGGAGTTGCCTAGGGCTTGGCATTTCCCTTTGCCTCCGACTGTTCCCTCCCCCCCCCCCGGTTTTCCTTTTATGTCTCCACAGGTGTCTACAGTTTCTCAGCACCCCAGGGGCAAAGAGGGAGAAGGCCAATTGAGGGTGTCGAGCATGGGAGCAGTGGTGCCAACGGAGCAGTCTCATTTGGATGTGGAGGGCGGCACGGGAAGCGATATTAGACCTCAGCTGGAAGCAGATGTCCAAGTGCCAGCCATACTGCCAGCTGTTGCACCTTCTGCAGCTTCGGTTGCTGCTGGCGAGTTGTCGACGGGGTCGGGGTGGGTGGCCACAGAGGAGCATAGGAGTAGCATAGGGGAGGATCTGGGTCGTCAGGCGCTTAAGAAAAGAAAGCTTTCGCGCCACCATCGGCGTACATCCGATTCGTCTTTCATCTTCTTCGTACTCATCTTCTTCCGCCAGGTCCACGGTGGCAGGCGGGGGGGGGGGGGGAGGCGGCTAGTGTCAGTTCAGTTCAGGCAGCCAGGGTGGAGGTCGGAGCTCCTACGTTAGCAGCATTTTTGGAGTTATGGGAGGGAGTTCCTCATGTTTTGCATCATAAGATTCTGAAGCGGCGTTATATTGATATTTTCCGCTTGCTGGAGGGTAGGCGGCAGTCGGGCGAGAGCAGAAAGAAGAGGAAGGAGGATGAGAAGGTGGGTCAGATCAAAAAGGTGTTGCATAACATTGTGAACTGGACTTGAGCCTTTTTTTTTTTTTTTTTAAACTTTTATTTTCATTTTGCAACAAACAAAAGAAACAACACACCAAAAGAGACAAAACAAGTATACAATAAGGAAAAGTAAACCCATTACCCCCCACCCCGATGCTTCTTCTCTACCCGATTATATCAGCATGTGAGCGCTTCCAATTAACAGTGATTATACAGCAAACGATCAAAAGAGTATCTACAATACAGCATGATCATGGGACAAGATATATACAAAGTTAGACAGTCAGATGAGAGCATTTAGCAAAATGTACATAGTCATTGAGCATCTTCCATTGAGACCAATGAGAAGGAGTCTGAACGGAGGAAGCGAACAGACGAGGTATTTGTTCATATTTACTGTAAAGACAGGCATGATTCCACCATTCATTGGGGCTCACATGGGAGCTAATTTTCCAGTATTACTTAATTAGGGAAATAGCAATGCCAAGCATAAAGTTCGAAAGGAGATAAGCCATTTTTGGGAGAGAGGGGATCCCCTCATCTGGGCGAAGTCCCACTATCCTCCAAGAAAGGGGCTCCTGAGAGTGCGAGATAGACTAAATACGACCCCAGACCCGACGCCAGTAATACTGTAGTGCGGGATATTCATGCATAACATGAGGCAATGAACCAATGGCCGCAGGACGTGTCCAGCAACCATTGCCCTAAGTAGTGTTCCATTTGTCTAATCTGTGAGAAGTGTAAAAACACCGGTGGGCTAGAAAGAAGAGGGTCTGGATGAGTGAGGCGGATCGGGAACCCGTGTCCCTCTACTCCAGATAAGGCTCTATTGCTCCGAGGTCAAAGTCACATGCAATTCTCTCTCCCATACTTTCTGCGCTATAGGGGTATCTCTAGTTATAGCATTACAGAAGGTTTAGTAAAATTGGATGCTACACCCGGTGAACTACCGAGAGATCGGAAAGTCTCCAATCAACCTTATATAGAGAATGCCGATGGCGGGAGTACTCTAGTGCACCGAAGGCGATGCCGAAGTTGCACTGACCAGAGTCGGGAGTCTAAAGATTGCATAAGAGTATTAAAGGCACCTAAAGTGTCTAAAAGCATTGGTGGATAGTGGGAGTCTGATGGGAGAGTCATACCAGGGAGAAAGGTAAGAGGAATCGGTTTGCAAAGGCCCGCTTCTATATCTAGCCACACAGGTCTACTCGGTACTGGCTCTTCCAACCAACGAGCACCTTGTTTGAGAAGAAAAGATTGAGGGAACACTTGAGTAAAATCGCCACCAAGTATTAATGGAGCATTGGCAGAGGCCAAGGCCAACTGCGCAATACTTGCATAGTAAGCAGGGTTGTCCACATTCGGGGCATAATGCAAATACACGTGAATTCACTATCTCCAACCTCAAGGTGTACACGGGCCCATCTACCCTTCTTGTCAGCGCTAATATCAGGTACAGTAGCGTGCTAAGACTTCTTAACCAGAGTGGCTATCCCGTACCATTTGAAAACGGTGGGAGAATAGGCAGCTACCATGTGAGGCTTAGCATTGAGTTTCAGTGTTTCAGCAGAGTTTAAATGCGTTTCCTGAAAAAACACTAAATCAACATGCTCATGGCTAAGATAGCTAAGGATTTTCTTTCCTTTGAGTGGACCATTAATGCCTTTGACGGTGAATGATAAGATTTTACATAAGGCCATTCAGAAAAGTTAAAAATTCTGAGCATGATAGCACACATAATTTCACTATGTCCCTCAAACTGACTGTATCTGGCTGTACACATGACATAGGAAAAATAAACTAATATAATACAATGAAGCGCCCCACATTAACAATGAAAACCGCAGTACGGTAGAGGAGAAGCAAAACCCCAAAATTACTGGCGACCATGTGTCTGCGGGGAGAAACCCCAGAGAAGGCCGAAATTGAAAAAACACATAACCTGTAGGACTGTGCGTGCTCCGAATCCGACCGAGGCACACATCATGAAGGGATAGGAGACCAAAAAACAAAAGTCATATAGAGAAAGAAAGAAAGTCCAGGCTATTTCTGTGCTTGGCTATGACCGCCGCATCGGGCCCTTCAAAATGGCGGATAGAGCCGACAAATAAGAGTCCAAGATTTGGGATTAGCGCATCTGCTCTGCTTCTTTGGAGTCTAAAAATGTTGATAGTAGATCAGGATCTTCGAACGTCCTGGTTTGGTTGTGGAGAGTCACTCGGAGCTTCGCTGGATACAACAGGCCAAAGCGAGCCTGTAGCTGTTGAAGTCGAGGGCGAAAAGCAAGGAGTTTCTTCCGACGGTCAACGGTAGGCTTTGCCAAATCAGGAAAGAAGGAGACCTTACGACCTTCAAATTCCAAATGATGATTCGCTCGGGCAGCATGTAAAATTTGTTCCACTTGTTGATATCGTAGCAAGCTAAAGACAATAGGCCGGGGGGTCGTGCGGTTGAGCGCCATGTGGGCAGGAACACGGTGTGCTCGATCGATTTCCAGTTCTCTGTGAAAAGTGATCTTCAGCAAGGAGGGAAGAGTTTTGAGCAAGAATTCTCTTATATCTCCTGCTTCCACCCCCTCCGGCATTCCGAGGAGCCTCACATTGTTGCGACGGGCTCGATTATTGCTATCTTCTAACTCCTTTTGAAGATTCTGTATCTGGCGCTCAGCCTCGTCCAGTTTGCCCAAGCGCACCTCGTGCGAGTCGAGGACCCCCGCCATGTTGTCCTGCCGTAATGAAAGACTTTCAAGTCGGTCCTGGAGCACTCCAAAGTCTTCTCGCATGGCTCGAAGCGCTTCTCCATTGGACTGCACCAATTCCTTCACGCCGCGTATTTCTTCCAAAATCTCCAGGTGCATCTCGGGGTTTTCACGAAATGGAACCATCTTCTGTGGGGAGGACACCTCTGTTTTGGAGCGTTTTCCGTGAGAAGAAGAAGGAGACCCGAAGTCCAAGCGCGCTGGTTTATGGGCCGCCATTCCCCCCGAGGTGCCCCGGTCAGCTCGGAGCGAAATAGTAAATTTGTATAGGTATTAAGTCAGGATTCTAAGTAGGCCTCTCGGGAGCTTCAACGCAAAGCGTCCTACCCGCTGGACATCAGGCTCCGCCCCGCCGACTTGAGCCTTTTTGCGCTTAGCCAGCGTATGGGGGCATCATGCTTCAGAGCAGTATAGGCTATTGCTGGCATATGCGGATTTGATTTTGGAGGCGTCTCAGATGCACGAAGGATGGGCTTGGCTGAATTATGACGAAAGGTTTTGGGATAAGATGGAGGAGAATAAAACTGTTGTCGTGGGATACCCAAGACATTAACTTGTGGTTGACACACATGTCCGCAAGGGCAAGATCCGCGGGGATCAGAGTAGCAAAAGGGGGGGGGGGGTTTGACACCCGCCTCTGGGGTTGATCGTTCCTTTCGGGCAGGGGCCATCGTGCCACAGCCAAGAACAGGGGGAGGCGGAATGGGGGACATTTGTTGGAAGTTTAACAAATCTATTTGCCCATTTCCTGACTGCAAATTCTGACACATCTGCTCAGTGTGTGGCATAGGACACTCAGCAGTCAAGTGCATTAAAAAAGGGGCCCCGGTTGCCCCTTTGGTCATACCCAAGTAATAAGGACTTATTCGGCCTGGCTCCTACTCAGATACAGGTTGAGGCCTTGGCTTCAGTATCGTGAGGTATTGGAGACTGGGTTTCCAGTGTGGTTTCGCCATACCAGTCAAAGGTAGTGTTTCTGCTTCAAAAGTACACATTGCGCCTTCGGTGCAGTGCTTCTCGGTGATTGTGTGGGATAAGTTGACCAGTGAGCTCGAATTGGGCAGGATTGCGGGCCCCTTTATCGAATGGCCTTTCCCAGAATTTGTGGTTTCTCCTCTTGGCGTAATACCCAAAAAAAGAAATCGGGGAAGTTCCGATTGATTCATAAATTGTCATTTCCACTGGGAGCATCCGTGAGTGATCATATCCCCAGGAAGGTGTGTATGCTTCTTTGGACTCTGCAGTGGTGTTTGTGTGAAAATGTGGTGTTGGAGCTCTGCTGGAAAAAGTGGATATCGAGTCAGCTTTTCATTTGCTGCCCATGCACACATCGGCGTTTCATCTGCTTGGGTTTTGCTTTGGGGGTGAATTGTATTTTGACAAATGCATGCCTATGGGATGCTCGGTTTCTTGTGCCTATTTTGAGGCATTTAGCATGTTTCTGCATTGGGCACTAGTTCAACGGGTGGGCTGTTTGAATGTGGTGCCTTATTTGGATGATTTTTTGTTCATTGGACTGGCTAAGTCGGCAATGTGCCATGATCTCCTTGATGGGTTTTTGGGATTGTCCCATGAGTTGGGCGTTCCGTTTTTGCCGAAGCCAACGGAAGGCCCAACAACAAAGATCACCCTTCTGGGGGTGGAGTTGGATTCTGTGGAGATGGTGGCTCGTCTCCCTCCGGGGAAGGTGTTGTGGTTGCGGGCGCTGGTTGCAACCATCTTGGTTTCCTGCAAGATAACTCTGCAGGAGATGCAGTCTTTGGTAGGATCTTTGAACTTTGCATGCAGTATTCATTCCGATGGGCCGGGTGTTTTCGCGGAAGTTGGCGGCTGCTACATTCAGAATGCTAAAACCACACCACCGTATCAGGGTGTCTTGAAATATGTGGGCAGACCTGAGGGTTTGGGATGTTTTTTTGGCTGACTTCAATGGGACATTGGAGACCTTGGCATCCAGTAAAACCAATGTAGACTTGCAGCTCTTCACAGATGCAGTGGGCAGTTCGAGTTTTAGCATTTATTGCAGAGGTTCATAGTGCACTGAGCATTGGCTGCAGTCGTGGCATGATTCTGGTGTAACCAGCAACTTCTCGTTCTTAGAGCTTTTTCCAAGCCGACCCCTCGGTATTCCAGGCATCCGATTATGCATGACCTGCTCCTGAGACTCTGTGCAGAGTTACCCAAGGTAGCAGAGTCACCTTATGAGACATCTCTATTCCGGACCATGTTCTGTTTGGCATTCTTTGGGTTTTTTATGATCAGCAAGTTGGTGGTGAACTCCACCCAGGCTTTGGACAGCTCGGGTATGTTGTGCCAGCATTTGCGGGCAGAGGTGGGGCAGCTGCTGGCCAGATCTAAGACGGACCAGTTAGGTAAAGGGCTATGGGTGGTCTTGAAGGCGATCGATGGCCTTCCTACATGCCCAGTGACCAGCTTAGGATCTTGGTTGGGCAGCCTAAGGAGGGACTACTGTTTGTGCATATGGATTCACGCCCTTTGACTCGTTTTCAAGTTACCACAGTGCTGCAGATGGTGCTGTGGCATATAGGCAAGGATCTTAGCCTGTTCGCCCCTTATTCCTTCTGCATTGGAGCAGCAACCAGTGTGGCAGATGGCGTTCCCAGACTTTTAGGAGCTATGTGCAGTTATGAGTTTGATGGGAGCGGCTACCTCTAAGTGTACTAATTGTATTCTCCATTTGCAGATGGCGAGCCACGTCACTGGTGCTGTTGGCTGATTGGTCACTCTTTCATTCATTGGGCTGGCCGGTTGGGGCATAATTTGGGCCTCGATCCAGCGATGGTGTCTGTTATATGACTGGGCGAGCATGACCTACATTGGACCCCATCTCCTGCCTTTGCTTCAGCACCACGATTGGGTGCAGAGTAGCCCATCGGCGATACTGCCCCATTTGGGGGGCAATGACCTGGTCTCATGGACGTGTAAGCAGATTATACGAGCGGCGAAGAATTTGGTGGAAGTTCTGAAAATGTTCCATGATGTGGTATTGTGGTCTGACATCATTCTAAGGCCTTCATGCAGGGATCAGCAGCGCTAGTCAGGGGGGTTAGCGAAGATCAGTCGCCAGATTGGGCACTGGGCCTATGAGCAAGGGTGTTATCAGATTATGCATTCCTGGGTGGAGGGGGACTGTGCGGGCTTGTACTGGCAGGATGGAGTGCATTTATCCCCGGTGGGACTGGATTTGTTGCTCAATGACTGGCAGGCGGCCTTGGAAGGGATGGTTCAACAGGATGTTCGCTGGTTGCAGCTTGCGGTGGCAACGCAGGGACATTGACGTCACCTGCGCCAGTGGTGGGATACCGGAGGTTTCTGGGATCTGGAGACTTTGGCCACTATGTGGGCAGGGGTTGGGTGCCCCCAGCCTGGACAACTCCTGGCCGGCCTTTGCTAATTATATGATGAGGTTGGATGCGGGGGGGGGGGGGGGTATGTAAGCTTGCCGTTGGCTTGTCTGTGGTGGAAACGGAGACAATTTCACCTTGCTAAGACAATTTCACCTTGCTAATAGCATGTTGGTTGTTATGAGAATTATTCTTGGATTCTAATTTGGTTCAAAAAGTTTTCGATGTTAATAAAGCTGTGGCCAGTTTTTCCCAATTTGCCTCTCTGAAGTTTTTTTGGGAAGCAGGGGGTGGGGGGCAATTTGAAGGGTGTGTGTGGGTAGGATCTGGGGGCACTGCCGGGGTAGGGGAAAGGGAGAGCAGCATCAGGTCCAGGTTGCCTCGGTTACTATAACAAGTATATATATATATATATATATATATATATATATATATATATATACACACATACATACATACACACACATATATACACACTTCACAAAAGTCTGAGAATTTTATTCGTGAAATGCTGCATCTGAAAAACAAATATGCAAATCTACATTTGGAAAACAATATGTGCCACCCTATGATTTAATGAGATTATAAAAATATCAAACTAATTTTCTGTGAAGAGTGTATATCCCTATAGAATCTGTTTGCAAATTGATAGAGACTGCAATAGTAGAAAAGGTAAGAGGTTTCAGCAAACTGGCTCTCATCAAATACTGCAGGTTTTCTACTATGGGCTAAGAATTCTCAACCCAACTTGCTATTTTGTCTATTGAGTATAAACTTGCACGAGAAATTAACTTTGGAAAAATTCATGATCATGAAATGAAAAAGGCCAGAGAAATACATTTTATAGTGAACTACTCTATTTATTATTTGTAGTAATGCTCGTCCATTTCATAAAAAAGAAAAAAACACACGACTGACTGTATCATACTGTTAGGCAGACAAAAACAAAATTCTTTCAAAATGGTCAACAATATAGAAAACCACCAAAAAATAGGTAACCTAGTGATAAACTAAAGAACACATCCAATGAAAAAAACTCACCAGAAAAAAACTTAAATATATATCACAGTTGTATAATCCACTTCAACTAATATAAATTAAAAAAAAAAAAAACTACCACAAGTTTGGAGAATGGTGGTTCACTGACCCGGCCTTGATTACACGCTCCTGATGCAGCTGACTTGCAAAACATGGCCACATCACGTGTGCTATCCTTAGGTTTCAGGGGTATGTTTACTAACTGGTGGTAGAGGTAGTCAGTGGGGCCACGGCGCCAATATCACACAGAAGCCGCTATTGCTGATTAGTAAACATACCCCTAAGTGTGCTAATTTCAAATCAACAAGAAGTCTTCAGATAAGTTTATGTGAATGATTTTTCTATAAAATTATTTTTATGGTGGCTGAAGCACTTAAATAGAAGCACCAGTTGAGTGATTAGTTTGTGCCATTTTAGAACGATGAAGACAAATGTAGGGGCCAATGAAATTCCCATAGAAGAGCTATGTGGCTTTTAGTAACCTGAAGAATGTTTGCGGTCTTTTCCACTTGCGGTAGTTTAATTCATATTGGAGACAACAGTGACGGCTCCAGTCACTAGCTCTATCAGCCTCAGTTACTGCCCATCTTTATTCTTGCAGCTGATCATGTAGAACAAATGCTGAAACTAGGAGAGCTCCCTCCGTAGGATGTTCTTCTTAACTCTGGAAAAGCTGGCATGTCTTTTCCTCTCTTACAGTGTGAAAAGGGCAAGATTTGCACATACTGCTAATGAGTCCAGTGTGTGCTGCTGGGCTGTGAAGAGTCTTTTCTCGTACTAATACTTTGTTTTGACTTCTTGGGCTTAGTCTACAGTATCATGTTGATGTTAGTCATTGTTTTTTACACCAGTTCATATCCAAATGCATGTTCTTAGCTCTGTCTGGGTGTTGTAATAGACCTTCCTGCCTCCTGCCTACCAAGAATCTCAACATAACGGAACAAGAGGTACCCTATAGAAACTTTGAAGATTCTCAAGGTGCTAGAGCCCAGAGGGCCACTATGCAAGAGGAGGAGATATGCAGGTAAAAGAGAAAAACAGCCAGCCTTACGTCTGTCAGCTAAAGTAAATGTGTTTGGGGTAGAGGCCTTTTGAAGGTTAATAAAAGCTGCATATTGAAGGGGAGGGAGGGAGGGGGAAAGAATTGCCAGATGAGGAACTCCAAATATTTTAGGATGGAGTCTGAATTAGTTTTTGAGAGTTTTAAAATACAACAGCCAAATAACCCCTTTATGAAAGTATATGTTCAAAAAACCCTGATATTTTGTCCACATATCAGGGCTTTAACCTCTAGCAGTGCATCAAGCCCTTGAGGAAAAAATATATTATTGTATGTTGACTGTATGTGTGCATGCAAACAGGAAAGGAAACAAGGCAAGGAAGTAATATATACCATTATTCTTTCTGTTGTCACTCAAGCTTATTCTCTGGGGAATGGACCACTTTTTCCATTTAACAACGAACCAGGAAACCATGGCAGAGTGCACTGCTGAGCAAAATACAGCGTCTAGAAGAAAGAAATCTAGTAGTACTGCACTACAGCGACATGGTCAGAAATAACACAAAAACAAGAGTTTTATTCAAACTTCCAGTATGATATAAAAAAGACGGGATCAAAAAGTGAGCCAGACAGAGGAGCATAGCAAAAAAAAATGGGCAAGAGCAAGAAAAAGATGAATGATGACAATGATATTGTAGATGATGGAAGAGGATATAGAGGTGCTTAACCTCTATAAATCTACTTATACAACTAATACATGCCAAGAGTTATTGTCAACATGAGCTACTGAAAAGAGTAAAAGAAAAAAGGCAAACAAAAATGTTTGTACAGAAATATTAAAGATAGCTAGAAGATATAACACAATCCTCTGAATTCATGCAGTTCACATCAATCATTCATATCTGACAGAAATGGATGGATTCTTCCAGAGCTTCCTGGAAAGGCCTAAATATTTTTCATTGCCTATGTGCACTAGTTCCCATGGTGCCACAGCCTTACAACATAAATGAGAAAGTTTTTTTGTCAAGTACTAAAGAGAATATAGCCTACATCATTGGAAAGCGCTTATGCACTTGATATTAAAACAAAAGTCAAAGCCAGCTATAATTACTTCCTAAGGACCGAAAGCCAAGAGACAAAGATCAAAATAACTAAAATTCCAACAACTGTCTTACCACTAAGAAAATTCTCTAGCTGCATAGGGTCAAAAGAAGACATAATGATCAGACATAAGTAATTAAGCATTTACAAGAAAATTCGAGAAAAATGGTTGCCCCCACTGCCAAAATTCATGGCTTCAGCTGTAGGAACAACCTTTTCCACACTTGAGTAACCTTTGACACATCAGGAAAAATATTAATCCTTTGGCCACAAAAGGAAACTTCCTTTGAGAAAAATAACTTCAAAAATAGCAATTGTATCTCTTTCAGATGCAAAGGTGACCAGCAAGGTTGCATGAGTGGAGATATTGGTCTTCAGAGGCTGTGAGATCTAACATCTCATGATTTAGCAATTTATCATACTCCCCCCTCTTCCACAGCCCCCTTTTTGGAAAACTTCAGGAATCTAAGGTTCCTAGCTCTCATACCATTCTTCAGTTGCTCTTTAAGATGTAACACAATACTGTCCTTAATAGATGCTGCTGCCTGTAAAGATGTTAACGCATTCTCAATCTTACAAATACATGCATCCACTCCAGACCACCTTTCCTCATATTCAGAAAAATTTCACAACTGTCTCTGAAGTAAATTTACATAATTGAAAGGACAAAATGGACACCTCCCTGAAAAGGGCTCCCTCAGGGAGGTGTCCATTTTGGAACCTTTAATGAAGCTACATCCGTATCTTCAAAAGGCATAAACAACCCTTGGAAGGGAATATAGTTTAAGATGATTCTGGGATACAGGAGGAACAAAATGCCATCCCCCATCTGGAACCAGAACTGGAGAAGATTGCTAAACCCTAAAGAAAGCGGATAAGGAGTCATGCTCCAAAGAAACTCAAGGAGGTGGTGGGGTCCGACCACCTGAACCTAAGGAGGCTTCACTTAAGGATCAAGCTCTGACTGAGTAGGAGAGGCAATTTTACTCACAGATTGAACATGCTGATCCATCAGGCCTCAAAGCAGCAACTCCACAACCTTAGGAGATCTTTTTTTTTTTCATTTAGTTAAAGCTAAAAGTACTCTGAAGCTTCATGTATCAATGCTGTTTCCTTTTTAGATCCATCATCTTCTCCTATTTCTACAAATGCCAAGTGAAAGAACTATTTGCTGCCTTTAGTTGGTTCTCCTCTTCGTAATATCCATGTTCACCTTTTATTTTACGTATTTATCCTTTAGTTATTTGTTTGGTTTCCCTTAGATATATCCAAAGAAAAATCTACTTGTTTTGGCCTTTGCTTCTCTAGCTGCTCTCATTGCCTCCCTTTGTTTCCACTGATATTCCTATATTTCTTCCTCCTCTGATTTTTATTTTTTATTTTTATGTGTGTTTTGCTTAAGTGATAGCACTCTTAGGGGATGATCCATCTGTCGTTCATCTGTCCGGATCTGTTTGTACATGCGCAAACAGATGCTTATGGCTTCACTTCTTTGTAGAACCACCTGATAGTTAGAGGCAGAACTATGAAGAAGCCATGTGTAGTAGTGAAGCCAGATCATGCCATCTGAATGAGGACATTTACACTTGCTCTCAAACAGGTATAAATTTTCATTAATAAAGTTTGGAAGTATACTTGCAAACTCCACCTTCACTCTTCCCAGGCTGTGATCCATAGACATACCATCATGTCACCACCTATACATCAAAATCACTTTCTTATGTTCTTTCATACCAGGATCATGCCTAAACCCTTTTTAAAAACTAGGTTTGTAGATTATCCTTCAGTCCTCAGATACAGTGTTTATGTTTATAATTTATTATATTTGATAAAAACCGCCTTTCTACAATAAGCAAAGCGGTGTACAATTAAAATCAAGTTTAAAAGAAGGCCAAAGCCAGTGAAATGGAAAAAGGAATATACAATTTCTTGATAGGAAAGCAGGAGAGACAAGGCCAAACATAAGTAGGGAGAAAAACAAAGAGGTCAGTAGAGGGTGGGGGGGGGGGGGCAGAGTTTACACAAAAGAGGAGGGGACATCAAAAGCCAGAGAAAAAAGGTGAGTCTTCAGAGTTTGTTTGAATGTGGTGTGATGAGGTTCCAGACGAAGGGAAGAGAGGAGGGAGTTCCAAAGAGCAGGGCCGGCAAAAAAGAAGGCAGAGGAACGAGTGGAATGTAAGTGAGCACGGGAAGGGGAGGGAAGGGTGAGGCGGTTGAGGTGGAAGGAGCGAGGAGTGTACCTGGGAGAGTGAAAAGAAAGGAGATCTGTTAAGTATTGAGGGGTGCCAGTGTAGAGAGCTTTGTGAACCAAGGTAAGCAGCTTGAATTGAGAGCGAAAGGGAAAGGGTAGCCAGTGAAGGTGGAATAGCAGAGGTGTTATGTGGTCCCGGGGAGAGGTATGGGTGACAAGGCGGGCAGCAGTGTTTTGGATCCGCTGCAACCGAGACAATTGAGATTTAGGGAGACCAGTGAAAACTGAGTTAGCGAAATCCACACGTGACATGACCAAAGACAACAACAAAGTGGTGAGGGCTGATGGAGATAGGAAAGGACGAACTGCACGAATTTGATGAAGGAAGAAAAAGGATGTCTTAGTGACGTGTGAAATATGGGCATGAAATGATAGGTCAGAATCAAAGTGAATGCCAAGATAACGGAAGGTGGAGACTAAAGGGACAGGGGAACCGGAGAAAGAAGGGGCCAGAAGGGGAGGTGGACTGCCATGAGAAAACCAGATAGCGATAGTTTTAGCAAGATTAAGGTGGAGACAGTTAAGTGTCAACCAGTTAGCCACATCAGAGAGACAGGAATTTAGTGCAGAGAGGTCTGGGCAAGAGGGGGAAGTATGATGAAGCAGAACAATGTCATCTGCATAAAAAAGGCAGATATTCCAGACTGCTGGATTAAGAGGGCAAGGGGGGCCAGAAAGAGGTTGAAAAGAAGGGGAGCCAAGACAGAACCCTGAGGAACCCCACAGGGGAGAGGGAAAGAATCCAAAGGGGGGGCAGAAGAGGAAGAGGAGAGAACTGCACAAGACCGAGAGGAGAGGAAAGAGTGAAACCAGCGGTGAACGGTGCTACAGAGACCCACCTCCCGTAAGCGAAGAAGGAGGGAGTGGTCAACTAAGTCAAATGCAGCTGAGAGATCAAGTGTATATACCATCAGGTTCTGGTGATTTGTAGTTTATCACTTTGTTTTCAATTTATGCTGATTTGATACTTTTCTTCCAAACAATGATTCTGTCATGGATATCACCTCAACATCTTCAGCAGAAAACTAAATAGGAATTCATTTAGGTTACTGCTTTGGCCTTATCTTCAAGTACTCTTTTATCCTTCAGTATTCTAAAGGCCAGCTGACGTACTTGAAAATGATTTTTCAATTTGGCTTTCTCTTATAACATTCTCTTTTGCAATTCCTTAATGTTTATTATTTATTTTGTAAGTATGCATGCTGCAGCCTGATATTCAAAGCCCAATATCCATATAGTAGCTGCTGCTATACAAATCATGTTTCTGGCCACCAGTATCCATCGATATTCATTGGCACTATATCAATATCAATTGACACAGGGGGTAGAGAAAGAAGTTATTGACAGGGACGTTGTGAGGTTCTGCCACCAGCATGTAGTTGATTCAAGTCCAAGAAGAACCTTATTCAGATGAACACCTGACCTCCAGCCAGCAGGTCTCAGTAGGTTCCATTTAACTGGCTGGCTGGCTTCCCTAGTCTTCTTTATACCTGCTACTTCCTTTCAGAGGCCATTTTCTTGCTAAAATCTTACATAAGTCCAGTTCTGGCTAAATTTCTTTGCCAGAACTTGGTTTGCACATTGGTGTCACTTAGTGCTTTGGTTCCCTATTACATTTTAGACCCTGTTTTTGCCTTGCTCCTGTTCATAGAGTTCCCTGTGATTCTGTTCTCTCTTCCAGAGTGCTCCCAATTCCTGGTTCTCACCTTACATCCTGAATTTAGGAAGCAAAGACCTGGTAGCCATTCTGAAAGGAATGTGGCTACTATAGCTCAAAGACCACATCCTAATCATCTCTAGACCCCAGGGTGCCCTACTCTGTAGAAAAGATGTTTGTGGACCTCACCTACTCACTGTTCTTAGGTCTTTTCTACTTCTTAGGCCATCAAGTTCTAAAAGAGAAAAACCTATCAGGCTAATTGTCATCATGATGATCCTTCCTCTCTAAAATAAAATGTTCTAGCTATGCAAAATAAAAAAAACACAGCCCTCAAGATTTTGATAATTAAACTCAACCACCATGATCATCCCAACACCAACACTTCCACACATCTTACAAAAACACATAATTTGGCATCATACTTTTAAATATTAAAGTTTACTTTGAATGTATGCCTGTGTCCACTCCATTTGCAGGTAAACAAATGTGCTGATGGCTCGGAGTTTGTCTGGCTGTCAGAATTTATTGTTCCACTTACACTGCAGCAGCTCTTTGCTGCCGCTCAGAGGCTAAAGGCCTAGGTAAACTGTTTGGTTTTGCCTGATGGTTAATCCAGCCTTGACTCAATATCACTACTATGCAAATAGCAGATCTCGTGCTTTTTCCAGGCTATCCCCACTTGTATATTACTTTGTACAGTTAGCATTGTTATCAAATTTTGCATTACTTTTACTCTGTTGCCTTGTCAAATGTTCTATAGTTTAATTGATTCAGTTTACTTTGCTAAGAATTGTTCTATGTGTGTTCCTATCCATTCTATGTAAGCTGCCATGATTAGTAGATACAGCAGTATAAAAGTTATTAAATAAAATAAATATTCAGTACTGTATGTAATCTGGATAGCAGTGTGCTGGGGTTTTACAACTAATGCACGTCAAGTGAAAAAACAAATGCTCTGTAGTTGCAGTCCCTGTGTATTAACTAGCAGGAGTATGTCCAGTATGTTTATGTTTATTCGGTTACTTGATAGAGCATGCCTTCATAAACACCAGGGCAGTGTACACTCACTAGAACATAAATAGAATAGCTAAGGCCAGAGAGGAAAGAAAGTACAATATTAGATAGGAAAGAACAACGCAATCATACAAAGCGAAGAGTGAGCAGACAGAGGCCAGTATAGAGGGTAGTCAGGCACTGGTAGGGGGGAGGTCGAAGGCAAAATAGAAGTGTTTTTTCAGAAGAGTCTTGACTCTGGGGAAGGAAGGTTCTAGATGGAGGGATCCAGGAAGAAAAAAGCAGAGTGGCGAGGTGATTGCAAGTGAGCGCGTGATGGATGAGGGAGGTGTAAATTGTTAATGTGAGCCAAGTGGAGACTTCAGGTAGGAGTGTGGAAATATAAAGAGTCTGCATATAGATGGCCCAATGTACTAAGATAAACTTATAATGGATGTGATAGTCAATGGGAAGCCAATGGAGCTGAATGAGGAGTGGAGTATTGTGGTCATGACAAGCGGTATCCATGAGGATTCTGGCTGCTGTGTTTTGTATCAGTTGGAGGAAGTGGAGTTGTAACTGAGGGATACCAGTGAGGGCAAGGTTGCAAAAATCAAGATGAGACATGGCCAGAGACAGCAGAAGAGTTGCCAGTGCCAGGGATGACAGAAAAGGACCGATATCATGAATCTGTCTGAGATAATAAAAGGATTGATGAGTAAGTGAGATATGTTCATGGAAAGTGAGAGCAGAATAGAGTGTCACATTGATATAACGGAAAGAAGGGACAAAAGGAATAGTAGAGTTTGAAAGAATTGGTGCCAAAGAGACAAGGACCACCAAAGGTAAAACGCATAGCTGATGTCTTGGACACATTGAGATGGAGATAATTTGTTACTAGCCAGCTGAATACCTGGGATAGACAGGCATTAAGGGGTGAGAGATTTGGCTGAAGGGGATTGGTGTGGTGCAATAAGATGATAGTCAGTGTAGTAATATGCTGACAGTCCTGACTGTTGAATGAACAGAGTAAGAGGTGCCAAGAAGATATTAAACAATATAGGTGCAAGAACAGAGCCCTGCAGGACCCCGCAACAGAGGGGGACAGGGACAGGGTCAGAGGAGGTAGTACCTGAAGTGACTGAATAAGATCATGAGAAGAGGAAAGAGTGAAACCAGCAGAAGACCAAACCCCTGCATCATGAAGGCAAGACAGAAGAACAGATGGTCAACAAGATCAAAGGCTGTCAAGAGATCAAGGGATACTGCCAGGGAAACATCACAATGGCCATGAGAAGTGTGAAGCTCATTGGGAAAAAGAGTATGATGGCTTCCATATCATGGAATTTTAACCTCCCTTCCCTAAATACTACAACGTCCCTTGAAATCACAACTGAGACTTCCATTAAAAACGTCCTAACACACTTAAAAGGGAATACACTAGATCTAATTTTTATACCTGGCACGATCATTCATGGCTCCATTCCTACTCGTCCCCATGCTACACCTGTCCCGTGGTCAGACCACTATCTAATAAACTTTAAATTATCATACCACATAAACCACCCAATACCTACCTATATACCACACACAAGATATAAAAAATTTGATATCAATAACTTCTTATGAGAAATCATACCGGATATCACCACCCCACTTAATGATCGTGATAGCTACATAACAAATTGAATAATACAATAGAGAAAGCTGCACTCCTCCCAGTTTCACGCACTCATAAGTGAAGTATAAGAAAAAAACCATCTAAACCATGGAATTCCCAATCAATAAGACAGATAAAAAGGCAACTAAGGAAACTAGAAAGAAAATGGAGACTAATTCCCATCAGGATAAGCAACTCTATAAAGGATAAACTTCAAATCTACCGAAATACCATAAGATTTTATTTATCTATTCTATTTAACTAGGCTTATATTCCACTTTGCTACCAGTCAGAGTGGTGTACATTCAAGTACTGTATATATTTGTTTCCCTTGTCCTTGAAGGGCTCACAATCTATGTTTTTGTACCCAAGGCAACAGAGGGTTAAGTGGCTTGCCCAAGGCCACAAGGAGCACCTATGGGACTAGAAACCCCAGTCCTTCTGGCCCAAGCTTGCTGTCCTCTAGCGGGATTCTCATGAATTTACTGAACTGCCCTAGGGATATTTTTGAGATTGTTAGAAACCTAACAGGTGCACAAAAATCACCTAAAGAACCCCCTCATAACACCCCAAGTCCTTGCACATCACATTACCAAACATTCACTTATCCCTGACTGGTTGATATTGTCTCTCCTCAATCAAACACCCTCAACCCAATTCGGTCTACTTTTCACAATTTAAATCTTAAAGAGCTCAATAGTGTGATCTCCAACAGTAACACTACAACCTCTAGTCTTGACCCCTGTCCAGTAAGCTGGTTAAAAATGGTCTGTACGGAATTAGCACCATACATCCTTGATGTGGTCAACATGTGGTCAACATGGTCAACATGACACAGAGAATAATGCCTAAACTCCTGAAACGAGTCTCAATTCACCAGATATTAAAAAAACAAGTCACTGGACAAACCCTGCCCCTTACCATATAGGCCAATATCCAGCCTACCATTTTTGGCCAAATTACAGAAAAAAAAACCTGTTGATTCACAACTGAATCACTAGACATGTACCAATATGGTTTCAGGCCATACAGCATAGTGTTGAGATGCTGCTAATTGGACTCTTTGACAACCTAATAAAGGTCATAGATAACCCTAAACAAGCAGTCACCCTAATATTCTAAGATATTGCTGCTGCCTTTCTCAATTAGTCATGCAATCCTTATTGAAATACTTAAGCAAATTGGATTATAAGGTACTACAATACAATGGTTCCAATCCTACTTTTCAGACCGCTTCCAGCAGGTTAAAATAGGACTACAAACATCAATGTCATTCTCACAGAAACAAGGGATGCCTCAAGACTCTGCCCTATCCACACTGTTATTTAATATGTACTTACAAACTATTTGCAACATTATTCAAGGATTTGACATTGGCTATTACATCTATACAGATGAAATGCTATTCCTCCCCTTTGATACAGCACAACCTAATTTTACCAGCATCATCTCAAGCTTTACCAGAGTTTCACAATGGCTAAATGATCATAACCTCAAAATTAAATTATAAGAAAACAGATACTATATATAACAAGAAACCAAAATTTTACCTCACCTCCAAACCTCAAGTTTGAAGATGCCACACTAACAATAAAGAATGAGATAAAATACCTTGGTGTCACACTTGATAGGTCCCTAACTTAACAACCCATTGTAAAACAGCTGGTCTAATCTATTACAAGCTAAGGCTTATTAAACACTTGAGGCCTCTACTTCCCCACCATGACTTTAGATCCGTGCTCCAAGCTATGGTATTCCCCCATATTGACTTCTATAATAGCATCCTCCAAGGGCTCCCGAGACAAGCTCTAAACCACCTTAGGATAGCTCAACGTGTTGCTGCTAGGATGATTGTCAAGACAAACCCATCAGAATACATTACACCCATTCTAAACAAGCTGCATTGGCTCAAATATAAAATACTAATGACCACATTCAAACTAATAAAGGACTTGTCACCATCCTATCTAACTGACCTCATAAGGAATCCGCGCAATGACAGAATAAGAAGGGAATGTAATCAAAACACGCTTCTCGTATCATCCTCCTATCAAAAACTCATCAGGGCAACAATGATTTTACTTTAGCTTTACTGCACCAATGATTTGGAACTAACTCCCTCCCAGACAAACCTAGATCCACTACGGACCTACTAACATTCAGGAAACTGATTAAGACAACTGTTCATAGAACATTTTGGCACAGATGAACCAATGCAAGACGTCTTCCTCACCGTCTTACTGTTCTATTAGGAACATATCTTACTGACTACAGCCATGGTAAGGTATCTAAACTGAAAGCAGCTCTTCTATTCTAATAGATTCACCATTTACATGTAGATATTTACAGGGGTGAGCATAAGTTTTTATGTGTTTAAGTACATACTTGTAAATAAGTTATATTGTTATACCGCACAGTTCAGTTACAAATGTTCTAAGGTATACCCTTTTGTTCTATGTAACCCAGATTGAAATCTGTTAAAATGTAATTTTTTTTGTTTACTAGCTATCTCTAAATCACTTTGATATTGCTGAAAGGCGGTATATAAAACCCTTAAATAAATAAATGTCTGGGGTGACAGCCAGTTTCCTTATTATAGTCTCCTCTTTCATCTTAAATGATGAAAAGTATAGGAAAGACCCAGAGTAACAAGAATGACCAAGTTTGTGATCTAAAGAAGACCAGTTTTCATTTAGGAGTGCTGTAAAGAAGAGATTCAGTACTGTGGTCAGGACGAAATCAGCATTAAGGCTTTGTCGTGTTTACGTTAAAACCTTAATTCAGCTTAATAAATATGCATTTTAGTATTTAATAACAGCCCAGACATCATAGCAAGATTATGGTTTGACCAAATTCCTGGTGCATTATTGCAGTGCAGCAACTTTGTGTGATTCCAGGGACACCCGACTGCTGCTATTAGTTAATTCTCAGGACATGTTTTGAAGCTTACAGAGGTTTTTATGTGCCACCCACTGTTGCTCCATCTGCAGCACTCCTGAAGCTTCTCAAAAGTCCTGTCACACTGTTTTTTCCCCCAATTAATCTTAGGAAAGCAAATCTTAACACACATCATAGTATCTAGAGTATGGATACAGATTGGATGCTTACTCACCAGAATTAATGACTGCTTTCCAGCATGAATAAAAGAAAATATTTCCAATACAAGGAGCTTTATTCAAGGCCTTAAAAGATTAGCTTTGAGATGGTATCTTTTAAGGCAGGTATATGCTATATACAAAAGAATATCCTTGACTATAAGTGCAATATTAATTTCTGTTCCTACTGTGATTCTTAGGCAAATTGGAACTCAAAAGTGTATTTCAGTCAATTATAATTATTTTACTAAAAAAAAAAATACTTAAAAAGGACTTGTTACTAAGCTGCAGCAAAATATCACAATTTACCACAGCCTAATTTACTGTGGGAATTCTTAACTCAGTAGCACAGGTTAGTAACTCTGGTGGTATATGAATAATGTAACTTGCAATCAATCAACCTCATAAGCTGTGTTCCCCAAAAGCACTGAGCAGTTAATACATGGGGCTTTCTTAAAGGGACCAGTGCAGTTGCAATAGAGTATGGATTCCCTCCCTCTTATCTCCCCCACCCCAAAACCCCCTGTCAATACCCCCACTCCCCACTCCTGAAGCGCTCTCAAAGACCTCCGAACCTGCCTTAGCAATCCCTGGTGTCTAGCAGTACAAAGCAGGAGTAATCCCAATCACTCCTAACCTATCAGGCTATGGGTGCAAGATGGTACCTGTCCAACTCTAACAGTAGTCTCATGGTACTACCACTAGGGGTCAAGCTGCCATAAGAGAGTTTCACTGTGATTTAGCAGCCTGACCCTTCGCAGTAATGCCATGATAGTACTGCTGTTTTAAACTTAGTTTTGGATAGGTCAGGATCACTTCTGCCCCAATCCCTAGATCCTAGAGGACTCCCAGGTAGCCCCAGATAGGTCTGGCAGGGGGAGGGGGGATTGACTTAACTGGAGGTTCTGAAGGGGTCTTAAGGAAGCTGAGAATGCTTTCAGGGAGAATGTGGGTTTTGACTGGGGGGCAGGGCGTCTTTGGGGGGCCTGTACACCAATATCTTCAGCACCAGCCCTTTGAAGGAGAAATCACTCAAAACATGTAGTTAGTGCTAAATCTTACCATACTTTAATGAAAGGGTTCCTAAGTCAACTAACAAGCACTACATCAATTTAGTGCAGACTAATGAATGCATACACCTACTACCCTCTAATCATCAGGTACAGAGGAAAATTTAAAAGGTACATTGAAGATTAATGGTAGCAGTACTTCATTATTATTTGAATTCCTTTAGAACTCCAGGTAGAATGTCATCAAGTCCTGGTGATTTGCCATTATTTAGTTTGTCAGCTTGTTCTAGCACTTCTTTCAGATTTAAACTGATTTATTTAAATTCTTCTGAACAAAACTATTTCGTTTTTCAGCTATGACATTTTCTTCACAGAGAGTAATTTTATAAAAGGTCTATTTTATAAATACACATAGTTGCCTATGGGATCTGTGTGAGAAGCAGTTAGTGTATGAATTAATTCACACTGTTAGCATTCAAGAGCTGCAAATGTTACTGCAAAACCAAGACTGTATGGTTAAATTGTGTGTTAACTGCATGCTATGTTAAGGGGTGGGAACTAGGTAGATTGAGTTAGCATATAATACTTTACTGTATGCCAACTCATAACTGCCAATAGCTTGGGTACACTTAATGCTTCCTCAAGAGGCTGCTGACAATAGAGCAGAAGTATCCAGGAATTTCTTCTGCTCCCTCACTAACTTACTAGGGATACATCCATTAAGGACTGGGGGGGGGGGGATCAGGGGATGGTCTGATGCTTCATTGGGGGGGGGGAGTGGTCTAGAGACTGATGGGATGGAGGTTCTACAGCTTCAAGGGGTCACCTCATTGGTGAAGTGGGAGGGGATTGGAATACTAACCTGGGGAAGGGATTCTGGAGGCTTTGCAGAGGGTCGTCCCCCCCCATAAGTGGGCCAAGGTAACTGCATTGGTAGATATCACAATAAATGCATCTGTGGTATCTGCCAATACATTTACCATGTGGTAAATGTCTGCCCTGTGAGGTAACCACAAGACAGATACTGGCCATGTTCCAACAGTTGTTGCCCAGGCTTTGGGCTTACTGCATATTACTGAAAAAATTATCAAGTGGTAAGTGTAAAACTTTATTGTACTTTAGTATACATACCCCTTAGCATTTTTATAAAAATTGTCCCACAAATACTACAGAAACTGTGAGTAAAGTGAAAATGCTTACATTTATAACTCAGGGGCTGGTATAAACATATGTGCAATGTAGGGTGGTATATTATAAGCCCTATTTGTGAGTTGGACATCTGTAAATGGTCACATAGATGTGCAAATCATGGAGATGTCCCTGGAGCCAGTTTAGATGTTCCATCTCTATACCCAGCATGGGGGCATGGCGGAAGCCTGGCCTGAGTGGAGCAAGGGAGATGCACATTGTGGAGCGATTTCAGAATGGCACAAGCATGTCAGGCCCTTGTTTGGTGAGATGCCCATGCCTATACCTGCTCTTGACCAGGGGAAACACACAACTGCCATAGTTATTTCCTGACCAAAGAAATATGAGTCAAACTCCAAACATATTACTTCCGGTCACCACACTTCAGAGTATTTAAATTGAAGGCCGGGACATACAAGTTTTATTGCATAGTCACCCTCTGAGATACCCCTGCCAACAAATTCAAGCACCCAGTTCTGAGGCCATGAAATTCAGAGATGTCCAGATTTGCGAAAAGGATTACATCTGTGAACGAACTTAGCTTTGCAACCTGCATGTGGCCCATCTCCATAACTGATTACAGGGACGTTCATTTTTCAGCGTGGAGATGGCGCTATTTCAGAAGGCACTTATATGTGCCTCCCTTCACCACTACCACTCCACCCAATTTTTGGACATTCAGCTCTGGACATTCCGGAATCTAACTAGACATCCCTTCTAAAATGCCATTATATGTGTGAATTGTGGCTGCGCCTGTCCTCTCTTCATATTCTGTCCCCAAACACCCTTATACCAAAGTCGCATATAAGCCTGTACAGGGTAATTTTAAAAGAATGATTTTACACATAACTTGGGCATATATGCATGAAAAGCATTTATAAAATTGCCCCTTAATGTCCCTACTGAAACTCTCTTAATGCACTTGAAAATGTTTTTATCATTAGCTTTTGCTTCTGATGAGTCTCTATTCAAATTCCGTTAGCCTGCTTTTGTAATTTTTAATATCTAATCGGCCAGATTTTGTGTGTCTTCTCATTTTCCTTATTCGGTCCTGCTTTCTGCTTTTTAGAGATGCCCTTTTGACTTTAATAGCTTATTTTACAGCATTTTTAGTCACCCTGGTAAATGTTTGTTATGGCTTTATCCTGTTGTAATTTGTGGAATACGTTTTATCTGGGCTTCAAGGATGACTTGTTTTTAAACAATTTCTATCACATACAGATTTTGAAGGGCCTTTTTACTTAAGTCTATTAGGGTTTTACACTAATGCACTTTTAGCATGAAAAAAAATACACTAAATGCAAAGCTATCATGGTAACTCCCAAGGGCATGGCCAGCATTTTCCTGGCAGTTACCACATGGATGCATACCTTAATGCATGGCACAATTAACATGGGTGTACCTAATGCCACCCAAAGTAGTATCGCCAAGTGTGGCCATGTTAATTTCAAAATTGATGGATTAATGAGTGGCAATTTCCCTCATGCTAACTACACTGCTTTCCATGTCCACATGCTGCCCCTAACCTTCCCATTCCCTAGTCCGTTAAGTGATGTGCTGTTACTGTGGGAATTAGCTGTGGTAACTTTAATGCCCAAGCGATTATTGTGGGCTATCACTGGATGCTAAAATGCATATTCACTGCTTATCAGGCTTTAGTAGAATGAATTCTCAATCTTCATAACTGCTCCTTTTAGCTATTTTAACATTCTCCCCTTCAAAAGTGATAACTTACCACCGTTCTCTTTATTACTGCTCCTCCCGAGATTCTCTAAATTTCATTATGATCATTGCTTTCAAGTAGCTCCACCATTGTTGCTCCTTACGCAGAGCTGCCAAGCTATCAATTTCTAGGAAGATTTGAGGCCAGTTCCGGGTTTCTGACCACC
The DNA here is from genome assembly GCA_033557465.1 of Ichthyophis bannanicus. Classification (NCBI taxonomy): domain Eukaryota; kingdom Metazoa; phylum Chordata; class Amphibia; order Gymnophiona; family Ichthyophiidae; genus Ichthyophis; species Ichthyophis bannanicus. The sequence goes on along the minus strand of CM066038.1, from coordinate 148,773,449 downwards.
GTATCTTGACACATTATTGGACCTACATGACTGATTTCAATGGGTAGAATCAGGGTCTACAACCGACACCCTGCTTTGGGATGTAAGTTTAAAACCTGGACTGGTCAAAAAAGTTCCATTCTGGAATTTAATAACTTGTGATTTCTGTCTGCAACAGATCTTACATTCCAGTGAAAGCTAGATTTAATGTAACCACCCCCCCCCCCCTTTTCAGAAGAGGGGTAGATACTAATGTGCACTAACACATTAGCTCACAGTAATGCCAGTATTGTGCAGTATTTCATCAGTGGTCATATTTTATGGAATGGGGCCTAGTTGTAATAAAGCACATTAAGGGGCATGTTTACAAAACAGGGCACCAATAGAATGTGTTCAGGCCACAATACCAGTATGGAGGACTGTGTCAACTTCAGGGAGGAGATGCGCCCATCTCCCTGTCATTGGTGTGTTGCTAATGTGCAACATTACAGTAAGCGGGCATGTGGGCACACTTAACACCATGCATTGAGGTGACATTAAGTGCACCCACACTAATATTCACAATGGTAGTTTGTGCACAGATAAACCACCTATGCTATCTGTGACATGCCATCAGCGTTCATTCATATTAGTAACTAACTACAGCCAGCTAAATTTGATTAACTAAGCTAAGTTCAGCTGAATCTAGACTGCTAAATTTTCAGCAGAAACTGATTCTAAATCTTGTCAGTCAAAACTTAAATAACCAACTAAGTTGCTCAATCATAGCCACCAAAATTTAGTGCATTCTTCTTTTTGAACAAGATACCCAGGGCATTCTTTATTTCTCTTCTATTTTTAGATACATTTACTGAATAATCAGTAATAAGGGTCATTAAGAAAATGCACTAACATTTTGTTTTGTTTTTTTTCAGGCTAATTTTCAGATATTTTCCTCTAATATTTAGACTTTGAAATTTGTTTAAAGATTTTTGTTAGTTGTGGGCCGGATATTCAGCGGCGATGGCTATCACAGTTGCAGCAGCTAGCAGACACTGCTGAACATTAAACCCAGATATTCAACATCAAGGCCATAGCCAGCCACCGGCATCAAATATCTGGGTTAGCTGCAGAAGTCAGAAACTAACCAGGCAGCAGAGATATTCAGCTGCTGCCTGTTTAGCTTTGGCAACAAAAGTTAGGACAGCTTTTGCCGAGCCTAACTTTCACCGCTAAGGGATAACCAGACAGCGGTTGAATATCACCGCTGACTGGTTATTTCTGGGTACCACCCGCAGAATGCCCCGTTGCTAATCCCGTAGCAGCAGGGTATATAGTGCAGTACCTAGGGATATTCAGCGGCACTAATTGTGTTCGGGCTGCTAAATATCCCGCTTAGGGGAATTTATATGGTTTACAAGCCTCTAAAACCATGTAAATGGCTTTGAATATCAGGCTCTATATTGTCACCCAGAGCATTTTTGAATGCATAACTGATTCTATGCATATAAAATGTAGAGGTTAATGTGCATTAAACTTATATTACATGCACTAAATCTTTTAAGACATTCTAATAAATGCACATCCCCAGTAGCCTGGTTTTAGCCCCTTTATTGCAGGGGTTTAATGGATTTTTATGTATTCATTATGAGTGCTTTATCTGCTTAATTTACGTATTTGGGTAATGACTGTGCAAGGTATCGCTATATTTTCTCAGACGCCTAAAATTCTATATCTTTAAAAAAAAAAAAAAAAAAACCCCACAAACTTTGACTGTATGATTTTCAGCTGACAAACCCAATTTGTCAGGCAGCCACAACTCCTAAATTTGGATCAGTTCAGATCCTTTTACCATTTTTCAAATGCCGATTCTTGTATTTTCATGCATGCCACAGTTGTCGTGATCTTCCAGTCTTTCTACCAGCTCTGCTGTATATTTTAGCAGTCGTAGGCCTATTTCCCTCGCTTGGTTTGTGGCTTAGTGTCATGAGTGCTTGCATGTATGAGTGATGTTGACAGCTATGCCATTAGTAAATTAACTACTGCCAAGGTCTCCCAAGATGGACAGGTTTCAGCTGAGGTGCCAGTCTAAGACAAAGCACCCACCTGGACATCAGCAGTATGGAACAGTGTTGGCTGCAGAGGATCACATTTCTGTGACAACAGCAACACTAGCATTATCTACACAAAGAAATCAAGATACAGAAGTAGATTGTCAGGACTAAGAAAACTCAATGGATAGTCACAACAAAAGTTGCAATATAATGCTGGAAGATGAGACACTCAGATCAGAAGGCACTCAATGAGCTACTGGAGAAGAGCTGAAAATTCTTAAGGGTAAAGCCGGCATTAATGGTACAGTTGAAAGAAAGCCCTTGGAATGTCTGACTGTTGATATAGCTGCACTTGAAATAATAGTCGGAAGCTGCAAAGATGTCTTACATATTAGGGGACATGGAATATATAAAGCATGAATCAAGGAAAGATGAAGGTAATCAAGAACAAAATGGAGCGTGCACAACTTGATCTGTTGGGTGTCAAACTGAAATGGACAGACATAGGTCAAGAAAATTTGAAGTGCCCAATCTGCTGGGTTTTTTTTTAAAATTATTTTATTAAGGTCAGATGAACATAGTACTCTCGCTTGGTGAGTACTATGGCAGACTGGAAGGAGGTTAGCATGAATCTGAAATGCAGAAAGTTAGAATAGGCACAGGATTTATGCCAAAAGGTGCTTAAGAAAGTTGTGCTTTAAGTGAAAAATTGTCTCTGAAAAAGAAAAAAAAAGCAAAATATAGTCAAAATAGATGTTTAAAAAAAAAACTTAAAATTTCTCAAAAAACAGAAAAGCTAAAGCCAGGAGGAAAAAAGATAGTCATGGAACTTAAGAGATTTCCAACATGCAGTATGATGTGACACTACAATGTTGCATACAAGGGATTAAAATCAGAAAATGTTAGAGGAACAAGATCAGTTTTCCTAAATCTATGAGAATTAAAGAGAAAATGTTAGCTTCAAACTGGAATGCTAAAAGACGCTCAAGGATACATGTTGAATGATACTAAGAACAAGGAAACATGGGAAGAATATAAAGTTATTATACTATAAAGATCACATAGCTCAACAGCTGTTTCAACCTATACTTTATGACCAGGAAACACTGGTGATGAAAGAAGTTGAAGCAATATTAAAAGCATTATCAAAGAACAAAGCACCAGGCATTGATGGCATTCCTATTGAAGTATTACAGCAATCAGATACAGCTGTTATAATACTTTACAAGGCTCTGCCAGGTAATCTGGAAGACAATGACAGACTGACTAAAAAAAGATCTGTGTTCATATTAATACTGAAGAAAGGTGATACAACTGACTGTGGAAATTATCGCACACTACAACCATATCTGGAACGAGAACTAACTGACGTATAAGAAGGATTCAGAACAGAGTAAGGAACAAGAGACATCATTTATTTTATTTAACTGGTTTTATATACCGCCTTTCGACACATCAAGGCAGTTTACATTGAAAAGTAAACTGGACACTAAGAAGAGCGGTAGATTTCCAGTTACTGATAACCAAACAAATTGCAATTCCCACCATAAAATCTAGCAAAAAGGCACCTTCCTTGGGTAAGGAAGGAACATCTGCTGCAGACCGAAAGCCTATAATTTGCCAAGAGAGAGGCTCCCGGAACTTCAGAATGAGTTGTACTTGCTTCCAAACCGAGGTCCAATAGGTCTGCACCCCTGAGCACTCATATACTATATGCATCAAGGTACCTATCTTCGCTCCACAAGTCCAGCAAAGAGGACTAAGGGTACTATCCCAACGTGCTAACTTTACCGGCGTATAAAAACAGTTATGAGCAAAATAAAATAGGGTTTGAGTGATGGAGGCTGACCTGGTGACTCTGACCTGCTTGGACCAAAATTTCTCCCACTGGAGTTCTGAGAGCCTCTTCCCGGTTTTCCACTCCCACCTCTGTTGTATCTTTTGGATCAATATCGAGGAGGATAGGGTTAATCGTTTATAAAGTTGCGATACTATTCCTGTCCCTTTTGCAATTTCATGTAGGGTCTCAACGACCCCAGCAGTCCCAAGTCCCTGCTTAGGATCAATTCCCGCTCCCACCAAGCAATGCCGAAGTTGATGCCACTGAAAAAGACAAGTTAGCGGGAGGCCAAATTCCTGCTGAAGTACCCCGAAATCTTTCCATTTATGAGCTACCTGCAGCTGATCCACCGTCCAAATCCCACGTTGGTACCAAGATTTCCAAGCAAAAGACTTCTTCTGGATTTTGAATAATGGGTTGTTCCAAATGGGGAGCCTAGCTCGAGAACAGCGATCGGAATCACTGACCTTGATAAAGACCTGAAAAGCTGTAAGCGTAGCAAGTATAACCATGGGAATCGATGAGGTAGGTGTGAACTGCATCCCTGGGACATATTTCAACGGTAGAGGTGCCAGTAATCGCTCCTCCAGAGTGACCCAAACCGGCCGCCCGGCAGTCGGAGACTCAAGCCAACGAGACCCTTGTTTGAGAAGGAAGGCATGATGATAAGATTGAAAATTCGGGAAATTTACGCCGCCGTTCTCCCGACGGAGTTTTAATTTCTCTTTAGCAATTCGCGGTGTTTTGTTCTTCCACAGAAACTGCAGGAGAACCCGTTCAAGTTGCTGATAGACCTGGGCAGGAAAATAACAGGGGAGCATCTCTAGGATATAATTGACTTTGGGAACTATCATCATTTTCACAGTTTCTAAACGACCCCACCAAGAGAGCACCAGGGGAGACCACTTCACGGTTAGCTCTCGGGCTAACGCCAAAATCGCATCGGTGTTCCGTTTAACCGTTTCTTCAAAAGGATAACAGTAATGAACCCCTAAATATTTCACAGCGCCTGACTCCCATATAAAAGGATAATCGCTGAGATTCTCTTTATGTACCCATTTGTTCATTGGAAATACCACAGACTTGGACCAATTTATTTTATATCCAGAGTATCGCGAATAATGCTCTATTTGCTCCAATATCCTCGAAATGGAGTCAGACGAGGTGAAAAGAAGGAGGTCGTCCGCATAAGCCGAAAGCTTAGTTTCCTGCCCCGCCACCCATGCGCCATGTATATCCGAACTCTTGTCGTATGAGAAGAACTAAAAGCTCCATCGCTAGATTAAAGAGCAAAGGGGACAACGGGCAACCTTGACGGGTGCCCCGCTGCAGCGCAAAAGGGGCCGAGGTTACGCCATTAACACAGACTCGCGCCGTAGGGAGAGTATACATAACTTCTACGGCTCTTAGGTAAACCTCCCCGAAACCAAACCACCGAAGGATCGCAAACAGAAAAGGCCATTCGAGACGATCGAAGGCCTTTTCGGCGTCCAAAGAGAGACCCACTAAAGGCTTCCCCATCTCATCAGCTGCCATCAAAATGTGACATAAAATACGTGCATTATCAGCGGTTGATCGGCCCTCCGTGAAGCCACATTGATCGGGGTGGATTAATAGCGGAATAATCCCAGCAAGCCGAGTAGATAAGACGGTTGCGAAAATCTTGTAGTCGGCATTGAGTAGCGAAATGGGGCGGTAGTTAGCCACCTGCTGTGGATCCCTACCTGGCTTCTCAAACATTACCAAATTAGCAGACGCGAAGGCACCCGTTTGCTGCCCCGACGAAGACAACATCCGATAGTACAGGACTAAATGAGGGGCTAGGTCCTTAGCAAAACATTTAAAAAATTCGGCGGGTAGCCCGTCAGGCCCTGCGGCCTTACCTGAGGCCATTGAGGCTATTGCTCTCCCTAACTCCGCCTCGGTGAAAGGAGCATCCAATTCCTCTCTATGCGCCATTGAAAGGGTCGGTCGCTGTATGTCAGTGACTAGCTGATCAAAGCCCTCCTGCACAAAGTCCCGTTCAGAACTGTACAAGTGAATATAATAATCGCGAAAGGCTTCTGCGATCTCGGAGTCTTTGACAATCAATTCAGTTCCCTGTGGCTGTTGTAGGGCACTGACCCTTTTGGCCTCCCGCTTACCCTTTAATACCGTAGCTAACAACTTACTAGCCTTATTGCCCTCTCGATAATAATTCCCTTGTTGCCTCCGAATACTCAGGGAGGCCTCGGTGGTCATTATAGCATTATATTGAAATCTGAGGCGCTGAAGTCTTACCAAAATACAGGGGTCAGTTCTTCGCGTTAAAACCCGCTCCCCTGCTTTAATCTGCAGCTCAAGATCTTGTAGTTGCCGCTTTCGTTGTCTTTTCACGCGTATATTAAAGCTGGTAATAACCGCCCTAATCGTGGCTTTAAAGCCTTCCCACCAGGCCCAACCTGAGGTAACATGCGGGGAGTTAAACTGAAAGTATTCAGTGATGGCCACTTTGATCTCTGCCTGAAATTCAGGGACATCTAAGAGGGACCTATCAAAAGTCCAATTAACAGACTCATTATGCGGGGAATCATCATTTAGGAGTATTGATATAGGGGCGTGATCCGATATATGAATTGAATGGAGACAAGCGGGGCCCATATTTGAGACTAATTCCTTGGAAACAAGGAAAAAGTCAATGCGGGACTGCGACGTGTGTGGGGCAGAAAAAAAGGAGAATTCCAGCTCCTGTGGATGTTGTAATCGCCATATATCCACTAAAGCTAACTCCTGAGCCATAGAGGTTAGGAAAATTTGCCCCTTAGACCTCTTAGTGGAGCGAGATGGTTGACGATCAATTAACGGATCTAGCACTTGATTGAAGTCCCCCCCTATGATGATCGGTTTCCCGCTATCTCCATGCAGTTCTTTCGCAACAGCAGCGAAAAAGTCTAGATTATCAGTAGTGGGGGCATATAAGCACATAATAACCACTTCAAGCCCCCCCAATTGCAAGAGAACTTTAGTCCAGCGCCCGTCTGCATCGGAACAATGATAGAGCACATTAATCTTAAGAGATTTCCTGACCAGTATGGCCACACCGTTATGTTTCTTGATGGCTGGGGAATATGCTATGACCTCAAAGGGCCTCATACTCAGCTTCAATGACTCCTTCAGATTTAAATGTGTCTCTTGCAACATCAATATGTCGGCCCTTTCTCGCTGTGCATAGTCTAAGATTTTCCTTCTCTTTATCGGGCTGTTTATACCTTGAACATTGAAAGAGAGTATTTTACAAGGAGCCATTGAAGTCAGAGGTTAATCTGACCCATAGGGCCTGAGCGAGATACTGAATGCATATCAGGAAAAAATTATGAATATAACATGGTTTATCCAAAGACAGCTTTAAGAAGTGAAGGCTCTTAGCTAAACTTTTAAAATCAGCAAGGAGACAAACAATTACAGACCCTGTAGGAGAGGCTAAACCCTGAAAAGTTACCGGTGAGCACAGGCCGGCAGGGCTGGCTCGGGAGACTTGGGGGGAAGGCGGGCCCGTGCCGCAAATGGCTAGCGGCCATGTAAAGACAAACTGGAGTAGAGCCCATCCCCTTAACTCTACAGAGAACTACTCGAACTCTAGAACAGGGGGATACCAACGAGGGGCCCTCTGTAAATTTACAGCAGATATTCAGAGTCTCTAGACCGCAATACTATAAGCAATTAAACCAGGTCATCAACGCAAGGAGTCTCATCGCATCTGGGCAGCTTCCATTTCCTCTAGGTACAAGGAGAGCGCGTCTGGTTCTTCAAAGGTGCGTGTCTGATTGTGGAGAGTGACACTCATTCTTGCGGGATAAAGAAGGCCGTAACGGGCTTGCAGCTGCTGTAACCGAGGCCGGTATTCCAGAAATCTCTTGCGCCTATTAACAGTAGGTTTGGCCAGATCTGGAAAGAATAAGAGTTTGCGTCCTTCATATTCTATCGGCGCGCGCGCGCTAACTCCGGGATCTGCGTGGCTTGTTGATATCGAAGCGTGCGGAAGATAATAGGCCTTGGTCTGGAGCTCTGCGGCAGACTGTGAGATGGGACGCGGTGAGCACGGTCTATTTCAAAGTCTTTCTCAAAAGAACAGTGTAAGACCTCAGGAATCATCTTGTACAGAAAGGCCCGCATATCTTTACCTTCCGCCCCTTCAGACAGACCCACCACTCGTATGTTGTTGCGCCGCGCCTGGTTGTTGCCATCCTCCACCTCTCGCTGCAGCGCTCTTAGTTGTTTCTCAAGCTTGTCAACTTTCCCCAGTTGTGTCTCGTGAGTGGATAGCATCGCCTCCGATTTATCCTGTCTCATCGAAAGGCCTTCAAATTTGCCATGCAGCCCTGCTAATTCTTCATGCACAGAACTCAGGGACGCACCATTAGCCTTAACTAACTCCTTGACGCCCCGTATTTCAGTTAGAAGCTCCAAATGGGCATCAGGCCCCTCACGTGTAGCCGCCATTTTTTGCGGGGAGACGGACTCCGTTTTGGTTCTTTTGGCGCTGCTGTTCAATGCGCTAGCGTAATCCAGCCGTTGCGGCTTAGGGCCCGCCATCAGGAAGGTACCGTGCTGGATTTCAGGAATCCTGCGGGACTGTAAAGGTACTTTTATCCGGATTCTTGTCGAGATCTCCCCGGAGCCACCGCACTAAGCGTCCACTCTGCTCGGCATCAGGCTCCGCCCCCAAGTGAGACCATTCTTTGTGTAAATCACGGAAAACTCTGGATCACATTAAAAAGTGTGGGTATGAGGACGTGACGTCACCATCTGAGATGGCTGCCTGATCGCAGAGCTCTCCTTGAACCGGGAGAAAAATAGCTAACAGTGTTGCATCGGGCCCTCTTAGCAGCGCATACTTTATAGCATTTCAGTGCACTCAGCCTCGGGGATGTCGACTGCCAAAAAGAAATTGGAAAAGTATCGATCCCCCTATGTTACAACGAGCTCACAGACGGAGCAGGGAGAAGAGGCCGAAATGGCAGAGGAAGAAGAACCGGAGAAGCAGTGCACAAGGGGCAACCTGTGGCGCTGGTGTAAAGAGATCAAACATGAGGTGCTGGGGGTGAAAACAGAGATGAAGGCGATGCTGCATGAATTTAGGGGGGATCTGCAGGCTCTGGGAGATAGAGTGGACTTTTTGGAGGAGCACGTGGAGGAGGCGGTAATGGCGGCTGAGAGCGTTCAGAGCGTCTACACAGAGTGGCAGAAAGACCGGGATGAATTGCGTGATAAGATTGAAGACCTGGAAAACAGGTCGAGGCGCTGCAATATACGCGTCCGGGGGGTGCCTGAAGAGGGGTAATTTCAACAAGCCCACCAGGTGGTTCAGGATATCTGTGGGGCCTTATTGGCGGAAGGGTCTCATGAGCCTGCTGGGGCTACGAGACTGATTGGCATTGATCGTGCACATCAGGCCCTCCAGCCCCCCCAAGGTAATTTACCCCGGGACATTATTGCTTGCCTCACGAGCTACCCTGTGAAGGAGGAGATTATGAAAGCAGCGGCCAAGAAAGGCAAATTGGAATGGAATAGAGTGACTGTAGAGATCTTTCAGGATTTAGCTCCCTCCACATTGCAGCGTCGCAGAGCCATGCGCCCAGTGACTTCGTACCTCCGGACTGAAAATATTAAATATAAATGGCTCTTTCCTTTCGGGCTACAATTTGAGATACAGGGGGGAGCCCAGCGGGTCAGAACTGTGGAGGAAGCCTGGAAATGTTTGGAGAAAGCTAAAGCGCCTAATTTGCCCCAGATTCGCACTCAGCCCACAGCGGGAGATCGACTGAAAGGCCCAGGGTCTCTCTCGGATCAACAGCGCTGGCAACGGATCACTTCTAAGGGCCGATGGCTCCAGCGCTTATCGGGACCTTCCTCGGGAGTGGCGGAGGGGGATCGCAATGGATCATTACAGGCTACCTGACGCTGAGAGACTTGGTGCAAGCTCTGAATTGGGACTACTGTAGGATTTAACTTGCAGGCGGATAGCTGTGCTCAGCTATATATTTTGTAGAAGGGAAGCTGGGGGGGGGGAATGACTGGGGGAGAGCTTGGAAGTAGCGCATGGGGGAAGCCATAATAGTTTTGTAATTAATGAGGGGAGGGGAGTGGATGATGGATGAATGGGATGAATGGGTATTTGAACTGTATGGAGGATTTGGGGGCTGATATGGGGGAGGGGGGCTCCGAGGGTAGGGGTGTGGGCAGGTCTCGGGTGGGGAGTTTCGTCCTCCGGTAGGAACCCCAGGGAGGCATGGCTTGTGGGGAGGAATGGGGGAGGTGGGAGAAGGGGGGTGGGAGGGGGGGTAGGGGAGGGGGTGGGTGGGAGGAGAGGGGGGTATTCCATTTTCAAGTGGCTCCTAGTAAACAAATTTTGTATCTGTTCAAATGGCGGGACTTAGGGTAGGTTCTTTGAATGTGAGAGGCCTCAATTCCCCACAAAAGAGGAAACTGTTGTTTAAGGAAATCCAACACCACAAGTGGCAGGTGGTGTTTCTGCAGGAAACTCACCTGTTGCCAAAAGATGAGCCTTTGGTTAGATCTGGGGCATTTGGTAATATTTGGTTCAATGCTGAGGGACTTCATAAGAAGGCAGGGGTGGCAATAATGGTTCGGAATGATGTTCCCTTTCAGGTGGGGGGTGTAATAAAGGGGATGAAAGGGCGAGTGCTATTGGTGTGGGGGGAGCTGCAGGGACAGGAGGTCACGCTTGTTAACATTTATGGCCCTAATGACCCCCATACGTCCTTCTGGGCGGATTTAGCTGGATGGTTGGTAAACAAGATACATGGGGCGTTGTTGTTGGGGGGGACTTTAATGAAGTCTTAGACCCCCCGAGGGATCGAATGCGGCCAGGTGTGGGGGAAGGGAGTAGGGGGAGGGCGCCCTTACTGGACCTGATGGCGCAATTCAGGGTGTGCGACCTTTGGCGCCAGTTACACCCCCAAGAACGCGATTATTCCTTTTATTCTCCAGTCCACCAAAGCTATAGCAGAATAGACTTTTTTCTGGGGGATGAGAGCTGGCTCCGAAAGATCACTAAAGCGGGTATTGAACCGATTACATGGACTGATCATGGCCCAATATGGGTGGAATTTGGGGGTGAGCTAGATAAGGATGGCCGGACCTTCTGGAGACTAAATGAAAGTCTCCTGCAAAATAAGGAGGTCATAAATGATATCGAGGCAGCTATTGACGAGTATATTCATTGGAATGATATAGGGGAGGTGGCCTGGGAGGTACAGTGGGATGGGCTCAAGGCGGTTTTAAGAGGGAAATTGCTCTCTTGGTCTGTACGGCTTAAGCGGGAGAGAGAGGGACAGGTGACCCAGTTACTGGATAGGATTTCAGAGTTGGAGAGACGTCATAAAAGGGAGGGGGAGTGAAAGTGCGAGCAGCATTGGATTGTGCCCGGTCGCAGCTAATGCAGTTGCGGACGGAGACCATCCATTATCAATTGCAATGAGTTAATCAACATTATTATGCCTTTAATAATAAGGCTAGCACATTGCTGGCCAGGAAGTTGAGGGACCAGGAGCGCAGATCTGCTATATTAAAAATTAAGGGCCCTGGGGACCAGCTGTTGTTTAGTACTAAGGCGATTCGGGAGCAATTTGTGCATTATTATCAAACCTTATATGCCAGCCCATTAGGGGGAATGGAACACCGAGCGGGGGAATATTTGCAAGACAGGGATATACTCCCGGAATTTACAGATCTGGATAGGGAAATGCTTAATCGGCCAATTGGCCTGGAGGAAATTGGATTGATCATTAAGAGCTTGGCTTTGCATAGGGCCCCTGGCTTGGATGGTTTTCCGGCTATCTTTTATAAAAAATTCGCGGACCGGCTAACCCCCCTGTTGCAGCGGCTCTTTAACGAGGTGTTGCAGGGTAAACCGCTAGCGCCTTCTATGCAGCAGGCGGGGATTACTGTTTTGGTAAAGCCGGGTCGGGATCCAACGTTGTGTGGATCTTATTGTCCAATTTCGTTATTGAATACGGATGGGAAGATCCTCGCAAAGGTGCTGGCGAATCGCCTCGGGGGCCTTATGCCTAAGGTGATTCAGTCGGACCAAACCGGGTTCATCCAGGGGCGGAATACGGGGGATAATGTCCGGAGAGCCATCCAGGTAATGTGGTCTGCGCGGCAACTGAACCAGGGCTTGTTGTTGCTAAGTGTCGATGCTGAGAAAGCTTTCGACCGGGTGGAATGGAGCTTCATGTTTGCGGTGCTAGAAAAGTTGGGGATCGGCGGGAATATGATGGCCTGGATTAAGGCTCTATATGCTAACCCGGTAGCGGCTGTTAAAGTGAATGGCCGCTACTCGGAGTTCTTCCATCTAGAACGGGGGACTCGGCAGGAGTGCCCGTTATCCCCCTTACTTTTTGCTTTAACTCTGGAACCGTTGGCGAGACGATTGCGGAGTAATCCGGATGCTAAAGGCTTTAGGGTGGGTACAGAGGAGCATAAAGTGGCGCTCTTCGCCGATGATATGCTGTTGTTTGTGGCCAGTCCGTTAATAGCTCTGCCCATCTATATGAACGAGCTAAAACTTTATGGGAGGGTAGCGGGCTTCAAAATTAATTGGGATAAAACGGCGGCGCTTAATGTTAGTCTATCTGATTCTTTGGTGAGGCATTTACAGGGGACTTATAAATTCCGTTGGGCCCCCCGGTATATCCAGTATCTGGGAGTCCGCCTAACTGCAGACCCGGCGAAGTTATATGGGGCGAATTATCCTTCCTTGCTAGACCAGCTTGAACGCGATATGGATAAGTGGAATAAGGAGGAGATCTCTTGGTTGGGTAGAATAGCTACGCTTAAGATGATGGTGCTGCCTAGGTTGCTGTATTTCTTCCAAGTGTTACCAGTGCGGGTGCCTCACATTGTCCTCCAACGATTACAACGGAAAATGTTTCTTTTTGTATGGCGGCATCGGCCCCCGCGCATAGCGCGTCGAGTATTGTATCGCTCCCGGCGGTCGGGGGGGTTAGGGATGTTAGAGATTGCGAATTATTATTTGGCAGCCCAGATGAGACATGTGGTGGAGTGGCGGGAATCTGAACACACTAAACGATTTCATGGCATAGAACAATTTTGGGTAGAGGGTTGGCGCCTTCAACACCTCCCTTGGTTACAGAAGGGGGTATTATGTGGGGAATGGACATTGAATCCCTTTATTCGCCACTTATGGGGTGAATGGCAGCGGGGATGGAAACGGATCAGTGTCTGGGTGGGGCCTTCCTTGTTGGCTCCCATCCAGGCTACCCCTGCCTTTAGTCCGGGGAGGGAGGGCATCTTTCAAAGTTGGGCAAGGAAAGGCTTGGATAATTTTATGCAATTGATTGATATGGGGGAACCCAAGTCCTTCGAGCAATTAAAGGCTGAGTTTCAGCTGGGGTCCAGAGACTTGTTTGCGCATCTACAGGTGAAGCATTATTTGGGCCAAAAGGCAAACATGGATAAGATGGAAGAGGGACCCAATGATTTGGAGGCCCTCTGGTTAGGTCATCAGCAATCCCGAGGATTGATTCGGTTGCTGTATAATAGCCTCCAACGGGCTAGAAAAGGGGAGGGCAGGCCTAGTTATATATTGGAATGGGAGAAGGATCTGGGGGTCCAGTGGGCCGAGGAGGAATGGCTGGCTATAATTAAGGGGGTGTCTAAATCCTCGTTTTGTACACTTATTCAGGAAAATGCCTATAAATTAATGATGAGATGGTATTATACTCCGGTTCGCTATCGGAGGATGTTTCCTGGGGCCTCGGACCTTTGTTGGCGGGGCTGCGGTGCCCGGGGGACCTATCTTCATATGTGGTGGGATTGTCCAGTGATATCTCAATACTGGCTGAGGATTCGAGAACAACTGGGGGTGATTTTTGGGGTGGAGCCGGACCTGAGCCCATCCTTATTTTTGTTGGGGGTGTGGCCTGATAACCTAGCTTTCCGATGGCATAGGGTGCTGCTGACATGCATTGTTGCGGCTCGATGTGATGTTGCATGGAAGTGGAAACAAAGTACGCCTCCGGAACTGTCTCACTGGCACTCCCGGCTACATAAGATCTTAACTATGGAGCGTCTTACAGCGCTTCGACGGGGGCAGGGGGAGAAGTTCTCTAAGCAGTGGCAGCCTTTGGTGGTATATTTGGAAGCACGAGCTACTTGAACCGGGGGGGGGGGGTGACTAAGGGGGGAGGGGGAGGGAGGGTAGGGTCCACAGGGGGATCTTTGTAGCTCTTTGTTAGCTTTTGTTTGCATTATTAGCGATGTTGATACTGTGTACTTGGGCTTTGGGAATGGGTGGGGGTGAAAACTTGTACCTGCTACAGACTGTTCTTTTGTGTGTGCTATGTAAAACCAATAAAAATTTCAAGTTTAAAAAAAAAAAAGTGTGGGTATATCAGAACATTGTGTTTTCATGAATAACCTTTATATTGACCAAGAAACAGTTCAAAAAGTAACACGAAGAAAATTGGCAAAGGTGTACAATAAGGCTGCATACTTCCCACATACCTTCTCAATTTATATGCAGAGCTAATCATATCCTGCTATTCTGAAGAAAACCACGGTGTGAAGATAGGTGGAAGACGACAAAAACTTTGCTATGCTGACGCTACCATGACACTGGCTGAAAGTGAAGATGATCTAAAACATCTGCATGGTACATTTCCATTGGCAGAATGCATACGATAAGGATTGCCTCTCGAAGTTGCAACCATACCATAGGTCCTATAGTTTGGAGCAAATAGTATTAATCAACTTGGACTTCCAAATGCCTATAACTGTTTTCTGGATACAACTACTGAAACTGCTCTTTCCTTTGGAATTCTCTCCCCCCCCCCCCCCCACCCCATTTGAGAAGAGAAATGAATCATTCTAAGTTCAAATCTGCACTGAAAACATTTTTTCATCTCAGTGTTTGCATCTCCCTCAGAAAATACTGAACACACTGACGATACTTTAATAAAATGGTCGACCGTGTTGAGTTTCCTTATGGTATGCTGGATTTTTTCCCTCTCTTATCAATGTTGTTGTAATTTCTTTTCTTTTTTCTTTTACTGTAAACTGTTTTATCTCATCCTGTTTGGGTTAAAAAATTGTTATTAAATGTTGAATGAACTAAACTAAACCAGGCGCCCTGGCTGCACCAGTCTGGTCCTCCAAACTCTGGGCCTCTTCCCTGGTTCAGAGGAGCTATGCAAGAGGAGGAATACCGACGTTTGCATTCGGCACCTTCTCTGTTGGCACTGCAGCATACCTCTGGACTGGCTGCTTCAGTGGTAATCAAATCTCCAGACGAAGCAATGCTTCATTTTCAGAGATGAACGAGTAGTCTCCTTCCATCCCCACAATACCAGGCAAATGCTTGGGAGAAAAATCCGTCAGGAAGCCATTCAAAGTAGTCCATCCACCTTCCGATTGCCGAGTCTCTTGAGGCATCCTTCTACTGTTTTGCCTTCCTTTTCCTGACAGAATGTGGTATGAGGTAAAAAGGGGGGGGGGGGCGGGGGGAAGCAACAGAGCATTGCAGCGAGACCTTGGCATAGAACACAACATGCACCATCTTGTTGCCCCTGCAGCTGTCCTTGCTATATTGGCAATAAGTTCCCTTTGTGGGGAATTTTGGATCATGAATGTGCCCCTGCCAGGATCGGCCTCAAAGTTGGTTCAAGGTGTTGGTACCCTAGGCAAGCCTTAAGCCTTGATAACCCTCTCCCACCCGGCTATTAGAAGCAATTGTTTTAGCTTTGTATGCCCAACTCTTTACCGCCCACCAGAAGCTGCCTCCTTAGGCCACTGCCTAGCTTTCTGGCTAGTTGGCTCAGGCCTGGTCTTTGCACTGTTTTTAACAAAGAGAGGAGTCTTGCTATTTTTTTGGGGGGGGGGGTTGGGGGTGGAATTAAAGTACTATTCAAACTGATTTTGGAGATTTTCCAAGGGCTTCTGATGCAGCTTTACCACAGCTCCTCGGGTCATAATCAGAAGTCTTTTTTTTATGTCTTTTCTGCATTGGCCTTTTCCATAATTGTAATACAAGACTATGGTATTTGCTATACATCAAGAATGACAAGTTTAGTCATTATATTTTATGCATATTTTATGCATTTTGAGACGTCACAACAATTACTGAGAAATGTACAGTTTTCAGATACAAGTGATCTTCATATATACATTTCATATAGCATGTGTATGCTTATAAATTTAAAGCATGTAACATGTTCTTCAGTCTTTTGAGCTGTGGGGGGGATATTCATTGACAAGGAATAGTGAATACAGATTGTGTTGTATACTGTACTATTGACATGTCTATCATAGCATCAAGCTCCATGTACAAGCTAAGGAGCCAGTGCACTAAGATACATTCAAATCAGCCATTAACACATTTGCAATCAATTTTAAAGCAGATGTTACTTACCACAAAATATTTAATTAAATCGCAGTGAACAAGTTCCTGAAGGAACGGTCCATAAACCATTATTAAAAAGGGCCTGGGAAATCCACTGCTTACTCTTGGACAAGCATTGTGGAATCTGTGTGCTTTTTTGGGAACCTGCCAAGTACTTGTGACCTGGATTGGTCATTGTTGTAAACAGGATACTGGGCTTGATGGACCTTGGTTTGACCCAGTATGGCATTTCTTATGTTCTTAACTGAAAAGCATTAAGCCGACCATTTTGCGGGACATAAAACAGATGTGTTATTTCTAGTTAATAGAGAGTCTAGCCTCAGAAGATGGACCCCATGATATTTACATGCATATGTGGTTGTGCAATTTTATAAAAGCTGTTTTCTGTGTGTAAAGCACAGTTACTTACCTGTAACAGGTGATCTCTGGGAACAGCAGGAATTAGTCCTCACATATGGGTACGTCGGAACCGACGGAGCCTGCGCGGGAAAGCTCCCCAGCTTCCCAGAAAGGAAAGCTTTTGGGGCCTCCCACAGCACATGCGCGCTGCCTTCCCGCCTTCCTGACCAACTCTCCTCAGTTCGAGTTTAAAGCTGAGACAATAGAGAGAGGAAAGGAAAGAGAGAGAGAGATACAACTCCCAGGGGAGGTGGGTGGGTTGTGAGGACTAATTCCTGCTGTTCCCAGAGATCACCTGTTACAGGTAAGTAACTGTGCTATCTCCAGGAACAAGCAGGAATGAGTCCTCACATATGGGGACTCCCTAGCTAAGATGCCGGGAAGATCCCCCTCCAAGGGTTCCTCATCTTCCTATGGATCTCAGGCATCCATTCAGGGAAGGTGGGCAGGAGTTGTTTAAGAATGGAACAGGTGTCTGAGGACAGCCTGACCAAACAAGGCATCCCGGCGGGAGTCCTTGTCCAAGCAGTAATGGGCTGTGAAGGTATGAACCGAGGCCCAGGTGGCTGCTCGACAGATCTGATCGATGGATACAGAATGAAGATGAGCCATAGATGTGGCAATGGCTCTCACATTGTGAGCTGTGACATGGCCTTCCAGAGAAAGGTTCTTACTCTGGTAAGCAAAAGAAATACACTGAGCAATCCAATTGGACAGTGTTCTTTTTGAGACTGGAAGTCCTAAATGAGAAGGATCAAAAGCAACAAAAAGTTGAGAAGACTTTCGATGTTGCTGTGTCCTGTGGATGTAAAAGGCAAGACCTCTTTTACAATCTAACGTATGTAGGTTCCTCTCTGCACTGGATGCATGAGGAGCTGGAAAAAAGACAGGTAGATATACCTCTTGATTAAGATGAAAAGGTGAGACCACTTTAGGCATAAAGTGAGGATTTGTCCTAAGGACTACCTTATCATGATGGAACCTTGTATAAGGTGGATTAGCCACTAAAGCCTGCAGTTCACTGATGTGGCGAGCAGAAGTGATTGCAATAAGGAAAATGACTTTCCAGGAAAGAAATTTCAAGGAGGTAGTGGCTAAGGGTTCAAAGGGTGGCTTCATAAGCTGACCAAGAACCACGTGAGTTGAGACTTTGGCAGATTGATGACGAGTCCCAGATACTGCAGTATGCGTCTGGTGTGGTCCAGGGAAGTCTGAGCCTCGGACTGAGATGGAGCTCGGATGAGCCAGTCGTCCAGGTATGGGAAGACAAATATTCCCAGAGTGCGTAGAAATGCAGCCACTATTGACATGCATTTGGTGAACACTCTTAGAGCAGAGGCTAGACCGAAGGGGAGTACTCTGTATTGGAAATGTTTTCCCTGGAACAGAAATCGTAGAAATTTTCTGTGGGATGGATGGATGAGTATATGTGTGTACGCATCCTTTAGATCTAGAGAACAAAGCCAATCCTGACTCTGTAGGCATCTTGAATTTCTCCTTGTATAGAAATTTGTTCAATTCTCTCAGATCTAGAATGGGTCTGTGCCCTCCTGTTTTCTTGGGGATGAGAAAATAAGGGGAGTAAAACCCTGACCCCTGTTGAAGAAGAGGAACCTCTTCTATTGCCCTTTGGGCAAGAAGGGTGGTCACCTCCTGACCCAACAGGTACAGGAGAGATGGGGGAGAATTGAATTGTCTCACCATGGTATGGGGAGGAAGGCTGGAGAAATGTAGTTTGTAGCCCTCTCTGATGATAGAGAGGGTCCACTGTTCTGATGTGATTTGTTCCCATCTGGGAGCAAAATGAGTTAACCTTCCTGGAATGGTGAGAGGCTCTGGTTGTTGCAGAGCCAGAAAGGTTAAGTTCTCTAGAATCACGTCAAAAACTCTGAGGGGGTTGGGACTGCTGGACTGTAGCAGCCCCTGTAGACTTTGCTCTGGCCTGTTTAGATTGCTGACGCATAGGAGCAAAGCGAACTTGGGAAGATTGCTGGCCAGTATTTGTGGAAAATCTGGGCTTTTTATAGAAAGGCTTCTTAAAAGATTTTTTCTTGGCAGGGGTAGAGGTAGACTTAGAAAGTCTATCTAAAGCAGCATTCTCTGCATCCATTTGAGTGGCTTTGATTTGCCACTCCTTGCCAAACAGATTTTCACCTGTACAGGGCAGATTGCCCAAGCCATCTTGTACCCAGGGCTCCAAATCAGAGGCCTGGAGCCAAGCAAGTCTGCGAGCAGCTATGGCAATGCCGGAGGCTCTGCTAGCTCCCTCAAAGGAGTCAAAGGCTGCTCTGTTGGAGAACTTTGAAACATCTTGAGTATGCTTTAGCAAAAGAAGGAACTCCTCCTTTCTATCCTCTGGGATAAAGGGGAGAAAATGACGTATCTTCAGTGCAATCTCTTTCAAAAACATGCCCATATAGAGGCTGTATGAATTGATTCTGGCAATAAGCATGCTAGCTTGGAAGATTTTTCTACCAAAAGCATCCAGAGTCCTACATTCTCTTCCTGGAGGGGTAGAAGAGTGCCTTTTGGTACTCTTTATCTTTTTCATAGCAGACTTCACCACAATAGAGTGGTGAGGGAGCTGAGTTTTTTGAAAACCAGGAGAAGGAGGAACCTGATACATGGTGTCCAAACGTCGAGAATGTGGAGATAGGGTGAGAGGAGCCTCCCACAAGTCCAGCATGTGTTCTTGAAGAATTTCATGTATGGGTAAGGTGGCTGCCTCTTTGGGAACCTTAGAGTATCCTAAAATATCTAATTTTTTTGCTCTAGGTTCCTTTTCAGAGGTTACAGAAATGGAGAGTCCTTTTGCTACTTCAATAATGAAGTCTTGAAAGGACAAATCTTCTGGAGGAGACATTCTCCTTTTTGGAGAAGAGGGCTCCTCAGGAAGAGTAAAAGAGACATCAGCAGAATCATCTGAGGTATCAGAATCCTCAGAAGACTCAAAGTACCGCCTATTAGCTTCCAGAGATCGATACGCGTACCGACCGGTATCGACATCGGGCGTAACGGGAACCGGATCGGTATCGAGAAAACCTCTGGAACCGGAGACCGGAACCGGTATGCTACTGGAAGTAGATTCTCTAGGTACCGGTATCGGTTGTGGTACCGGAACCGGAGTCGGAACCGATTGTTGCAGTACCGAGGGCGTTGCAGCATTAATGAAAGCCAGTATGGCCTGCTGCATGGATTTTACAGTAGTACCCATAGACGCCTCAACTGCCTGGATGTCGGTACCGGTGTTGGCCGGTACCCCAGAGCAGTCTAACAGGTGATCGGTCGAGGCCGTGCCATCGATGTCAACCTGTAACCCCATAGGAGGAGCTTTGGAAGCCGGAGCTTCCCGCCGGGGTTGTTTGGGTGGAGCAGGGTCCTCAGGGTCAAACCCAAGGGCCTCTCGCTGCTTAGAGGGAGATTTGCCCTTTGAGGACCTGCCAGATGAATGTTTGTTTACCTGAGATCCATCAGGAGAGGAAGACCTGGAAGATGTCGATGCTGGAGTATCTGAAGAAAACAGCATGTGAAACTTGGCTGCCCGGTTTTGTAAGCCACGTTTAGACATCAAAGAACAGGATGGGCAATCCGGAATGGAGTGGTCAGGCCCCAAACATTTAAGACACCATTCATGGGTATCTGTGACTGAAATAGTACCGGTACACTTGGTGCATTTTTTAAAACCAGAGGCTGGTTTCTCCATGAGGGAGAATTTGAGAAGGCCTAGAGGCCTCACAGAACAAACACACCAAGTGGGGAAAAAGTAATTAATGTTTTTTTTTTTTTTTTAAAGAAATAAAGGAAAAAAGACCGGCGGTACCGGTCCGGAATCGGGGAAGGCAGACACGCGGTCAAAGAAACAAATTAAAATAACAATTTCTTCAGCGGTGACAGGAACACGAGCTGCTGGCTCCGCGGAAAAAGAAGAACTGAGGAGAGTTGGTCAGGAAGGCGGGAAGGCAGCGCGCATGCGCTGTGGGAGGCCCCAAAAGCTTTCCTTTCTGGGAAGCTGGGGAGCTTTCCCGCGCAGGCTCCGTCGGTTCCGACGTACCCATATGTGAGGACTCATTCCTGCTTGTTCCTGGAGATAACTTGTTTTACAAAAAGAAAAAGCAATAAAATAGGGATGAGTATAAGAAAACAGTTTTGGCTCATTTTTAGTTTATTTGGACATTTCTATAATATATGGAAGCTTTTCAGATGTGCGCTCGTTTCAGACATTTGGTTTTAATAAAAAAACAATTAATGCACATTGGAACTTTTAACCCTGGGAGTACCGATGGGGTCAAAAGTGACCCCACTGCAAGTTTCACAACGCGCATCTCGGAAACTAGTTGTTCAAGAATGCAATCTTTTTATGACTTTTCACATGTCAATATTCTCTTTATATTGCACCATGAGAGGAATAATTTTCATCCGCTAGGTGACGCTAGTGATGAATTGCAGCACAGAGTACCAGTGGGGTCATTTTTGACCCCAGTTGCTTACGTCCGGTTTGGATCGTGATACAATTTGCAGTTTTGTGAATTTTTTGATCTGACAAAGGTATTTATAATTAATTATATATCATTTATTTTTTGTACTCTTATTTTATGAAAATTACACATTTTCTGTAATTGATATCATACTTTCTCTCATTATTTCCGATGAAATCTAAAGGCTTTCAGCTCGTTCATCATGATTATTCTACATCTATAGTAAAACTGCTTTGCATTAAATATGGTTGTTCTGTTTTGGCAAAAATATGGCCCTTAACCATTTTCAGCAAATTTCTTGTGCTCTCAGTTTTAATGATGCAACCAACAGACGTGAACAACGAGGCGTGGATAAGCTTGCTTCAATCAGACACGTTTTTGATACCTGGGAAGCAACTCTAAGTGACACCTTTGTTCCTGGTGAAAATGTTACCGTGGATGAGCAACTGCTTACATTTCGTGGCCGTGTTCTGTTCAGACGATATATTCCCAGCAAAGCTTAGAAATATGGTATAATGCTATGGATGTTGTGTGACAGTGCAACGTCAAATGTTCTGCGTCTTCAAGTATATACAGGAAGGGAACTTGGACAAAACAGGGAACAGAAAGGGTGAAAGGGTTGTGCTGCAACTCACTGAAGGATTGACGCGATCTGGCAGAAATTTTACTGTTGACAATTTCTTCTGCAGTTTATCCCTGTCACGGAAATTGCTAGAAAAACAAATGACACTTTTGGGGACAATTTGAAAGAACAGAAAAGAATTACCTCCAAATTTGTAACAGCAAAGGGCCGAGAAGTATTCACGTCACTGCCTTTCGCGATGACGCCATTCTGGTTTCCTATTGCCCGAAGAAAGGAAAAGTGGTTGTTCTTCTAAGCAGTTTGCATGATCAAGAAGAAGTAGATCACACACGTCCAGACAAAAAAAATCACGCATGATCTTGGACTATAATTCTAGTAAAGGTGGAGTAGATACAGCAGATCAAATGTTGCGCACGTATACCACAAAACGAATGACAAGACACTGGCCAGTGAAATCTTCTACAACATGTTGGACATCAGTGCTTTGAACGCCTTCATTGTTTGGATGTCACTAAATCCAGAATGGCAGTCCAAGTCAAAGCACAGACGTCATCTATTCCTCTTGGAATTAGGAAAGCAGCTGCTTCAGAGTAATTGCAGCGAGACTTCTTCCAGCATTGAAGAAGCCACTGATGCTGTTTGCAATGTCGGGATCCCAAAGAAAAGGGAAAGGTGTCACTGCTGTTCCAGAGAAAAAGACAAGAAAGGCAACATAGTTTGTACCTCCTGCAAGCGCAATGTTTGCAAAGAACATTCAAAAATTGTCTGTGTCTCATGCAAATGACTGTAGTACTTTACTGTGTTCATCAAGTGCATGCAAAAACTGCTTTCATGGCAACTCTTCTTCATGTAATTTTATGATAAAGCATTAAATTTCAAAACATTTAACCTTCATATAATAAATAATTAATTTGTAATAATATTTTGTCTGTTTAGTTTAAAATTTTCATGGTTAACAATTAAAATTCGTCGTGGGGTCATTTATGACCCCAACGGTATTCAGTGTGTGTAAAAAATCTCGGTAATTCCAGGTTTAAATATCCATCTGCTGACTTAACATGCATTAATTCATAGCTAAGCTTGTGTTAAATTGATTTAACACACACCACGATGCCTTTAACTAAAACCTTCTAAGTGTTTAGCACATAGTTTACTGTGCAGTAATGTTCCATGATAACTGCTGCTGCCCTAGCATGACAGTTACCGCAGACTAATTTTCACAGTAACTGCACATCATGCGATGGAATGGGCCGTTAGGGGCAGAGTGTGGGCGAGGAGAGCACATTTCAGTTTGTATGGGGGCAGTCGCCATGTGCTAGCTATCAATGTGGCAATTAGCACACCTGCACAGCGATACCTCCATGAGTGGTGTTAAATGCATTTGCGATAATTGCGCTGTGCATCAGGGTATGCATCCATGCAGTAACATGCTGGCCACACCCACAACAGCTTTAGTAAAAGAACCTCCAAATTTAAGCCATGCTCGTGAAACCAATGTGCACTAAGGAATGCACATGCCTGCTTTATAAAATTACTCCCAAGTTCCGATTTCAAGGATTTAATCTAGTTTAGACAGTTTTGTAGAAGCATGACAGTTGTGATCCAGGGAATCAGGCAGAATCTAATACTATAGTAATTAAGGATATGCTCATCCCCCATTTAAAATTAACCCATGCTATCCCGAACCAATTATAATTTCTTTGGAACTTTTAATTAAGAGTTGACTGTATAAAAGATTTCAAAGGGAATGTGAATGAAACAAGTTATTTTAAAAATTAACAGCACTGACAGCCCTTTGATGTATGCTTTAATACCAACAGCACAATTAATGAAATACGAGAGAAAACCGAGTCGGAAACCAAATCTCCTCCATCAAACAACAGAGTTATTATGTTTCTAATACACAGAAAGGGACAAACATAAAAAATGATCCAATTAATTTTGCCTCTTCTCATTTGCAATAGCTTATTTGATTTATGTCCAGCTTAGGAAAAAAGACAGGGTTTGTTTGTTTTTTACCTGTTTTCTTTCACTTTTTGTTCACAGCTCCCACACATTCTTCCTTTTGGTCTGATAGAGCCCAGGCACCCAATTCAAGCATCCCCTGAAAGATGGGATGAATCCTACATTCAAGAATTCTCTACTACTACTACTGAGCATTTATATAGCGCTACCAGTCATACGTAGAGCTGTACAGAAACATGTAAGAGACAGTCCCTGCTCATCAGAGCTTACAATCTAATTACTCTCTCTTTCTTCAAGTCGTAAAGTTTGATTTACTAAGATTGTTTATGAACAAGAGACTGCAAAATATATTGGGCTTGATATTAAAGAAAAAACAGAGTTCCCAACTTTAGACCTCCAAGTTAGGTTTCTAAATTTATGCCTTATTTTCTGCCAAACCTAGAAGCCTAAAGGGGTTGAATTTTCAAAAGCTCTTATCCAGATAACCACGGCATTTATCCAAAGGGCACAGAGAGTATTATCTGGATAGTGATGCTGAATATCGCTACAGACCACAGAAAATACTCCCAGTTAAAAATGTGGGTGGATAGGACCTTGCCCCAGTCACTATCCAGTTAGTGGCAAAATTCAGCTGCTAACTGCATAAAAATTAGAAACATAGAAACATGATGGAAGAGAAAGACCATATGGCCTATCCAGTCTTCTCTTCCATACCAACAACTACTACTATAGTCCTTCCCCCCCCCCCCTCCCCTCCCCTCTAGAGATCAGTGTTGGTCCTATGCTTTCTTGAATTCAGATACTGTCCTGGTCTCTATTTTCACTTGGAGAGACATTTCTTTATGGAAAGCACAGTAGATGCATGGAACAATTTCCGCATATTACTCCCGAGTCTATCCCCTTTCACCTTCATCCTATGCCCCCTCGTTGTACAGTTTTCTTTCAATTGAAAGAGGCTCTCCTCCTATGCATTTATGCCACAGAGATATTTAAATGTTTCTAATCATATCTCCTCTCTCCCGCCTTTCCTCTAAAGTATATATATTGAGATCTTTAAGTCTGTCCCCATATGGTTTATTATGAAGATCACTGACCCTTTTAGTAGCCACCCTCTGCACTGACTCCATTCTGTTTATATCCTTTTGAAGATGTAGTCTCCAAAATTGCACACAATATTCCAAATTAGGTCACACCAGAGACTTCAACAGAAGCATTATCACCTCCTTCCTGCTGGCCATTCCTCTCCCTATGCACCCAAGCATCCTTCTGGCTTTTGCTAACCATTGACCTGCCCTAACTGGTTTTTACTATCCTATTAATGGCTGAATATCACCACTGACCAGATAGCAGCTGTGCTGTCCGGCAAAAGTGGATATTCAGCGACAGAGGCTGGATAAGTTCTGGCGCTGAATTTCTGGTTTAGTTAAATCAGCAGTGGCTGAGTGCTGTAGAAGTGCTTTGCTACTACTGCTGCTGAATAATTGGCCCCTGTATGTATAAAGTTTAGCCATTCATTTGCTCAGATTTATGAGCCTAGTACTGAAAATCTGTGCTAAGCTCCAAACAAACATTTTCTCTGTCTTAAATCCACCCTGTTACTGCCCAATTTTATGCTATAAAACATACAAAATTCGATGAAATTTTGAATGCAAATTTAGGAACTCAGTCCTAGTACGTTTTCAAAGAGGCAAATTTAGGAGCAGCCCTGAAAAAAAAAGTAAGCATTACTCTGCCTGAAGCCTCCTTTCTGCTGCAGTCCCATCAAAAAGATAGCTTTCTTAAAGCAAGCTCCTCTTCCTTTTTGAAGTAAGCTCCTCCCAAAAAAGGAGTGCGCCAGCTGTGGAATTCTCTCCCTTCCCTCCTGTCCCAAAAAAGATGTCCATCAGATAAAGAGAGGAGGAACTTATTTTTTCAAATCCTAATAATGCAGATGGAAAGGGAATCCTTGCTGTGTCAGCTTTCTCCTAATTTATGCAAACCAGCAGGAGAGGTAATTTTGGCCAAGTGTATAACTTTTTAGCCATAAGGCTGTGAGAGGAAGGGGGGGGGGTAACAGCTAGAGGGTCTATATTTTTATTGATGAAACCATAGGAGGTGGTGATCTAAGACTCTCAAAATCCTTACATTTTTCTTGAAGGGACCAAAGCAGGAAGTGGGTATTAATCCTGCAACTCTTACCCAGTCCAGCTGCTTTCTTCGTTACAGTATCCCTGTGCCTGACAAGATGTGGTACTCAGATTAGGTATGTTTCGCCTGTGATTCACTCTTGTTCCCTAGGTTTCTCCATTATCTCTCAATTCTCCTCCTTCCTGATATTGAAATGCTGTGTGGCTAGTCCTCCTGCTTCCAGCTTTATACTCTTCCCTTTTTTTTTTTTTGAGTATTTCCTGGTTTGTTTTTATCCTCGTTACCTTATCTTCCTTAGCATATGGGTTTGTAATTGCTGCTTGCACTTCTCCCTCTGCATTGCCCCCCTGTGCACAAAATGGAATAGCGGGTCCTCCTTCCATGGCAGCCAGAGACAGCCAACCCCCCCCCCCCCCCCCCCACACACACACACACACACACACAACACAGGCTGTCCTGCAAAGGAAGTTAGCAGAGAAGATGATGTCCTGCAAAGGAAGTTAGCAGAGAAGATGATCCGCAGAGCCTCCTGTCAAAAGCAGCATCTCCAGACTTGTTCAAGATGGGATTAGCAGATACAGCGAGAGCCGTTACATCAGTGTGATCTTCCCACCAATAGTAGGGTCCTCCCATGTTGCATGCTTGCTTTCCAAGGCATTGCAATATGTGTCCCCAGCTCAAACAATCCAGGCCATGAAGATTTTGGTGGTCAGGAGTGTCAGAACAGCATGAAGGAGCACCTATCACCTGTCAGCCCAGTCTTGCTGCACACCTCAGGAACAGATGAAGTGTTTCCCCGATGTTTAAAATGATCCAACAGCTTCTAATACAGCTGCGGTTTGCTGAGAGGTAGGCCATACACCCAGCATGCGGGCCAACTTGTGGCATAGTCACGATCAAACTGACTGGCTCAGTCGCATTATGTGGAAGAAAGCAAATGGTGCAGAGTTAACCAATGCTGCAGGAAGGAAAGACCAGCTCAGAGCAGAGATGTAAAGGATGGACATTGTCAGAAGCAGGAGACTGCAGACTAGAGATCTTAAACCTGTCATGACATCCAGAACAGGCCACACTCATAGTGCCAGTAGGTAATGGCTGGAGCAGGCTGCACATGGGGCTCTAACTTCTCATAGCAGGGTAGCCTGGTGACTACGGGTTATTCTGCCAGTTACACATGGTATGAGAGCACATGGCAAGCCGCTAGTACTGCAAGTTGGGTTGAAGTTATCAGGAGCTCCAGATCTTAAGCAGCCATCTGCATTGGGTTCGCTAACACCCCCTATGAAAATACTAAAAATGATTTAAAAAGGAAAATAAATCCATTATGACAGAAAAGAATAGGATGGCTTGACAGAACAGAACATGGGACACACAACACTCATAAGATCTCTAGCTTTGGACATACTCCTCTTAGACAAATAGCTGAATTGTGTGAAGCTTCTATTCATGGCTTTGAAAGTGGGGGAATAACCAGAAGATTACCAGTCTGTGATAGTAGAATGCATGAAGGACAATAGGAAGTCAAGACAGTTGATAAGTAAATAGGTAAGCTAGTGCGATATGCTTTATGGACAAGTAATAGTATTTTAAAAAGAAAACAATAGGATAGTGAAACCAGTGGTTCTGAAAGAGAAGGTGAGTGACATGATCATATTGGGATGCATTTGTTAAAAGGTAATCAGCTATGTTTTGGACCAACTGATTAGCATATTCAAAGAACAGTGGTTCTGAACTAGTCCTCCTTGAACCCCTAGGCCAGTCGGGTGTTCAGGATAGCCCTAATGAATATGAATGAGATATATATGCATTAGAGATATCCTGCCAACCTGAATGGTTTGTGGCCCTCTAGGGCTGGATTTGGAGACCCCTGCCTTACACCTCTGTCATTTAAGATTGTGAGTGGGCAAGGTGCAGATGCCCTAGACATCAAAAGTGTAGAAAGAATGTGCCACATGCCTCCTCATTTCTCACCACCACCAAAAAGTTGTCTAATAGACAGTATTTTGGTGGTGGTGAGAAGCAAAGAGATATGTGATACATTCTGTCTAACCTTTTTGATGTCTTGGAGATCTGCACCTTGCCCACTCACATTCTTAAATGACAGAGGTGTAAGGCAGGGGTCTCCAAATCCAGCCCTAGAGGGCCACAAACCAGTCAGGTTGGCAGGATCTCTCTAATGCATATATATCTCATGCATATTCATTAGGGCTATCCTGAACACCCGACTGGCCTAGGGGTTCAAGGAGGACTGGTTCAGAACCACTGTCATAGAAGCAGTCCTAAAAATCCCTATGGCTAGGTGCACCTCCATGAGGGTTGAGTAACACAGATATAGATTACTATTTGATGACAAGACAGACAGTATGGGATGGGATGAGAGATCATACCACATATTGGGATGATGGTTGGCACATTAGTTAGCCATATATTAACAAATGTATTGGAATGCTTATAATGATTTTGGCTTATTCTTATCAGGAGATGGTATTTTGAATCTCATAGATGGCTTTTGTTTTATTTCGTGAAGCATTTTCAGTGTGCCCTAGAAGCAGGCATTTGGACCAAAATATGACCATATATACACTTACATAAGATCATAAGATATGCCACACTGGGTCAGACCAAGGGTCCATCAAGCCCAGTATCCTGTTTCCAACAGTGGCCATTCCAAGTACCTGTAGGGTTCCCACAGGCAGGGGCGGCCCAAGGGGGGTGCGGGGCACCTACCTCCAACTCGCCTGGAACTCTACCTGAGCAGCAGCTAACTCGAGGCCCCCGGCTTCACTCCGGGCCTACTGCGAACGCGCGCGTGCACGCAGTGACGCGCACATGCACGGCCCGACGTCCTCTTCAACTATGGCTGCCTCTCTGCCCTATTTCGGCCCCTCCCCACATTGGAAAAGATCGCGGCTAGACTCTGCTGCCTGCCTCTCAGGTAAAAAAAATCTTAACCCCTTATGGGGGTTACAATCCTTAATGATAGCAAAATGAAGAGAAAGTCAGAGTGCAGGTAAGGTCTCTGGTATTGTAACAGGTCAAGGAAATAAATGAGAAACCAAATCCTCTGTGTGCATGTAAAGCACAGTTACTTACCTGTAACGGGTGATCTCTGGGAACAGCAGGAATTAGTCTTCACATATGGGTACGTCGGTACCGACGGAGCCTGCACGGGGATGCTGCCCAGCTTCCAATCAGAAAGCTTTTGGCAGCCTCCCTCGCGCCTGCGTGCTGAGTTTCCGCCCTCTCCAGAGCCTCTCTTCAGTTGAGTTTCAAAGCTGAGACAAAGGCGAGGAGAGAAAGGAGAAGAAGATAAGAGATGCAACTCCCAGGGGAGGTGGGAGGGTTGTGAAGACTAATTCCTGCTGTTCCCAGAGATCACCCGTTACAGGTAAGTAACTGTGCTATCTCCAGGAACAAGCAGGAATGAGTCTTCACATATGGGGACTCCCTAGCTGGAGATGCCAGGGGGAGATCCCATAAAAATGCAGCAGCCTGGACCAGGTGTGCATTTTGTTTCCAGAAATCCCTGGCATCCAATGTGGGATGGAGGGTAGGAGTTGACAATAGAGGAGCTGTGAGGAAGAACAGCATAGCCAAGGACTAGAGGGCCGTACAGATTGTAGGAGTCCTTGGTGTATATGAGGAGTCACATGAAACACATGTAACATACCATTAGATATGTCACTTACCTACTGCACTGTAGGAAGTAGAACGCCTGATGTAGTCTGCTGAAGAAGCAGTGGCGGAATCTTGAAGGGACCTCCCAGCAGTGAGGATGAAGGTCCAGACCTGGAGGTAGTAGACAATCCAGGTGTCAACTGGGTAGGATGGGACGTCATGTCTTCAATGGAGAGCTTTATGAGAAAAAGCTGAAAAACTCCTTTAGTCATAATGTTATTAACAGGGAGGACTAAGGAAGAAGACTGACAGAGTTGGAGAAATAGCCCAGTCCTGACGGGGAGAGGGAAAGTGGAAAAAATCCCTATTCCCAAGGAGAAGAGCTGTGTACTCAAAGATAAAGATGTACACCGTTTTTCCTAACTGGCGAGAAATAGGAAAAAATATTGAAGCTTGATGCTTCAAGGGTTTAAGAAAAAATAGAGAAGTTAGCACCACAATGGTAGTGGTGTCTAACAGTTTCTGCATGTTAATATAGTATGCGAAATAGGGCGATGGACTGTCTAAATCCTCTAGGAGGTAACATTTAGTATAGACAGTAAGGGTGAGAGTATAGAGATATGAAGCCTTAAGAAACCGCCCAAGAGACACATATATATACAGATATATATATATATTTATATTTATATATTTTGATATATCTATAATATAGATATGAAATACGTAATTATAGATATCTTTGTGGGGCATGGAATTGCACCACCAGAGAAATGAGATAGGTATGTAGACATATATAGAGATGCTACATACAAGGTGACAGGTTGAAGAACATGTCTAGCACCCAGCCCCATGATTGTTACATGGGAAATAAAAAAGAAAAAGATTCTGCATACTACCAGAGGGTAAAGCCACTTGGGATATGTAGAGAGAATCTATTTCTATGAATTGAGGGATGCCGGAAGGCAATCCAACAAAATAACTGTGATGATTGCGTGAGAACAGATTATAAGATGAATCTGCAAGGAACAAGGCGGGAGTTCCACCGAACACTGGCACGGCAGAGGTGCAAAATGCAGGGGAAGATACCAGAGGGACCTATTAGAGGGACCCAGAGGTAGCATGCATGAATGTCAGCCTTGGATCTTCACGCAGAAGAATATATCTCGTGCTAACACCCCAGGGTAACGGGTGTGGAGAAGCTTCACAGGCATGGGAAGGGTGAACAAGCTTTTTCCTACTAATAGCGAAGCTTCAGAGACAAGGTCAATGCTCTATAGCAGGCCCTCATAGTGGAAAGCTGCTCTGAAGATTGTAGAGAGCATTGTGCAGGAGAGATAAACGGACTGAAGTCAGGTTTGTTACTATATCCTAGGAGAGGAGATGGATAGAATAATGTGAGAAAGCCTAAGGGAGTAGGAGGATCCAAGGTAGCTAACGAATAGCTTGGAAACACTACTAAGGCTAGACAGAAATTGAACAAAAGACTGGAACTTGGCAAAAGTACCAGTAATACAATCACTAACTCCTGCAGGCACAGCAGCTGACAAACAGCAGAAAGATTGCCCTGTGCCCCATAAAGAAAAACAGATAAAGAGGGAGGAGATATAACTTCTCCCTGTCTGTGGAATAAGCTTGGTAAAAACTTTTTAGTATGGTACTCCTCCGTTAGGGAAAAAACCCCATCGGAGAGGGTAGAGCAAGTAATTAGAGGGTGACATACCCATAGGTTAAGTCAACAGAAGGAAGAATGTTCAATTGGGACAAAACCATCATGGGATAGGTGCAACTGCTCTTCTAGAGGATAAGAAGAGGAGAAGTTAGCAGTCCCTGAACATAAAATGTTTCACAAGGTAGTACACTGAAAGAACACAGTGTATAACTTCTAATGAATTAGAAGGAAAGTATAGAGTATAAGTCCCAGCTCCTAAAGTTGCTGGGAATGCTGAGACTGGTTAGAGCTGGAGGAGTTCAGACTAGGCTGAGGTGTCTCCTTTTTAGGTACAGCCGAATGATGGGCAGGAGAGGAATGAAACTTTCTTCTCTTAGGGAAAGAAGGTTTGGTAGGACATTTCCTACCTCTCAAAGAAGGAGGTGGCTTAGAAAGGTCCTTAGTGGAAGGAGAGTCAGTGAAGCATTGAGCAACCTGACTTAAAGCCTCCTTATTGAAGAGACCCTCTCCTGTACAAGGAGAATGAGCCAGTAGAGTTTGTGCCCATCTACTCAAGTCTGAAGCTTCAAGCCAGGCTCTGCGACGTGCTGCTACGGCAATAGCAGAGGATCTGCTAACAGACTCGAAAGAGTCTATAGAAGCACGAGACAGGAACCAAGATATATTCCGGCTGTGATTGATGAGTAAGGAATAATCAGTAGCCTTGGGCTCTGGTAAAAAAGGGGTCAAAAGAGACAATTTCTCTGTGACTTCCTGGAGTGTTAGACTCATGTGAAAAATATATGAGAGAACTCTGGAGGCCAACATAGAGTTTTGGAAGGCTTGACGACCAAAAGCATCGAGTGTTCTTGAAGAACGACCCGGTGGATAAGAAGAATGCTTCTTCTTGCTCTTAACTTTTCTCAGAGCCGATTCCACTACAAGGGAACGATGAGAAAGTTGAGGCTTCTGGAACCCTGGAGAGGGTGGCACCTGGTACCGAACCTCAATGTTTGTAGAAACTGGAGGAAGTCGTAAGGGTGATTTCCAGACCCTGAGAAGGAGATCCTGCAGAGCAGGATGTAAAGGAAATTGTATATTTTCCATCTGTGCCTGTGAGCCCGGAGTAGGACCACTACCAGGGATAGATATATTGAGAAAGGTTGCCATGTCCCAGAGAAAAGCCTGAAAAGACTGATCTCCTATGGGAACCATCCCTGGCCCGGTTAAAGAAAAAGCCGGAGCTCCAGAGGAGACACAGGGGACTGCACCAATGCCAGGTATCGGTTCTAAAGTAGGCATGGGTGCCAGAAGAGGCATGGATACTGATACAGGAGTAGCAGATGAAGCAGCCATCGGGAATTGCTGCAGTGGTAGCGAGATCATGAGAGAGTTATGACTATGATCTTTGAAACTGCCGATCTGGAATCGATCCGAGTCGGTTCCAGAGCACGTCGGTACGGAGTCATCGAGACTAGATATGGACTCAAGACTCGGCATCGAAGTAAGTGATACTATCGATGCGTGTCGCGAAGGCGCCGACGCCCATGGCAGTATCGGCGATGCCGATACCCCTAAGGCAGACTGGGTCACATCGACCGATATCGACGGTACCGAGGATACCCGATGAACACCTTTTTCAAAGGGAAAGGTGGTCCACCTCGATGCCGATGCCAGGGTATCGGAACCGATCGATGCTGGTACCGGCCCGGAGCATGGCTGAGGTTGAAGGAAGTCAATGCGGTGCGAATCGATCGGGCCCGAAGATACCGAGGATGCCCGATGACAATCCTTGGTGAAGAGTAGGCTACTCGACACCGGTGCCGATGCCGGAGGCTCGGTACCGCTCGAAGCGGATACCACCTCCGCGCATGGCTCAGGTATGTTCTGTGAGGGGTGAGCCCCAGGAACAACCTGAAACCCCTTTAATGCTTTGGAGCCCATAGACTCCCGCAGGGGTAATGCCAATGGATTCTTGAGGGTAAGGCCGGAGCCGTCACCATGCTGGGCATGGGACATACCACTCAAACATTGACTAGTCTTAACAGACTGTTTTTGGGTTACCTGATGCTGTGAAGTAGAAAAACCTGGTACCCTCACTGCCGAGGAAAAAACGGTATCGAGGGAAATTCTAAAAGTTGAAGGTTTCTTCACAGAAATATCCCCCGACTTGCCAGGGGAAAAAGGGTCAGGACCCACACAGTTGTGACACCAAGCATTGGTATCTAAAAAGAAACAGGTGTTTCCACACCGAAGGCACTTCTTAGGAAAAGAAGGCTCCATAATGAAGAGGCCTGGTAGGCCCAACAAGTTAAGGCAAAAAACTGAAGGAAAAAGTTTCTCAGAATTACGTCAAAAATCCACCAGCGGTACCGGTGGGAGCGGGAAATACAGCCGCGACCACAAGAAAACAAACAAAAAAAAAAAACTAAAGTATTAAAGTAAGTAAATAAGTAAGTTTCTGCGGTGACAGGAGGACGTCCTGCCGGCTCCGCGGAAAAACGAAAACTGAAGAGAGGCTCTGGAGAGGGCGGGAACTCAGCGCGCAGGTGCGAGGGAGGTTGCCAAAAGCTTTCTGATTGGAAGCTGGGCAGCATCCCCGTGCAGGCTCCGTCGGTACCGATGTACCCATATGTGAAGACTCATTCCTGCTTGTTCCTGGAGATTCCTATCAATTTACGTTTCTAGATGAATCACCATCATTGTATTTTTAGGGAAGAAAACACACATTACGGAAGTAATCTTATAAAGGAGCCACTTAAAGTTACGTGCCATAAGTGCACGAAGTCACATATTTTCAATGCCTTATACACGTGGATGGGCCTTTTTGCACAGTGGTGTTAATGTCCGTGCCTAGATTTGTAAAGGATAGTATTCTATAACTTGTGTGTATGTTTTTGCTTCATCCAATTTCCACCCATGCATGCCCATGCCAAAAAGCATACACTATGGGCCTGATGGGCATATTTACAGAACAACTAGGGTTGGCATAAGTGATTATGTCTAGATTTGCTGCTCATCTCACCAATTAAACCTCTACTTTATAAAGAAAAAAGTA
This sequence comes from Ichthyophis bannanicus, assembly GCA_033557465.1. Taxonomy (NCBI): domain Eukaryota; kingdom Metazoa; phylum Chordata; class Amphibia; order Gymnophiona; family Ichthyophiidae; genus Ichthyophis; species Ichthyophis bannanicus. Next base: position 148,739,300 of record CM066038.1, on the reverse strand, counting down.
TGTGTGTGTGCCTTACTTTATAAAATAGACATGAAATACACACGTTGCAACGTGCGCTAACTCTGTAGGAGTTCATAAAACTGCCCTCTATTTGTGTTCCTGGACATGCAAAATTACATGTACTTTATCAAATGGAGTCAAGTCCATTTCCATTCACTATATCATTCTTAATTTGAAACTTATGCATTCAACATCTCTATTAGAATCACTCTGGTATACATTACAAGTTCCGAGTCAGTAGGGATTCTGCCAAAATGAATGAAGTAATATTTTTTTAGGAGCTTTCTGAATACTTTTGTCCTGCTAATGCACCTACTAATAGTTCTGAAAGAGCTTTTAAGTTTTTAAAACTAAGAAACACAAAACTTTTAGTGTGCCATTTTCCTAAGATTTAAATGACAATATATGCTTTTATGTCTATAATCAATACTCAGAGGGCAAGACAACCATAGAAAATCATTTTCCCCCTTTATTACCCACAAACCTCACAAACTCAGTCTTGCTAATTGATAGAAAATTGATAACATGAAGTCCACAAGAAGTAGGCTTAAAAAAAAACACACACAGAACCATTCCAGAAGAAATAATTACAGAACACCTTGTTCTTTTTCAAAAGTTTATTTTCTTATCCTCAGAGACTGTGATGTTCCAGGGATTTTGTTAATATAAAGAACATAAAATAAGCCCTACTGAGTCAGACCAAGGTCCATCAAGTCTAGTATTTGTCTGACAGTGACCAGTACAGGTCACAAATGCCCAGCAGATTCGAAGAGACAGATCAATTTCCTATAGCTCAATATAATTCATTGCCAGGAATAAAAATTACCACTTTCCCAAGTCTACATGACTAATAGTTTTCTGGACTTTTCCTTCGGGAGCTTGTTCAAATGTCTTTTAAATTCACTATGTTAGTCATCTTGACCATGTCCTCCAGCAACAGATTTCATAGCTTAATACTGTACTGCATGGAAAAGTACTACTCCGTTATTCTCAAAGACAAAAATCAGATCAGAATAAGCAGGAAATTATGGGGAATAAGTAGATCCTACAGAGTGAGCAGGGCCAGTGCTATCGTAAGGCAAACTAGGCAATTGCCTAAGGCAGCGATGGTGGTGTTTCAATGGTTTTTAGCAGCTTACCAAAATTGCCAGTATTACAGTGCTGTTTCTGCTTCCACTTCCGCAAACAGGAAGTCAACATCAGGCATCCACGAGGTGGAAGCAGAAACAGCACCAATGAGCCGGAGGTTTTGGTATGCGCTGTGGTGCTGTTTCAAGCCAATTCCAAAACACTGCTTGTCCCAGAAATGGGTAGCAGTGGCAGCTGTGGGTGCAGAGGCAGGAACAGAGGGGCACTTGGACTGAGGTTTACCTAGGGCGCCAATATCCTTATGCTGGCCCTGAGAGTGAGCATTAAGAATAGAAGATCATAAGGAAAGCCATGCTAGGTCACATCAAGGTCCACCAAGCCTGGCATCTTGTCTCTAACAGTGGCCTTCCAGATCACAAGTATCCAAAAAAGTAGGGGGGGGGGGATTTCAACATGATTAACATGGTTAGACGACCTGTGCAGGCAAACATTTTATAAACAAAACAAAGTCAATATATTAAAAGTATTTATATGTTCTGTGCTGTTCCAAATGTCTAAGTGCTACTAAAAAAAGAACCCACGGCAGCGTTATATGTAGAGCTGGGAGGGTGGAATAATAGTATTCTGGGGATGGAGCCACAAAAATCTGTATAAATTATAGGTACAGGTATTTGGCCCCTATACATACAGAGTGACATTTTAGAAGTGATGTCTCAGAAGAAGCTGAGATAGCCTGGGATAGTGGTTAAGACAGGGGTTTTTCTTAAAACTGTGTTTTTCTTTTATTTTCCAAAAATGAGCTCACTATTAGTTGCATGAACAGACAGATGGGTCTATGAACCAATGGCAAACTCACACAGACAACATAGTCAGCCACAGAGAAATTTGAGTAGTGTCAGTTTTTCACCGGGACTATTATTTTTTTAAAACATAGCCACTATTGGCAGCAGTCAGTCCCTGATCCAAATGCCAACAGTATTAAGCGTCCCGCGGCCCCTCTGCCTGATCTGAGTCCTCTCCTCCCTGCCGCATCAGCTCAAAACGTGGCGGCTTTCAGCGCCGCGAAGAGAGAGATTTTCACTCGCGCGGTTCTCAAGAGCAGAGAGTCTTCAGAACCGCGCTAGAGAAACTCTCTTTTCTTCGCGGCTCTGAAAGCCGCCACTTTTTGAGCTGATGCTGCAGGGAGGAGAGGACTCAGAGCAGGCAGAGGGGCCGCGGGACGCCTAATACTGCGGCGGCAAGTTTGGATTTTTTTTTTTTTTTTAGACACCGGTAAGTGCTTCGCGGGCCGCACAAGATGCTCTCGCGGGCCGCGTGTTTGAGACCCCTGGGTTAAGACAAGGTACTTCAGGCCGGAGGGCCGGGGGTTCAAGTCCCACCTGGGGACAGCAATCTCAGGCCGGAGGGTCTGGGATTTTTAGTCCTATAGGCACTCCTTGTGGTCTTGCCCATGTTCCCTGTAAGTATTAGCATATGTGTCTCATATCCCCTCGTGTTAAATGTATCCCCCAATTGACCGCTTTGACCCGGTGAAAAGCGGGATATAAATACAGCTAAAATAATAATAAATAAATAATGTCACCACATCCAAACAACAGGGGGAGGGGCAGCAGTGACAGGAGACATGTAAATGACATCTGAAATCACTCCATCACCGTCCCAAAAAAAACCACCAAAATATATCCCTACAACTGGTTTTGGTGATGGGCCTGTGCAGAAAACAAGGCTGGGTATGTCCAAGGTTACAAGGCATTTCAGAAATGTGGATGTCCCCAGCATGCACAGCCACAGACCTAGGTGCTTCAATGTGCCAGCCAGAGTATCTAATAATGTGGACATCCATGTTGTGATACATTCATCTCCCAGCCAGCCATTTCAGATCAGATGTGCAGTGGTGGGAAAGAAGTAATTAGATCTTACCTGCTAATTATTGTTCCTGAAGGAACGACAGTCCAGTCCCTTTACTTCAGGGTTACGCAACCCTTCCAGCAGCTTGGAGGCTGATCCCAACCTTTTTGGGATGGAGCGGTATATATACCACTGGTGCCACCCACTAACTCCAGTAACCTACTGCAAAAGCAGACTTAACCAAACTTTCGTAAATAGCTTAAAGGAAAAAAAACACAAATCAAACAATATTATATGTACATCTTTTTTTTTTTTTCGGGAGTCCCTAGATTTGTAAAGGATAGTATTCTATAACTTGTGTGTATGTTTTTGCTTCATCCAATTTCCACCCATGCATGCCCATGCCAAAAAGATGAATAAGAAAGGATTCGAAAGAATGAGGGAGGGTCAAGGGAGGAGGCAGATTACCTGCTACTGCACGGCCCTCCCACCACAGTGACACTCCAGACAGACCTGAGTCCGCACTCGGGCCGAAGCCCCGTCCCTGAGAAAAACGGCCAGAATGGCAACCTAGCGCTAGGGAGGGAACAGGGACTGGACTGTCGTTCCTTCAGGAACAATAATTAGCAGGTAAGATCTAATTACTTCTTCCTTATCGTCACTCCAGTCCAGTCCCTTTACTTCAGGGAAGTACCAGAGCAGTACCAGCCCGGGTGGGATCCGCCATTACGGAACGTAGAACCGCATGCGCAAACGGAGTCCGTAGCACTCTGCACGTCCAGTCTATAGTGCTTGGTAAAGGAGTGCAGGGAGGACCAGGTCGCTGCCCTACAGATGTCCAGCGGAGGAACTAAACTGAACTCTGCCCAAGAGGTGGCCTGCGCCCTAGTTGAGTGAGCGCGCAGTCCTCCTGGAACTTGCTTCCCCTTGAGGATATAGGTGGAGGCAATCGTCTCCCTGATCCATCTGGAGATTGAGGCCTTGGCCGCCGCCTCCCCTTTGTGAGGACCCCCAAACTGTACGAACAGTCGTTCGGACTTCCGGAAGGGGGCTGTGCGGGAGAGGTAACGCTTCAAGGTCCTGTGGACGTCGAGTAGGTGGAGCCTACTATCTCCCCCTCCTAGCTCCTCCTCCGGAAGAGACGGGAGAGTGATCGATTGGTTGACATGAAAGGGGGAGATGACCTTAGGCAAGAACGAGGGTACCGTCCGAAGGACTACCTTATCCTTGAGAAAGGACAGAAAGGGAGGCCGAGAAGACAGTGCTTGTAATTCGGAGACCCGCCTGGCCGAGCAAATGGCAACCAGAAAGACTGTCTTCAGAGTCAGATCCTTCAAGGAGGCCTTCTTCATTGGTTCGAAAGGTTCCGCGACTAGGGCGTTTAGTACCAGTTTGAGGTCCCAAGGGGGGATGACCGATCTTCTTTGCGGACGGAGCCGTCTGACCGCTTTCAGGAACCTGGAAACGTCCGCGTGAGCTCCTAAAGGTTTCCCGCAGACCTTACCCCTATAGCAAGCGATGGCCGCCAGCTGGACTCGGAGGGAGCTGTGCGCCAGGCCCTTGTCGAATCCGGCTTGCAAAAATTCCAGCACCTCCGGGATCGAAGTTGCCATGGGTTTCCTCCGGCGCTCCGCACACCATGCCTCGAAGATGCGCCACACTCTCACATAGGAGAGACAAGTCGAGCACTTCCTAGCACTCAACAGGGTCGTGATTACTGCCGCCGAGTGGCCACGCTTCATGAGCCCTGCCCTTTCAATAGCCAAGCCGTAAGCGAGAATCGATCCACGTGTGGCAGCTGGATCGGGCCTTGCCTCAGGAGGTCCCTCCTGCCGGGAAGCCGCCAGGGTCGGTCGGCGATCATCCTTACCAGATCCGCATACCAGGGGCGATGGGGCCAATCCGGGGCAATGAGGATTACTAGGCCCCGGTGAGCTTCTATCCGCTGGAGGACTTTCCCTATCAGAGCCCAAGGGGGAAAAACATAAAGAAGACCTTCTGAGGGCCACTTCTGGGCCAGGGCGTCTAGGCCTGCGGACATCCTTTCTTTCCGTCGGCTGAAGAATCGGCTTGCTTTGGTGGATGAGAACCGAGCCATGAGGTCCATGACTGGAGGACCCCAAAGAGCTACTATCTGGTCGAAGATCTCCTGATGCAGTTCCCACTCCCCGTGGTCTATCTTGTACCTGCTGAGGTAATCGGCGGTGATGTTGTCCGTGCCGGCCACGTGCTGTGCTGAGAGTGCTTACAAACGAGGTTCTGCCCACTGGAACAGTGCGTCCGCCTCTTTCTCCAAGGCTGGACTGCTGGTGCCGCCCTGGTGATTGATGTAGGCCACCGCGGTGACATTGTCGGAGAGTACCCGAATTGCTTTTCCTAGCACTGAGGTCTCGAGGGCTTTGAGTGCCAGAGTGACTGCCCTCAATTCTAGCCGGTTGATGGGCCATTAAGATTCCAACACCGTCCAACGCCCCTGGACAAACTGGTCCTCGCAATGCGCTCCCCAGCCTGCTAGACTGGCGTCCGTCGTCAACAGCAACCATTGCGGAGGCTCGAGGGGCATTCCGCGATTCAGGTTTCTTGGGCACCTCCACCAGCGGAGGGACTGCTTGGTTCGAGGGGCGCAAGGTAGCTGAAGGAACAATGGGTGCTGTTGTGGGGACCACCGACGCAACAGAGATCGCTGTAAAGGACGCATGTGCGCCCTGGCCCACGGAACTACCTCTATGGCTGCCGCCATGGTTCCCAGCAGTTGCAGCAGGTAATTCCACGCTGAAGGAAGTCGCCTGGCCATGAACTGCGTGACTAGGAGCCTTAGGTCCCTCACCCTTGTGCAGGACAGGAAGACCCTGCCCCTGCCTGTGTGGAACCTTGCTCCGAGATACTCGAGCTCTTGGGAGGGGAACAAACTGCTCTTTGCGCGATTGATGACCCACCCCAACTCCTCCAGAACCTGTATCACTCTGACTTGTCCAGCGACTTTCCTCTTCCGACTTTGCCCGGATCAGCCAGTCGTCCAAGTAGGGGTGCACCAGGATTCCCTCCTTTCGTAGTGCGGCCGCTACCACAACCATCACCTTGGTGAACGTCCTTGGCGTGGTCGCTAGGCCGAAGGGCAGCGCCTGAAACTGAAAATGACCCCGAGGCACTGCGAATCTCAGGAACTGCTAATGGGACCTTCTGACTGGGATATGCAAATAGGCCTCTGTCAAATCCAGCGCTGTTAGGAACTCCCCGCCCCTTACGGCCGCTATAACCGACCGCAGGGTTTCCATCCTGAAGTGTGGCACCTTGAGACATCGATTGACCTGTTTTAGATCCAGGATCGGACGAAAGGACCCCTCCTTCTTTGGGACCACGAAGTAAATCGAGTACCGACCTGTACCGCACTGGCCTGGCGGGACAGGAACCATGGCCCCGAGCTCTATAAGACGGGAAAGCGTTGCTTCTATAGCCGCTCTTTTTGTTGGGGAACCGCAAGGGGACTGAACAAATGCTGGAGGTATTTGCTTTGCAAATTCGAGAGCGTATCCCTCTCGGATCACCTCCAGAACCCATTGATCGGACATGACCCGAGACCAGGCGGGAAGAAAATGCCTCAGGCGACCGCCTACCGGCATCCTGCCCTCCTGGACCCCCGGAATCTCATTGTTGTTTCCTGGGGCCAGAGGATAAGGAGGAGGCCGAGAAACCTCTGCCTGTTCCCCGAAAACCTCGGAAGTTTTGTCCCCTACCGGGAAAACGACCCCTGAGAAAGGGGTTCGGTCTGGCCGAACGAAACCTCCGGGGATCCCTAGGTTGGTTCCGTGCAGGGGCTAAGGGCCGCGCTTGCTTTGGCCTGTCCTCCGGAAGCCTGCCGCCCTTGGATTCGCCAAGGTCCTTTACCAGCTTATCTAAGTCCTCCCCGAATAACAGCTTCCCTTTGAAGGGAAGACGACTCAGGCGAGTTTTGGAGGAAGCATCGGCAGCCCAATTCCGTAGCCACAAATAGCGTCTGGCTGCCACCACAGAGGCCATGTTCTTAGCTAAGCTGCGGATGAGGTCATACTGACTATCCGCCAAAAAGGCCGTACCGGATTCCAACCTCGCCGCGTTGGCTAATGCCCCCTCGGAGGAGGCCTCCTCTGCCTGGAGTTGCTGAGCCCACCTCAAACAGGCCCGCGCCACCCAGGCCCCTGAAACTGAAGCTTGTAAGGCCAGAGCGCTCACATCAAAGGCTTGTTTTAGGAGCGTGTCCACTTTTCTATCCTGGGGATCCCTCAGGGCCACACTGCCCTCAACTGGGATGGTAGTTTTCTTTGTTACTGCTGATACCGCCGCATCTACTCTGGGGGACTTGAGCAGCTCTTTGTCTGATTCAGGGAGAGGGTAGAGGCGGGACATGGCCCGGACCCCTCTTAACCCTGACTCAGGCTGATCCCATTCCTCCTGTATCATCCGACGCACCACTCTGTGGACCGGAAAAACCTTCTGGGACTTCCTGATGGCCTGGATTAAGGGATCCTCCAATGCCTCATCCTCCTCTGGGGTATCTGAGGCTACGTTGAAAGCTTTCAGTGAATCATTAATTAAGGCAGGCAGCTCTTCTCGTCGGAAAACTCTAATTATGCGAGAATGGTCCTCCTCAGGGATCTCCCCTTCTTCCAGCTCCTCCTCTTCCTCCTCAGGGATCTCCCCTTCTTCCAGCTCCTCCTCTTCCTCCTCTAAGTCCTTTTCAGAGCCCTCTTCTAGGGTGCCCTGGGAAAGAGAAGAGAGGGGCTCCTCATTCAACAGCCTGGGGCGCTTTGGGGGTATCCCTGAGTCCTGAACGCTTGCCCTCAAGGGTCTGGCTACTCTGCCTTCGGTTGTCGAGCTCTCTTCCCCTGTCCCAAGCCCCTGCTTAAGCATGCAATAGGCTTGGTGTAGCAAGAGCACGAAGTCAGGGGAGAAGAAGTCCCCGACTCCCCCCTCCCCAGGGGGAAGGGCGGAGGGGGGAAGCGAAGGAGGGGGTACCTCCGAGCGTGAGGGAAGGGATAACTGGGATGCCACTTCCCCCTCCATAGGATCCGAGGACCCCTGCGATGATTGGGCCATGGACAAGCTAATTTCTTGTTCTACAGAGGAAGCTACTGCAGCGCAGCCCCTGCAGACTCCTGCCTCAGACGAAGTACCCCTACGAGTGCCACAAGATGGGCACCTTGACTTGCCAGTCATGCTCTCCAGGGGAAATCCTAAATTCAAACTTAGGCGCTCCGCCTAGGCAGGCAGTTTACCAGAAACTTCAAATTAAATTAAACTTTAAATTAAACTTTAAACCCCCTGAATTGCTCTCTCCTGTTTCAGAAATAAACCAGGGAAAATCCCCCGAAATAACTGGAAAAATAAAATACAATTTCAGAAGTTAAAAACTAAAACAGAAGTTAAACCAGCAATTACAATCTCATTCCAGCCCATAAGCTGGGTACTTGCGATTTTTTTGGAGGCTTCTGCTGTTTCCCGGACCGGGGCCGCGATTCCTGAACCGTTGGCTCAACACGTGGTAGGCCGCGGCCACGTGGAGCTCTGAACGGAGGAACGCGACTGCTCTCAGCGCTTCTCTGGGCCCTCCGCCGGAGGAGAAAGGACAGGAAAAAAACAACGTGTCCTGCGCAACCCGGAACACCGTCTGTTTATCGGCGCTGTGATCGCGTCTCCGGAGCTCGCCCCTGCACTCTGCTGCCTCGGGGGGAAGAGCGATCAAGCCTGCGTGCTGAGACTTCTCTCTCCCGCTTTGCGTTGCCTCCAGCGCTCAGCCACGGGGGGGGGGGGGGGCGCTTCGGCGCGAGGATGCAGGCCTTTTGGAGAACTGAAGAGGAACAGACCTAACCAGGAGCGAGAGACTCCTGATCCCCCTGCTCGCTGCTGCAGGCAAGGCGGTATCACCTCCTATCCTCGGCCCGGGCCGAGGGGGGGGGGGGGGAGGGAAAACAGAAAACGGCAGAGAAATAAATAGGAAATAAAGTTGCCTAATGAAATAAAATTAAGATTTAAAGTTGAAATAAGTTAAAATAAAATAAAATTAGTAAAATTTAGAAGGTAGGACTCCAGTAAGCCCTAGGCTTACGGAACCCTCCAGCTGCTTGGAGGCTGAGAATACTGGAGTTAGTGGGTGGCACCAGTGGTATATATACCGCTCCATCCCAAAAAGGTTGGGCTCAGCCTCCAAGCTGCTGGAAGGGTTGCGTAACCCTGAAGTAAAGGGACTGGACTGGAGTGACGATAAGGAAGTAAAATGATTGGACTTCTAATTCACATGAAGGGTTATTTTGGCCCAATGAAGGCACATTTCACTCTTCCCCTGTGAGCATTGTTACCATGAAAAAAGCACTTTTTTGTGCCTTATTTGTGGTCTGGAGCAGATATAGGCTTGCATCCATCAACTAGGGCCGGATAACCATGTGGTTTCAGAACAGCACAAGCCTATCTGCATCTGTTTCACTGCCGAGGTCATGCCTTCACCACACCCCCTGCTACAGGGAAGCACTCTCACCAGTGACATGTGCACCCAGCTTTCTAAAATGGGTCCAGGGACATTTCCGATTTGCACATCCGGTTTTCAGACATCCAAATCATCAATAGAGCTCCTAAACATTCCCCCCCCCCCCCCCACCAAGCTTACACCTGTAACTTGGATGTACCAATACCAGTTATAGCTTGGTTGTCAAAACTAAATGTATAATTTATGAGACCGATCTTCATTGGCAATGGCTAGATGTTTTTAAAGCGCCTAGCCATCCCCGATTTATCTCAACTTGATATTAAGCACTGGCACTTATCTGGTGTCTGGCGCCAAACATCCAGTTTTGCCCGACAGCACTTTCACTATCGCGTGTTGCTATTCAGCCACTAACCAGATAGGAAAGGTCAATGGCTGTCCTGGCTTTCACTAACTTTAATCTCTTTAGTTATCTAGTTAGTGGCTGAATATCACCGCTGACTAGATAAACAGGAACAGTGGTGTTTCCCAGCCCCCTCAGTATCCAGGGTGGGCACCACCCCCCTTGCAGCTGGCACTCACACTTCAGAGGCAGTACGGCAAACTTACCTTAAAGCAGGGTGGCTTTCTATGCTGCCTGCACTCCAGGCCCTGCAGCTTCTCTCTCACAGGCCAAAGTCTCGTGATTCGTGAGACTTAAGCCGGGACAGAAGAGCTGTCAAGCCCAGAGTGGAGGTAGCATGGCAAGCTACCCAGCTTTAAGGTAAATTTGCCATGCTGTATCTGAATGCACCTCTCTCCTGGCCTGCACCCATGGTGGGCCACATCCACCACCCCACCTTTTGTATGCCACTAACCAGGACTGCCCCGATGCACCCACAGACCAGCCCCGTTTTAAACAGAGCATTTGTGTGGTCTGTGGCAATATTCAATGACACTATCCGGATAGTGCTGCTGAATATCAGGATCACAGAGTTTTAGCCAGACATCAGGTCTGCTATTCAACTAAAATGCTTTGAATATGTCCCCTGTAGGTATAAGCCCGATATCCTAGTATTTTTTTTTTTTAAGAAAAAAAAAATAGTAAAGTGCCTTCAAATCAGTGTTGACTCCTGGGTTTTCTTGGCAAGGTCTGACCAGACGTTGATTGCCAGGCCTTTCCTTCCAAGGCAATGGAAGATAAAGTGCTTTGCCAAAGGTCACATGGGACACTAGTGGGAATCAAGCCCTGATTTCCTGGGTGAGAGACTGGTGCTCTAACCACTAGGCTACCCCACCGCTCCAGTATGCCTTCTCATCCTCCTCTTCCTCTAGATAGTTCTAAACTGCATTCAGTCTTGTCAGGCGACTAGTTGAGAGAATGACATCCATAGCTTCTGTTGCTGTATGAATCCATCGTATTGCCAGTCTTCCTCTTCTGCATTGGCCTTCAGTCTTGCAAAGCATGATGTCAATCATCTCTCTCTTCACATGTGTCCAAAGTATGAGTCTGTCTTGCCCTTTGAACTTCTAGCTATGCATATAGTGCTACTGAATATAGGAATAATTTGAAACATTTAGAGAAATCCCCAGACTTTTTTTTTACTTTTTATTTATGCAATTTAAAAAAAAACACAACAAGAATCACTCTTGAACAGAAAGGGAGTCACCAAAGCAACTATACAAATCCATAATATAGATAAAAAAAGAAAAATACATGGAATACTCCTACAAGCCCCCAAATATAAAAGGAGAAGGATACACAATACAAAGGATATTTAAATACAATAAAAAAAATACACACAGCATTCGTGAGTAGATTAAAGAGCTATCTAACAAGCCGGCACTTACCTTACAATAGCAGGGCTTGGGTTTTAAGGGGCCTAAACCGCAGGTTGGATACCAGAAATTTTTTTTTTAATATTTATTTTTATTTCAATTTGGAACAAACATAGTAGAACCAACATTTCAATAAGCCAATAATCCCAAACCCATTTTAATACACTTTTGCAACCTCCCCCTTTCCCTCCCCTCAACCTCCCCCTTTCCCTCCACCCATTTTTTTTTTTAAGGCATCTCATCGTTTAAGATAGTCCAGTAGAGGTAACCATAATTTATTAAATCTCTCCTACTTCTGGCGGCGCAGTGCTGTTAACTGCTCCATCAAAACAATTTGTCGCAAGCAGCTCTCCCACTGGTCCATTCCCAGGAGCCCAGTTTGCTTCCACACCCGAGCAATTTCACTACGGGCAGCCTGGACACAAGCCCGTATGGGCCATTCATTCTTCCTAGAACTCTCTTCAGGCCAAATTCCCAACAGACAAAACCCCAAGTCCAGTCCCATTCCCGCTCCAAACACCTCAGATATCTAGTTTCCCACCTCCCTCCAATATATATAACACCATGGGGCACCCCCACCACACATGCAAGAAAGTCCCCTCTCCCCCACACTGCCTCCAACACCGATCAGACACTCCTGGGAACATCTTGTGCAACCTAACCGGTGTGTAGTAACACCAATAGAGCAACTTATAGGAAGTCTCCCACACCGCCACCGACAGAGCTTGCCGAACAATATTTACATGCACTCTCCTCCATTCCTGTTCATCCAACTCTCTTCCCAATTCCCTTTCCCACTCCTTCTGATGAGGGAGATTCTGGGGTGGGTCTCCCCCTAACCCTCTATAAAGAAGAGTTATCAACCCTCTCGATGTCTCCCAGCCCAACCACAACGCCTCTCTATCATCCCCTCCCTCCTCCCAGCTCGCTCGAATATCCTTTTGGCATAAAAAATGTATAATTTGCATATGGGGGAAAAAATCCCCACTATGCAAATGATATTTCACCCGAAGGTCTGAAAAGGAGATCAATTCCCCCCCCTTCTTTCCCATCGCTTAAATACTCCCTCCCTTCTCAGAAGAAAACCAGATGTCGCCCACACCGGAGCCAGTTTTGAAAAGGTCAATCTCGGAGCAAACTTCCTCCGAGCCTTACACCACTGCATTACCAAATGCCACATAAAGGGGTTTTCCCTCCACCACCCTCCCGGTGGTGGGCCCATCATCCATCATCCAGGGTAAATATTTCAAGCATATCTCTGCCGCCCAATATTGCCCCACCTCTCGGAAGCATTTGGGGCGAGCTCCCTTATCTCTCCATTCAAACACCATACGTAACTGAGCCGCCTCGTAATACCTCCCCAAATCTGGAACTCCCAAGCCCCCAACTTCCCTAGTCGACTATTACCCCACACAAAAGCAAACACTTGACTCTGCAGTTGGCGCAAGTCCTTCTGACTAACCTGAATCGGCAGCATTTGAAACAAATATAATAGACGCGGAAATACATTCATCTTCAAAGTCGCAATCCTCCCCATCCAAGACAACTCCTCCCCCTTCCACCTAGCCATATCCTTCCGCAGCTGGCCAAATAAAGGAGGATAATTTGCACCATATAAACCTCGTGGGTCGGCCGCAACCCGAACTCCCAAGTACTGAATAGATCCTTTGGCCCAGCGAAACGGAAATGAGGCCTGCAAGCTCCCCACCACTTGAGGCTGCAACATGAGCGACATCGCCTCAGTTTTATCCCAATTAACTTTGAACCCTGAAAGCCCCCCATATGTCCGTAACTCCCTCATTAATACCAGCAGAGAGACAATCGGCTGTGTCAAAGTGAAATGTAAATCAGCAAACAGGACAATCTTGTGCTGCAATGAACCCACCTCTATCCCCTTAATATCTTTCACCAACCAAATTCTAGCTGCCAATGACTCTATAACTAACGCAAAAAGTAGTTGGGACAGCGGGCACCCCTGCCGCATCCCTCGTCCCAAGGAAAAAAAACTCAGCATACCCCCCTTTAACATGGACCGCTGCCTCCGGTGCCGCGTATAAAGCCTTTATCCAAGACCTAAAGCTAGGGCCCAGGCCTATATATTCTAACACTGCCATTAGAAAATCAAAATTGACCCTATCGAAGGCCTTTTCCACATCAATGGAAAGGAACATGGCCCTTTGCTGCTCCTTTTTGGCCAGCCAACCCACCTGAAGGACTCTCCTTATCCCATCTGCCGGTTGTCTGCCCTCAATAAACCCAGATTGGTCCGGATGAACCAAACCCAGTATACAGGGCCCCAGTCTCAATGCCAACACCTTGGCCAAAAATTTTACATCAGTATTCAATAAAGAGATGGGCCTATACGCCGGATCTCTCCCTGGCTTCGGGATGACCACTATGGCCGCCTGATTCATCGACGCCAGTAAGGCCCCTCCCTGCAAAACAGCATTAAATACTCTCGTCAAGATCGGCCCCAGCACCTCTGACATTTTTTTTTTTTATAGAACATACTCGAGAATCCATTAATTCCCGGTGCCTTGCCTAACACTAAGCCCTTCATGACCCCCATCACCTCTTCAAGCCCAATTTCCCCATCTAACCCCTCCCCCTCAGACTCCTCCAACCGCCCATTCCCATTCCCCCCATTCTGCAGGTACTGTCTAATAGCCTCGTCCCCCCCCCCCTCCCGGGCCCCGCTGCATATAAGCCCTTGTAATAATCGTGAAACTGATCTCTAATTTTGCACCCTTTAAACAACATTTTATCCTGATGGCCCTTTATTTTCGCAACAGCCTGCTCTGTCTCTGAGCCCTTAATTTAATGCTCAAAAACCGGCCTGCTTTGTTATCAAATTTATAATATCTCTGTCGAACTCTCTCCAATTGATAGGACACCTGCTCCAACTGAAGGGCATTTAACTGCCTACGAATCTCCTCCACTTGGCCTCTCAACCCTTTCCCACCTCTCTGCTTGTGGGCCCTCTCCATCTCCACCAATTGCCTGGCAAGGCGCTGGGCTTCCTCCTCCCTCTTCCTCCACGCCCCCTCTTGTACGAGATGGCCCCTCAACACCGCCTTCAACCCATCCCAAAGGGCCCCCATACTCACTTCACCATTATCGTTCAAATCCATATATTCACCAATGACCTTCTTTATTCGCTGACCTACCTCTTCTCCCTGAAAAAGGTAACACAGGTCTGCAAAAATTTTTTTTTCAAGAGCTGTTTTGGTTATTCCACGTAATCTTTATATTTTTTGGTGTGCTGAATCAGAAAATGACCTCCATTTTGTCATAGGACATCACGTTTCCTGACAATTTAGGTAACAATGTTAAATATGTTTCCTAACCAGGGCTCTACAGATCAACAAACAGTAAGGATTTGAGGGTTTTTTTGTTTGTTTTTATTATATTACATTGCTAGCTCTCTGACTGGGAGCTCTTAAAAGGGTTTTTTGTATATTTTGTAAAGCAAGGTTACTTTCTTTTTGGTGCTTTAGGGGACCTTTCCTTGAGCACAATAGGTTGCTGAACTCTAGTAAGCTCCTCAGGTTTAGAAACTGCTACCACCTAATCAAGAGTTAGTTCCCTCCCTACCCACCCCGACTCCCACCCACCCCTAGTGAGCAGTCTTGCTTTATAGGGCACCTCCCCCTTTAACAAATCACAGAGAATTGGACCAGCACATTTTAAATATACTTAAAGAGATTTAACTGCTTTTTCTCTGAAAGGACAGCTGCGAAACCAGCTGGTACTTGGTAGATCTCTCTCTTTTGCTTTAACAGATAACTAAGCTCCACGAACGAAACAATGGCTGGGAAAAATCATATTGCTAAAGTTGTTGCCCCCATTACAGCTTCTGCCTCGGTCCAGACAGAGGTCCTAATGCCAGTTGAAGGACCGGTTCCATGTGCAGGGTGCCTGCATGCTGAAACTCTGAGAAAACAAGTGGAGGAACTCAGAGAGGAGATGGCGAGGCTGAGGAGCATTCAAGACAGTGACAAGTACATTGATGAGATGCTTCTTGCAGCAACCAAGCTCTCCAGCACAGGAGAAGATGGGTGCCAACAGAATGTCGATAGTTGGACACAAGTCACCAGGGCCTGCAAAATCACCAATCCAACTTCTCCAGCCCTTGAATTGAAGAACCATTATGCAGTCCTGGAGGTGGAGGAGGTGAAAGCATCCCTGGAAAGGGAAGAACCAGAGTTCAAGTACCCCAAAGTTGCAGAATCAGTGACCAGAAGGAAAAGAAGGGTAGTGGTGGTTGGAGACTCTCTTCTGAGGGGTACTGAGGCATCCATCTGCTGACCAGACTTGTTGTCCAGAGAGGTATGCTGTCTGCCTGGTGCCAAAATCCAAGATGTTACGGAGAGTTTGCCGAGACTCATCAAGCCCACTGACTATTACCCAATGTTGCTAATCCATGTTGGAACAAATGATACTACCAGGTATACCTCGGAACGTATCAAAAGTGACTTCATGGCTCTGAGACAGAGGGTGAAGCAGTTAGGTGCACAGGTGGTGTTCTCTTCAATCCTCCCTGTTGAGGGTAAAGGCCAAGGCAGAGAGCCTCGCATCCTGGAGATGAATGCATGGCTGCTTGGATGGTGTCATTGAGAGCGTTTTGGTTTCCTAGACCATGGGATGCTGTTGCAAGGGTTGCAGAGCGGAGATGGCATCCATCTGTCCAAGAAAGGTCAACACATCTTCGGTAGTAGACTGGCTAATCTACTGAAGAGGGCTTTAAACTAGATTTGTTGGGGATGGGTGAAGAAAGCCCCAGGTAAGTGAAAGCCCCCAGGTAGGTGATACATTAAATACCTTTATGGAAAGCAGTGTGTATAAATGCCCGTAGCATGGGAAATAAGATCCCTGATGTTGAAACTTTGGTGGGAGTGGCTGACTTGGATTTAGTGGCAGTTACAGAAACATGGTTCACAAAAAACCATGACTGGGATGTAACTATACCTGGCTATACTTTATTCAGAAAGGACAGGGTCAGAAGAAGGGGAGGAGGAGTGGCACTATATGTAAAAACTACTATTAAAGCTTTGGAATTAGAGCTTAAAAGGGAGAGAGGAGGCATTGTGGGTTAAACTAGAAAGAGGGAAAGAGAAATCTATTTACATTGGTGTGATATACAGACCTCCCTCACAAGAGGAAGAGGTGAACAGAGAGTTAATTGAAGACATACGCAGCATTGCTAGGAAAGGGGAAGTGCTACTGATAGGAGATTTCAATATGCCAGATGTTGATTGGCACATTCCTGCTGCAGTATCATCCAGAAGTAAGGAGATCCCGGATTCCCTACAGGGAGAACTATTCAGGCAATTGGTAACAGACCCCACACGTGAAGGGACCATACTGGACTTGGTGCTTACCAATGGTGAAAGTGTTTCTGATGTTGTAGTGGGAGATCATTTTGCATCCAGTGATCATCAGATGGTGTGGTTCAGTATTAGGACTAGGGCTGTTAGAATCCATTCCAAGGTGAGGATCTTAGACTTTAGGAAGACTAACATTGCGAAAATGGGCCAATACCTCAGGGAGTCATTAGTGGGATGGGAATAGCTGGGGGATGTAGAAAAACAGTGGGCAAAACTGAAAGGGGATATTTTAAGGGCAACCAACCTTTTTGTTAAAATGGTAAATAAAGGCAAAAGGAAAAGGAGACCGCTATGGTTTTCTAAGGAAGTAGCTGAAAAAGTGAAGAAAAAGAGGGAGGCTTTCATGAAATACAAGAGAACACAGAGAGAGGAAGACAGGCATCTGTATTTGGAAAAACTTCGAGAAGCTAGCAAAGTAGTAAAGAAGGCAAAGATTCAAAAGGAGGAGGAAATAGCCAATGCAATAAAATGGGGGGGATAAGACATTTTTCAGATATATTAGTGAGAAGAGGAAAGGCAAGAGTGGTATTGTCAGACTCAAGGGTGCAGGGGGGGAATATGTAGAAGCTGATAAGGATAAAGCGGAATTGCTTAACAAATATTTTTGTTCTGTGTTCACAGATGAAGAACCAGGAGCAGGGCCTCAGACAACACCCACAAATAGGAACAGAAGTGAGGGACATCTTGAACAATTTTCAGAAGACTGTGGTTCGTGAGAAACTAGCTCAACTTAAAGTAGACAAAGCGATGGGACTGGATGGGATACACCCTAGAATACTGAGGGAACTTGGGGACGTTCTAGCAGCTCCACTGACTGACCTTTTCAATGCCTCGTTGGAGTCGGGAATGGTGCTAAAGGACTGGAGAGAGGCTCATATGGTGCCTTTACACAAAAGCAGAAGTAAGAATGTGGTTGAAAACTACAGGCCGGTTAGTTTAACTTCGGTGGTGAGTAAATTATTGGAAACGCTGCTGAAAGAGAAAATAGTGAGGTTTCTGGAGTCCAGCGGATTACAGGATCCGAGGCAGCATGGATTCACCAAAGGCAGGTCTTGTCAGACAAATCTGATTGATTTCTTTGATTGGGTGACCAGGGAGTTGGACCGAGGGAGAGCTCTAGATGTGGTGTATTTAGATTTCAGTAAAGCCTTTGACACTGTTCCTCACAGGCAACTTATAAACAAACTGAGCACCCTTGGGATGGACCCTAAAGTTACTGCTTGGGTTAGAAATTGGTTGGGTGGGAGGCGACAAAGAGTACAAGTAAATGGAGATCAAACTGAGGAGAAGGATGTTACCAGTGGTGTGCCCCAGGGATCTGTCCTTGGTCCGATTCTTTTTAACATCTTTGTTAGTGATATAGCAGAAGGACTGTCGGGTAAGGTTTGCCTCTTTGCGGATGATACCAAAATCTGCAATAGAGTAGACACCCAGGAAGTTGTAGATAACATGAGGAGGGATCTAGCTAAGCTTGAAGAATGGTCTAGAATTTGGCAGCTGGGATTTAATGTTAAAAAATGTAAGGTCATGCATTTGGGCTGCAGCAATCCAAAGGAGCAATAGAGTATAGGAGGTGAAGTACTTTTGTCCACTAAAGAAGAGTGGGACCTAGGCATGGTTGTGTCTGATGATCTTAAAGTAGCTAAACAGGTAGAAAAGGCGACGGCAAAAGCTAGAAGGATGCTTGGGTGCATACGGAGAGGAATGGCTAGCAGAAAAAAGGAGGTGATAATGCCTCTGTATAAGTCTTTGGTGCGACCTCATTTGGAGTATAGTGTGCAATTCTGGAGACCGCACCTTCAAAAGGATGTGAACAGGATGGAGTCGGTGCAGAGGGTGGCTACTGAAATGATTAGTGGTCTTCATTATAAAGCATGTGAGGACAGACTTAAGGATCTTAATATGTACACCTTAGAGGAAAGGCGGGATAGAGGTAATATGATTGAGATGTTTAACACCTCCGTGGCATAAATGTTCAGGGAGAGAGCCTCTTTCAATTGAAAGCAAGTTCTGCTACGAGGGGACATGGAATGAGGGTGAAGGGAGATAGATTCAGGAGTGATATGTGGAAATATTTCTTTACGGAAAGAGTAGTGGATCCGTGGAATAGTCTCCCAGTGGAGGTGATAGAGATGAGGACAATAACTGAATTCAAAAAAGCATGGGACCAACACAGAGGTTCTCTAAAGGTAAAAAGTGGACTGTTGTAGTTGTTGATATGGAAGGACAGACTAGATGGGCCATGTGGTCTTTTTCTGTCATCATGTTTCTATGTTGCTAAATAAGGCAATACCTCAAAATAAATGGAAATAGACTTATAAAATTAAAGTTTTATTACAATATTTTCATGAAAATCCTTTTTTGAACTGAAATGAGCTCACCTAAACACACTAAACTCAATTCTTCTTCCTTGTGAGGCTCCTCTTGGTGCCTTGCTGCTTGTGAGTAGCATCTGTAATGTCTCTTTGAAGCATCCAATAGTAGTCTGCCATCATTGTAATGCTCCATTTTCCCTGGTATCTCCTTTCCATCTCTTTAATGTCTTGGTGGAATCGTTCACCTTGTTCCTCACTCACAGCTCCCAAATTTTCAGGAAAGTAGTCAAGGTGGGACTGGAGGAAATGCACTTTCAAACTCATCAGGCAACCTAAAGCTTGAAATGCTTTCAGCATTCGTCCGACGATCTTTTTGTAGTGAGGATCTTTGTTATTGCCTAAACATTTCTGTACAACTTCTTTAAATTCAATCCACCCTTCTTTTTGAGGATCCGTCATGGTATTGACAAACTCTTGATCAACTAAAAGCCTTCTAATGTCTGGTCCGACGAACACACCTTCCTTCAATTTTGCCTCCGACAGGCCTGGAAACTTGGTGACCAAGTATTTGAAGCATTCTCCATCTCTTGGAAGTGATTTTATGAATTGCTTCATCAATCCCAATTTTATGTGGAGAGGTGGTAGAAGAACTTTATGGGAAGGTACCAAAGTTTCTCGGAGGACATTTTTTTCACTGACTGTTAGCACCCTCGGCTGCCAACTCTTCTTGGTCCAGTGATTTTGTCGGTCTCGACTGTCCCATAGACACAGAAAACAAGGATATTTGGTATACCCAGCTTGTTGCCCGAGCAGCATGCACAAGACCTTCAAGTCCCCACACACTTGCTAACCATGGTCTTCATATTTAAGTTTACAAAGAACCAATTCCAAGTTCTCGTAGGTTTCCTTCAAGTGTACAGAATGACCTACAGGTATGGAAGCATAAAAACCATTGGAGTAAAACTGCTTTGAGACTTCTTTTTGAAGAATCTATAAAAAGACGCCATTGCTCTGAATCATATTGGATTTTAAATTGACCCATCAGACCTTCGACATCAATGCAATAAACCAACTTGTCTTCCTGGGAGAAGTAAGGAACGAACTCCTTTTCACGATGTCTGAACCATGAAGATGACACTCCTGGCAACAATAAATTCCTGCTTTTCAGCCTTGATCCGAGTAACTCAGTGGCATCTTTGGGAAGATTCAAGTCTCTTACCAAATCATTCATCTCCTCCTGAGAAAACAATTTTGGTCTTGTATCATCTTCAAAGTCAGAACTTGATTCGTCATCTAGTTCAGGTATGACTTCACCTTCATCGGAGCTAGGTATCTCTTCCAAGGTAGCAGGGGGCTTGGGTACTGGTATATCTGTGCCATGGGGGATGGGACGAATTGCCGAGTGAAGATTAGGGTATGAAATGGAATGCTTCCATTTGGAATTAAACTCTTTCACATTGCATGAACAAAAGTAACAGTCGTCACTATGGTTCTATTGCTCTCGCCATACCATAGGAATCCCATAACGGAAAGATTTTTTCTTACCCTTGAACCAGTTTTGGAGGTCCTCAACACACCGTCTGCACACTTTATGAGGCGCCCAGACTTTATTTTGATCTCCAATTTTTAGTCCAAAGTATGCAAAGTATACTTTTTTCACAAAGTCTGTAATATTCTGCTGTTGCTTCAACACTGTATATTCACCACAGATGAAACAGAAACTGTCTGGCGAATTAATACACTTTCACGGAGCCATAACATAATGGTTGAAGAATGATGAGCTAACACGAATTGTGATGAAAAAGTGTGAACAGCCTAGAACCAAGAACCTGATGATGATTCGTGCACAAGTGTCGCATGCAGGAGAGAGCAGCTCTGTGTCTGTACACGAGACGTCACAGTGCTGGCCACGTCCCCCTGCACTGACCAGAGCTGCTGCTATCTGCCCTGTGTCTCCCTCCCACTGAATTCTTCAGGAAAGATTAACCCCTTCTACGATTAGAAGCATGGACTTAAAACTTGCTTAGCTTATGTATATATTGCTGACCATCAGATTTACAGTGCTATATTTTTTTTACATAACTCTGACAACCCTTTAAGGTTTTTTTGACATTTTATATCTTAAATGCACTTATGTGAATTAATAGTAATTTGAATTAATAGTAATTTGAAAAAAATTGGATAAATTTGAAGACAATTTTGCATGTTGTAGCAAATCATGACGTCTAGGAGTTTTTTCAATATTTTATTTGTTTTCAGCACACCAAAATACATGGAAATTAGATGAAAATAAACAGCTTTTTAGTCGCAGACCTGTGATTCAACCTCCAGAAAGTGCACTGACCAACCTCCCCTGAAGAAGCAAACTACGCCTCTTCAGGGTGCATGATCAAACCAAGTAGCTGTTCCTTATCTAGTGCCTCCCTCCAATAATTATCACCAAAGATAGTCAATCCGACTATACCTTTTATTCGGCAGTGCATGCCACCTATAATCTCTGGCCAGTGAGTGGGCTAACCTCCACAAATCATCAAGACCATAATCTTGTAGGCATTTCTGAAATTTCCTCAAACCCAGGTCACTACCCCCTCGACTCCCGTCTCTACCATCCAAAGCTATATTACAATCTACCCCCCCCCCCCCATCAAAATTTTCCCTGAATCTTCCCCTCCAGCTACATGCCCATCCCCTCCCAACCCCCCCCCCTGGGCACCATTCGGCCCATACACTGAGACCAACGTAATCTTCTCTCCCCCTATCTCCCCCACCACCCCCACTGTCCTACCATCCATTTTCCTGAATACCTACCCCACAATGAAGGGAACATCCAGCCTAATTAGGAAAGCAACTCCACCCTTCCTATGGTCCCCCTCCCCCTCAGCAGAGAAACACTGGAATTTACCTGAGCTCAACAGGCGCAGATGTGTCTCTTGCACAAATGCCACTTGCCACTGCCACTCCCTCAGTTCCCACCATAACAATTTCCTTTTCTATGGAGAGTTTACTTCCCGCACATTCAAACAACCCACTTTCAAGCCAGAAGCTATTCCCCAAGTCCATCCACCCCCATTCTCACGAATGTTATGCCTCCCCTCCCCCCAAACCCCCCCTTCTCCCCCCATCACACGGAGCTCTTCTCTGCCTACCACTTAGGAAAGAACCCCCTCCCCCGGGACGCTGTGCCATCCCCCTTTCCACACTGTTAACTTAAAATAGATAAACATTAACACACACATAATAACTTATACTTTATACCTGCCCAGACCCCCCACCCACTCAACCCCCCTTCCTCCCCCGCCACATCCCACCATCACTTCCTTAGCCCAAACCCAATCCCCCCACCCTCCTCCTTTCCCCCTGGTTATCTCCCCCTTTTGTTATATACACCAGCCAAATATTTAAACATTGCAATTCACAGTCCCAGAGTTCATGTGATCGCTAATGTGGATGCCTCTCCAACACTTTCTCCACGACCCGAATTTCCAGCCTTCCGCTGCAGACGTTGTCCCTTCACCGGGACCCTCTCCCATCTAGGACATTCCCCTGTTCTCTCTGGGTGAACCAGAACATTGGCCTGCTCAGGCAAATTTGGTGCCCCCTCTTGTCTCAAGATTTTCCAGGCCTCCTCCACTGTACGCACTCTGAACCCCCTGCCATTTATATCCATCAAAAGGGCAAAGGGGAAAAGCCAACGGTACTTCGCCTTCTCTGTCCATAGGTACTGTGTGACTGGCCGCATATCCCTCCACAGCTGCAAGGTAGCTGCAGATAAATCATGATACATTTCCACATTCAGTCCTTCCCAAGAAAAAGACCTCCTGCTGCTTGCCACACTCATCACCCTCTCCTTTTGGTCATAGGATGCTGAACAGGCCATGATATCTCATGGCTTTCCCAGCCGTGGTGGCCCCAGCGCTCTATGGGCCCTCTCCACCAGAATAGGCACCTCCTCTCCCGCTCCCATCTCATCACGCAGCAGAAACTGACAAACCTTCTGAACCACTGTCACTGCATCCGCAAAAGCCTCCGATTCTGGCAAGCCCTGAATCCGTACATTACTGCGGCGGGAGCGATTTTCAAGATCTTCTAATTTATCTTTAAGTCCTGCTCAGTTTGCAACCTCTGCATTTGAATCTCTGCTTCAACATCTCTCTCCGACAGCTGATCGGCCTGTTCCTCCAACCTTTCCACTCGGTGGCCCAGCTCTCTCGCGTCTTCTCTGATCCCCGCTAAAGTCTCTTTGAGCTCCCACCGAGTGGCGATGATCTCTCATTTCAGGGACCTCATTCAGCCCCAAATATCACCTCTGGTGCATCCCTCATCGGCCCGATCTAGCTCTTCCTCGGATTCCTCACACGATGCCATGTGCTTGGGGAGGTCTCGCCCCCCTCTCTCTCCAGCTTCGCCATATGAAGATTTAAATCTGGCCAACTTCTTCCTCACCAACATCTCCACTCCTTCGGGTCTCCTTGGCTACCCATATCGCAGGTTGGGAAGGGGGGTAAAATCGCTAATTTCGCCTTAATAGCAGCATCTCGACGGGAGCTCACGGTTTAAGCTGCCATCACCCGGGTGACATCACTTCCTCTTGGATACCAGAATTTAAGGAAATAAGGGCAGACAACTGTTGGGGTTCAAAGAAAAAATAACTAACTATTCCCGGCCAACTTGACCAGGCACTTACAAGGAAAACGAAGAAAAAATAACCCACCCAACTTGATGCAGCCCCGGTTTAAGAAGCATGAACTGCTGCCTCCTCTTCTGTATTGTCCTACATACATCAGGAAAAAACCTAATGGAAAAACCCATAAACTCTTTTACTGATGCACGAAAAAACATTTTAAGAAGCCAATCCCGGTCTACGTCTAATGCTAGAGTGACCAGCAACGTTACAGCCACACCAGAATCAGACACAGACCTTTCCAGGTAACCCGTCAAGTCCAGGCTATCCTCGGGGCAGACCAGAGTAGAAGACAAACCCTGACCCAAACCACCCACTGCCTTAAACTTAGCTGAAAGTAAATTGAAAGCACGAGATATTGGCAGAATAGCATCCGCCGAGATTTTTAAAATCCTTGGTCAAGAGATTCTTAAACAAAACCAATGGTGGTATTGAAGGAACTTTAGGAAAATTAAAAAAACAAACCTCTCAAATTCTGCTCTGGACATATTCTCCAGCAACTCCATTTTTTTTTTTTTTTGCAAATTCTCCGTAGCCTGCATTACAGCTTGCATTGAGTCCTGGATTTCATCTGCTCCAAAGTAGTGACCTTCACTGACAGGTTCAACAAAAGAATATTATGCACCACCACTTGTTGAGCAACAGAATTAGACTGACTAGCAACAGCCTGCAACTGAGCCGACAGACTGCTCCAGTTTATATTCATGGCTTCTCACATAGTCTCCAGGGAAAAGACTTTGGGCCGTGGTAAAACAACCCGTTCTGAAGAGAGAACTGCTTCCAAATCAGACGTACTTTGACTCACAGGAGGAGGACTCTGAGCACGCTCAGAGGATTGTGTCTGTTCCAACAATGCAGTTTCAAGTCCTCCACTCCATCAGCCGCAGGAACCAATGACCCCCAGAATGGATGCCAGAGGCAGGGGAGCCGCTCCACTAGCGAGTAATGAGCAGCTGAACAAGCCACAAACACCTCACTTGCTGCAGCATGATCACTCACATCTGTTGGCTATGTAGGAGGAAACCAGAGCTCCGGGCTCAGCGAAAGAAATCAGCCCAAGGCTAGACAGGGATCTATTACCCCTGTCTCCACCAGCAAACCACCCGAAGCACTTGCTCCAACACTGGGCCAAAGGAAAGCATCCATCATCCCAGACTGCCCAGTAAGCTCATGATGAAGTTTTGCCTTGCATTTGCAGGCCATGTGTGGCATAAGGAAATGATTAGAAAAAGTAATCCAGCAAACTTCACCAGAGCAGTCCTCAGCGTCTATTCCCGACACCGCCATTTTTCATCTTCTCCCTCTCCTAGTTCCCAGACTGTCTATTGAATATTGACCTCAATGTGTGTAAATTGCGACTCTGCCTGAACTCCATCCCAGAACATGTCTATAGCAGTGTCATGTAAAAGCACACTTTTAGACATGGGGGTGGGGAGGTAGAAGAGGCATTTTACATGAATATCCTGTCATATATGCTCTAAGACAGGACTTCTAAATCACCCCTTTGACTCATGTAAAATCTCCATAGTCATGCACCTTTGGACTTGCATGACCCATCTGTGGGAGTAGGTATTCATAGATTCACATTTATCTATGAAATATTTGAAGATTTGTACCACTTTACCTTAAATCTAAAAGGTATTCTCATACATATGATATTTCTATTTTTCAAGCAAAAAAAGGTAATGGGACTCATATGCAGGGCTCTTTCATTAAAATATAAAGGACCATGGATCAGTTTTAGCAAGCAATGGGAAAGGTACCAATACTCAGTACGACCTCCATCTGATCATTTACAGGGAATGATGCCTTTCATGGATCAACATGAGCATTCTACAAAGGGGATGTTATAGATTACATAGTAAATCACAGCAGATGAAGACCACTATAGTCCATATCATCTGCCCAGTAAGGTGGCTAGAATGGTTGTAACTGCAGCTGTGTGCAGGTCACCCTCCCTCTACTTATTGGAGGTATAAAAGATAAGTTTGCTGTGATTTCATCGTCTTGGTATAAAAGGGACCTACTGTGTCTGTCCCATAACATTTAGAATTCTGTCACTGTATTTGACCCCACCATCCATGTCCTGCACTTGACCTATTGCCACAAGCTGTTCACAGCCTTGAGAAGTCTGTGTTGCTGTCTCAGCAATGTAGATTTGTGTAGGCTTCTGCTCTTATATGGGCATGACTTCCACTACAGGACTGTTTCAGATCACTGTATAAGCAGGACAGGTAACAAGGCTTGCTTTGGGACAGGGTATGAAGTGGGCTTCATCCTCCTTTATACCAAAAAAAACAAGGAAATGTGGAAAGAATATACAGGGTCAATATATGATAAAAGATCAAGTGGACCAACAGCTGTGTGAACCTGTACTTATCAGGAACCACTGGTGATTAAAGCAGTCAAAGCAGCATTGAAATTATCAAAGTACAAAAGCACCAGACATTGGCATTCCCATTGAAGTATTACAGCAAGATGATGCAACTGTTACCATACTTACATGGCTCTGCCAGGAAATTTGGAAGACATCATGGCCAACTGAAAAAAAAGATCTGTGTTTATACCAATACTAAAGAAAGATGATACGACTGACTCTGGAAATTATCGCACAATCACTCTGATCCCACATGCCAGCAAGATTCTACTGAAGATTATTCAGCAGAGACTACAACTATACTTGAAATGAGAACTGCCTGAAGTGCAAGCAGAGTTCAGGAAAAGGTGAGGAACGAGACACAATGCGGATGTGAAATGGATCTTTGAAAAGACAAAAGAATACCAAAAGGATATCAATGTATGTTTTATTGACTACAGCAAGGCTTTTGACTGTGCAAGCCATGAGAAGAAATGTTAAAAATAAAAAAATGAGAAACTCTGGGCCCTATTGAGAAGCATGGGTATAACAGAACACCTGATCGTTCTCTTGTACAACCTTTACATTGATCAAAAAGCAACAGCTTGAACGAACAAGGAGAAACAGAATGGTTTAAAATCGGCAAAGGTGTACAACAAGGCTGCATACTTTCCCCCCTACCTGTTTAATTTATATGCAGAACAAATCATCAGAAGCAGGACTATATGAAAACAGAGGTGTGAAGATTGATGGTAGACTCATCAACAACCTTTGCTATGCTGGTGATACCACATTACAGGCTGAAAGTAAAGATGATCTGAAAAATTTGCTTCTCAAGATTAAGGAACAGTCTTAAAATGGCCTGCCCCTTAATGTGAAAGCAAAGATCCTGACAACTGGCAAAAATCAATAAGTTCATCATTGATGGAGAAGAAATGGAAATAGTGGACAACTTTAACCTGCTTGGATCTACTATCAATAAAGGAAAAAAACCAAGTAGTCAAGAAATCCGATGACTCATTTCTCTTGACAGAATGGCTACAAAGGACCTAGGCAAGGTTCTCAAGAGCAGAGATGTCTCTCTCCTTACAAAGATTAGACTCATTCAAGCCATGGTATTTTCAATAATGTCATATGGATGCAAAAGTTGGACAGTGAAAGACAGAAAAAAAATTGATGTCTTTGAATTATGGTGCTGGCAATGAATACGGTGTATACCATGCACTCCCTGAAGAACAAACCAGTCATTACTAGAGGAGATCAAACCTAAGCCTTCTTTAGAAGCTCAGATTACAGAACTTCAACTTTCATACTTTGGACATATCATGTGAAGAGAGAAATAGTTAGAGAAAGACATCATGCTTGGCAAAGGTAGAAGGTCAGCGCAAAAGAGGAAGGCCAGCAATGAGATGGATTGATACAGACAGCCCGCAGTTATAGGTGCCACTCTGTCAACAAAGAGCCACCTGAATGAAGACCAAACACAGTCTAGGACAACTATCCAGAGGGTCGCCTGAGTCGACACCGACTCAACAGTACAGGTGGTTGTTAAGTATCTCCCCTTTCCCTCCTCTCCTCTCCTCAAGGGTATGCATATTTATGTCTTCAAGTCTCGTCTCATACATCTTTTGGCGTTGACACCAAACCATTTTTTTTCACTTTCCTTTGAACAGTTTCAAGTCTTTATATCCTTTGTGAGATATGGTCTCAAACTGAGTACAATACTCCAAGTGAGTCCTCAACAGAGACTTGTACGGGTCATTAATGCCTCCTCCTTTCTGCTGGTTATTCTTCTCTGTAGGCAGCCCAGCATTCTTCTGGCTTTGGCTACCCCTTGTCACATTGTTTCAGCACCTTGAGAGCCCAGGTCAAATTAAAAAATAAATAAAGAAAAATGACCAGTGCCTTTTGCATAAACTGTTGACCCTTTCATGTGCCACATCCATCCGAGTTACTCCAATCCAGAAGAGATCACATGGGCTGTGATGTCAAAAGGACACAGTTTGCATGCATTTTGGTTTTGTAGCATGCAATAAATTCGCAGGAGTAGCGGTTTATACATCTACATAAATGAGTATGTGAAAAATGATAGGTATCCTGTTCTGCAAACATTCAGTTTCCTCCAGGAAAATAAGTTCACTAGAGCTGTGTGCTCATGAATGCAAAAAGGCATGTTTACTAAAGCGTGGTAAGTTTCAGTACTTAATGCATGATACGTGCAAAACCTGTCAGGGCCATAGCCGGCACCTGTTCCTGTATGAGGCAGACACCATACAGGCCTACATTACATGCATCAGCAGATAATATGGATATACCCACGCTGTCAAGACCCCAGCACTAAACAATAAAAAACAGCTCCAACTGAACACGCAGCTCTCTGTGCATATTACAACCCTTATGACAGTCCCCAAGTTTAGGAATAAAGTACATCTAATTAAAATCACAGGATTCACAATTTGTAAGAAGTGGTTTGTGGCAAATTCAAAGAGTCAGACCAACAAGGTGGAAGAAAGCATGCCTAAAAAAGCATACTTACAAGAAGTTAATGAGGAAATGGGTAAATCTATTGCCGCATAGACCTCCTGAACAGATACAGAAAGTTTTTGGAGAACAGGGGTATTAAACTCTGATGCAGTAGCATCTCAGTGGGACGAGTATGCTGAACACACCCAGACAAACTGTGCCTGCTCTCATTTCTGGCACAGTAAGAATGTCATTTCTTTTCTATTAGCAATAGCCCCAGTGTTAGAGCATGAAACTGGTGAGATCTGATAGCTGCAAAATATTCTCCCATTGTATTTTATATGTTTTCCTTTATAATGCCATAATTATGTTTTCAGAGAACTATTTTGGCAAGGGTGAATATCATACAAGAAAGAGTGAGTTTCACATAAGTGTCATTTCTGAATTTAAATACATTAAATGATTTGATGAAACATTTGCGATCAGCATG
This sequence comes from Ichthyophis bannanicus, assembly GCA_033557465.1. Lineage (NCBI taxonomy): Eukaryota > Metazoa > Chordata > Amphibia > Gymnophiona > Ichthyophiidae > Ichthyophis > Ichthyophis bannanicus. The sequence goes on along the minus strand of CM066038.1, from coordinate 148,710,399 downwards.
ATATAATTTTGTCAGATGTTATAGTTTAAACACCTCATTACTTAATTACTTTAATTAGTTGACAGGTCTAGCCTACCAGTATTTAATATCCTCATGAGACTGCCAGCAAGCAAAAAGGCACAAAAAGGGGAAAACATTTTCTTGCTCGACCACGTTGTAGCTAAATCATTTTTTAAACCAGATGGCGAGTTAGTTAATGGACGAGATCCAAAACAGCAAATGGCATTATTTAATATTATGTATATTTACATACATAAATGTGTCTCACAAGTAGAGGTTAATAAACCCACCTCTAAAGACATTTGCTAATAACTGATAATAGTCTGTTAGGAAAATTGGGTCCAAGAATAAACTTGCTCATTAACCTTAACTGCTTCCTTTTATGAATATTTCAGAGTCAATTAAAACACCTATTTAATTTTATTTTTCATTTTGTTTATTGAATATTTAACCTGCCTTTTTAAGTAGCCCATGGCAGGATACAACAAACATAACCATTGATACATATAATATACAAAACAAACAATGACAAAATTATAACACAAAGGGCACAACCCAACCCTCCAACTATCAGTATTGAAATTCAAATAAAATAGATTTAAATATTCACTTGAAAACAAGTAGGCTTTAAGTGCCTCTTTTTTTGGTGTATAAATTTTATTGGTCAAAGAAAATAAACATTACAACTCCCAACAGCAGAAACCATAACAATTCTGGAGCATATAGCAACTTAAGTATCAGCTCGATAAATTACAGTAGAGTGTACTCATAAAACACAAGTACATGAGAACCCCTTATCCTCAAGGAAGTAAACTCATAGCTTATTCAAGGAGAAAAGCAACAAGTCCCCCTCAGGACACACTCAAAGGAGTATTCCTCCTCCCAACCCCCCCTCCCCCCCACCCCCATTCTGACACTCTAATCAAGGGGAGACAGAATAAAAAAAGGAATGAAGAAAAGATACTCCCAGTGACATGAATCAAGAAAGTGATTGCCATCTATGACTACTCTCATAGGAGAGGCCGTGAGGTCTGGGAAGTTGAGAGAACAAGGGGTAACCAAAAGCTCCAGCCTTATTAATGAATCCTATTGAACCAAAAGGAGGGTCTCTAGCCCCATATCTTACATCTCCTTGAATGATCCCACACCTAAGTCCTTCACATCATTCCAACCTTTAGATCTTGGCTATCGCAGACAAACCCTAAACATACAGCAGTATTGTTACACGCCTACTATGAACACACCATGAGCAAAATATAAGCACACCTTGAGCACACCATGGGAGGACAAGAAATGGCAAGTGAGAGACAGTGGCACATATTAAAACAATTGAGGAACATATTAAAAGGCGACGGAGCCATTAAATATTTATACATTAATATGCATTGGAAAAGCAAAACTAAATAGAGAGTTGCTGTGTGGTTAATGTGACCCACTATACTATTTATTATCCTTTACCCTCCATTTTTCTCACCTGTTTTTAGTGTTATAGGTTCTAATATTGTGGACTGTCCACTTAGTTTTGTGTTTCCTTATTTAAATGGCTCCGATATCACTTTTTTAAAATATGTTTCTCAATTGTTTTAATTTGCTCTTCTATTTCTTAATGGTTCATGTATTTTATGTATGATTCATTTGATCTTTTGTTATATGTGTGTTTTCATTTGAGCTTTCAACCCCGGCAAAGGCCTAGCCAAAACACAGCCATGTAGGGTTCAACATTCACATAAAAATCCAATTTAATAAAGTCAATTTCTTGCTCTAAGTCATCATGCTCCAGACTTATGCTTTTACAAGAAAATACTCCACATACTCTGGCTTAGGAGCGAGGTTTATGAATGTCATAGTAGGTGCAAAGCTAACCCATTTAGAGAAACTGCTTTGAAAGCATGAGGCAGCTGCTGTGGAAAGACAATCGCATCCCTACGTTTCTGAAGATATGGTTAGATGTGCACTAGTACATAAATCACAATTCAAGAGCCATTTGTATATGACTTTTCTGTGTTTTTTTTTTCTGTTCATGCACACCCTTTTAAAATTAAACTAGTGTACTGGCTGAGCGTCAGATACAGAATCTACAAAAAGAGTTAGAGGATAGCAATAATCGAGCCCGTCGCAACAATGTAAGGCTCATTGGTGTACCGGAGGGCGCGGAAGCAGGAGATATGAGAGAATTCCTGGTCAAAACTCTTCCCTCCTTGCTGAAGATTACTTTTCATAGAGATCTGGAAATTGACCGAGCACATCGTGTTCCTTCCAGTATGGCGCTCAATCGGACGACCCCCCGGCCCATCATTTTTCGTCTACTGAGATATCAGCAAGTTGAGCAAATTCTAAATGCTGCCCGGGCGAATCGTCATTTGGAGTTTGACAATCATAAAGTCTCCTTCTTCCCTGACTTGGCTAAGCCCACAATTGACCGTCGGAAGAGACTCCTTGCTTTTCGACCTAGACTTCAACAGTTACAGGCTCGCTTCGGCATCTTATATCCAGCGAAGCTCAGAGTGACTCTCCATAACCAAACTCGTACCTTCGAAGATCCTGATCTGCTAGCAACATTTCTAGCTTCCAAAGAAGCAGACCAGATGCGCTAATCCAACAGCTTGGATGGAATCCGCTGGAACTGTCCGCCATTTTGAATGGCCCGATGCGGTAATCGCTGCCTGAAACGGAGACTGCCTGGACTTTTCTTTCTCTTTCTATATACCTTATTGGTCTCCTTTCTTTCCATGATGGGATCCTTGGTTAGTTTCGGAGCCCGTATAGCTCTGTAGGATTTATGTTTCAACTCAGGCCTTCTCTGGGGTTTCTCCCCGCAGACATCAGGCCGCCAGTAATTTCTGGGGTTTTGCTTCTTCTCTAAGGCACTTCGGTGCTTATTTTGTTATATGGGCGCTTCATGGTTTCCTTAGCTTAATTCCTATCATGTTGTTTCTGCAGTCATTTACTGGTACTATGAGCGACATTGTGTACCTCTGTACGCTATTATGTTTCTTTTTCAGATTGTTTAACTATTTTGCATGGCTTTATGTAAGTTATCATTACTGACTGTAAAAGGCATCAATAGTCTATTCCAAAGAAGGACAATCCTTAGCTCTCTTAATCATGATTATTCTGAGTTAGTGTTTCTTCAGGAGGCCCATTTACTGGGCATAGCTATTTCCTATCTCCTTCATTACGAAATACTGGAAATTGGCTCCCATCTGAGCCTCAATGATTGGTGGAATTATGTCCATCTCTACTGTAATTATGAGCAACTACCTTGTATGTCAATCTCTTTCACTCAAGCCTTTCACTACTTGTTTAAAAGGAAGGTGTTCCATGAATATGTTCTAACTGCTAAATGCTCTCATTTGACTGTTTAATTTTGTATACATTTCTGCCACAGGATCAGCCTGTATCATCAATACCATTTCTGCTTGTTTGCTGTACAATCACTGTTGTGTGTAAGCGCTTATGTGATGACTCTTATTAGCTTAGAGAAGAAGCATAGGGGTGGGGGGTAACTGGGGTTGTTTTCCTTATTGTATGTGTGTATTTGTATCTTTTGGTGTGTTGTTACTTTTGTTTGTTGTAAAATGAAAATAAACGTTTTAAAACAAAAAAAAAAACTAGTGTACTGACGGTTCACCAGTGGGGATTTTTGGATGGGATGGGGCAGGTGAGGGTTGTGTTGGGATGTTGTTATCTTGTTTTATTTCCTCGTTATAGAAAACAATTAAAAAATTGAACTAAACTGTATAATTTATTGCTGGAATACGTGATCAGGGAAGTTAGCAAAGCCATATTTAAAAAAACATTGTAGACAAATTTCTAGAGCAAAACGCCATAAACCATTATTAGCCATGTTCTCGCTTCATATGACTAAGAAGAAATGGATCAGTTGGCCATGTATTGTCATTGTTCCTCCCCCTCATGTGTACAATTGCAAAATGGCTCCTCCGGCTCTATGCCTGGGTACATATATGTGCACTCCTGCAGCTCTGTATTCAGTTTTCTAGAAAAAGGCTCCATGTTTAGAAAAGTCTTTGTTAAAATACCATTGAAATCGTATCATAATCATGATGCCTCCGTTCCAATCTCCAAGTAGCAATTAAAATGTACCTTAAATAAAATAAATACCCATGATGCGTGTGAATGTACTATATCTGCCCTTATTGTAGCCAAGTTTTTCATTGTATTAGCTTGAGGGCTCAGACTTTCTTGTATATATCCATTTTAATCAATAACCTGTGGTTATGAGACTACTGGATGACCCTATAAAGGCAAGCATTAAAGGATAAGTAAAATATCAAAGGAAAATAAAGGCCTCTTAAAAAAGAAGGTTTACAGAAAATCAACTTAAATCCTATGAATTAACATGGGTACAGTCAGTTTCCATACATTAAACTGTTCTAATTTGTTTTGAAAATGTTTTATTAACATGAAAGTGTGAAAAAACTGAACATACAATCAGGCAAAAATCCTAAAATTAACCACACATCCCTAGAACATGGTTCTTAAATATTTTTTATTTGACCTCCATTGCAACAAGTATATCAACATTAAGAATGCTGCACTATTGTTAGTTATTCTTTGTTCCCACATATATTATAAAATGCATTTTGTTTGCAGAACACAAGTATTAGACTAAGGAAATTATCTTTCATACAAAAAGCTCTGGCAGAAGAGTCTTTTCATTTTTGTCATAAACCAGAGGCAGCACCTCACCATGAAAAATTTCATATTTGATACCTCTAAAAAATAAAATGTTTGAAATATTTTTTATGGTGAGGTGCTTTATATTCTGAGTTGATTTTTGCTCACCCTGGTATTGTGTGCTGGTTTTGTTGTTGGCTGCAGTACTGCAATATTCATTTTTAGAAACAGAGTCTCACAAAGTTCTTTCTAGCAAGTATCTTTCCCAGACAGAAATTTCCAGGAGTGATATCACTGTGCCAACTATTCCATATTTCAGGTGTGGTTAAATTATTCTCTGAAATGAGAGCATCTTACAATCGATATCTAGAAATGATGAAAACATGCTAAACCTTACAGCAAGTAGATATAGTTGAAGTATAGATAGCATCTTCAAACATAAGGTAGTTTGCTAACATTTCCCATCTGTTTATTCAAGTAATTTCTCTTGAGGTGCAATTTGATTGGAATATATTTTTGGTTTTCTAAATACAATGTATACTGTTGAATGGATCTTATAAAAGAATTTGAATTGCAAGTTATGGAGTCTCTAATACAATCTAACCTTCATTGGCTGATAATTATGCTACTGTTTAAGTAATTGAATACATAGTTCCTGTAACTAGAACTTTATTTGTAATGCTAATTTATTGCAATATTTACATTTATTATTTATAAATGTGATCAGAGTGTTTGACATTTTCAATACTAAATGTATTCCATGCAGGTTCTAATTAATTTACCAGCTAAACATTGCATATCATTGGCAAGAATCGGTTTCCAAAATAAATAATCTATCTATATATTTTTTTTTTTTTTGCAAGAAGTGCCCGATACAATGAAGGTTATTGTTAAGAGAATTGCAGAATAATGATTAGACCCAGGAAATGTTACCCCTGCTTGTTGGTTGCATTCTTTGCTAAATGAATAGTGGTGGTTCCATTGCATTGTAGAATGACGTTTAAAGGCACATTAAACAAACGACATCCAAGCCTGGGACACCTAAGCCAGAACGTCTAGGAAAGAGCAGGCACAATTTCACAAACATGGACATGCTCGATATGGATGTACACAGGGGAATCTACAGAGACATCCCCAGAATAGTATTCCAGATTGTGGACATCTAGAATAGCCTAATGGTTAGAGTAGTCGACTAGGGCCAGGGCTCAAATGCCACTGCTGCTCTCATTATGACTGTGAAGAGTACTGGGGATGTCCATCTCTATGACTTTTGGATGTTTTACAGCTGAAAAAGCATTTCCCCCCCATTGCCTATTTGGCCTGGAGCAGGTATAAACCCGGATGGGAATCGCAGACATCCCTAGAGTTTCTGAAATCAAGCGGGAGCATCTTAAGTCCATTGTTCCACCAAAGACACACCTCCACCATGCCCCCCTGCCTGCTGGGCATCCAGACGCTGAAGAGGTTTTTTAAAAGCCCTTTGTAAAATGGCTCCGAGGACATCTTCATGATTTGGATGTCCGCATGCACATTTTTCAGACATACAAATCACAACTAAGGCTGTTAAAATGGTCCCCATAATATTCTGACTTATAATTTTTCTGCTTATACTTTGATAGCAAGGAATCTCATGTTTTTCATTTTAGGGATCCCCAATATTCCCTCACTTCACCGTAAAAGAGCTCCCAGATTTAAACACAGAATAAATATTTGTAGTGTAGTTTTTTTGCAAAATATTGTTATTTAATAAAAGGAAAAAAACTTAGTCATATGAAGACATATTTTATAAAAGGCATTTAGATAAAATCTGAAATGTCCATGTCAAAACATCTGACATACTGTGGAAAGGGCAGCAGTGAAAGTAGGCATGTGTAAATACCATCTAAAATTGCCCTATTGCCACCTCAAAAGATAAACATATTCACCACAATATAGTGAGGAACATGGACATGCAGAATAAGGGGCCAGACATGCAGAAATGTATCACCTCATGCACTTCGCAGCTTGCCATTTTAGAAACAGTGATGTGCAGTGGCACAACAGCAGAGAATATGACCTCATTATGTAACTACTGGGTTTTTTGTTTTTTTTGAGTTGGTGAAATATAATAGTGGGAATGAGGGTCCATTTCCCTAGTCTTCGTACTGTTGATATCTGGTTGGAGAGAGTACTTTTCAGATGCTTATTCATGGCCAGGAGCGGGTATACACATGGATGTCTCTGCCACCAGCGGCCACATTCTGAAATAGGGTGCAAACTTAGTTTCTAGAATACCCCAGACAGCACTCTGCCATGCTGGACATGTGTAAGTTCAGGGTGTTCAAAAACAGTTCTTAAGATGCGACTACGACATCTGAATGGGCATTTTCAGATATAGCGTAGTTACTCACCTGTAACAGCAGGACTTTAGTCTTCACATATGGGTATCGTCGGTGCCGACGGAGCCTGCGCAGGAACGCTCCCCAGCGTCCAATAGGAAAGCTTTTGGGAGCATCCCACAGCACCTTCCCAACTGTCCCTCTCCAGTTGACGTTATAGCTGAGACGAGAGAGAGAGATATACACACACACACACACACAACTCATAGGGGAGGTGGGCGGGTTGTGAAGACTAAATTCCTGCTGTTACAGGTGAGTAACTACGCTATCTCCAGGAACAAGCAAGAATGAAGTCTTCACATATGGGGATTCCCTAGCTGCAGATGCCAGGGAGATGGCCCCAGGAAGTTGTTAGCCCTTGTGAAAGGGCCATACTTCCCCCCATGGATCTCTGGCATCCTACCAGGGACGGTGGGTAGGAGTTGATTAAGTCTGAAAAAGGTGTTGAAGAACAGCCTGGCCAAACAAGGCATCCCGGCGGGAGTTCTTGTCTAAGCAGTAGTGGGCTGTGAAGGTATGTACCGAAGCCCAAGTAGCTGCTCGACAGATGTTGTCAATAGATACAGAGTGAAAATGAGCCATTGAGGCTGCCATGGCTCTCACATTGTGAGCTGTGACATGGCCTTCAAGAGGAAGGTTCTTACTCTCATAGGCAAAGGATATGCACTGAGCAATCCAGTTAGATAGAGTTCTTTTCGAAACTGGAAGTCCCAAATGACTAGGATCAAAAGCAACAAAGAGTTTAGAAGATGTTCTATGTTGCTGTGTCCTTTCAAGTAAAAAGCCAAAGCTCTTTTACAGTCCAAGGTATGAAGATTCCTTTCTGTACTGGAGGCATGAGGCCTTTGAAAGAATACAGGAAGGTAAACCGCTTGGTTTAAATGGAAAGGGAAAACCACCTTTGGCATAAAGTGTGTATGAGTCCTAAGAACTACCTTATCATGGTACCTTGTGTGATCAGCCACTAATGCTTGCAATTCACTGATGCGACGTGCTGATAGGATATGCAATGAGGAAGATGACTTTCCAGGAAAGGAATTTCAAAGATGTAGTGGCTAATGGTTCAAAGGGCGGTTTCATGAGCTGTCCAAGCAACAGATTTAAGTCCCATGCCACCGGTGGTAGCTTAAAGGGAGACTTTGTTAAAAGAAGGCCTCTCATAAATCTCGCTATGAGAGGATGAGAGGAAATAGGTTGTCCACTTAGAGGCTTGTAAGAAGCTGCAATAGCACCAAGATGGACTCTTACTGAATTTGTCTTCAGACCCACATTTGACAAATGAAGGAGATACTCCAGTATCGATTCCAGAGGTATCGCAAGAGAGTTAAGACCCTTCTGCGAGCACCATATGGTAAATCTTTTCCACGTAAAGGCATACAAGCATCTTGTGGAGGGTTTCCTAAAAGCATGAAGCATATCCTTTACCTGTTGGGAAAGATTAAGATTCTGAAGTTCTAGGCTTTCAGCAACCAGGCCCGGAGATGCAGAGACTGGGGATTCGGATGCCAGAGCATCCCGTCCTCTTGGGAGAGAAGATCTGGAGCGGATCCCAATTCCAGAGGCCGAGCTTGAGAGAGATGTAGGAGCAGAGGGTACCACGTTTTCCATGGCCAACGTGGAGCTATGAGGATCATATGACCTCTGTCTCTCTGAAGCTTGAATAGGGTTTTAGGTTTGAGGGGAATGGGTAGGAAGGCATATAGGAAGTCCTGACCCCAGTGAAGGAGGAAGGCGTTCCTTGCCTGAAAACATCGAGCTGGAATTCTGGAACAGAACCAGGGAAGTTTAGCATTCAGCGGACTTGCAAAGAGGTCTATGTCCAGGGTGCCCCAAATCTGAACTATTCAGGCAACCTGGTCTGCATGGAGAGACCATTCGTGTGGAAGCAGAACTCGACTGAGTCTGTCTGCCCAAGAGTTTTGAATGTCTGGAAGATACAACGCAAGAAGATGAATCTGATGCTCTCTAGCGAGGGCCCATAGGTCACAAAGCTTCATTGCATAGCGACAGAGATCCTGTTCCGCCCTGCTTGTTCACATAGAACATGGCAACCTGATTGTCCGTTTCAACTAGGACTGTCTTGTAGCTGAGCTGAGCGTGAAATACTCAAAGAACAAAGAAGATTGCTCTGAGCTCCAGGAGGTTGATGTGAAGACAGGCCTCCTGTGGAGTCCAGGTACCCTGGGTAGAGAGATCGTGCAGGTGGGCTCCCTATCCCACCTGTGATGCATCTGTTAGGGTGGCTTGGGATAGGAGTTGCTGGAAAGGAGACCCCACCAGAAGGTTTCTGGGTGATTGCTACCATTAGAGGGACGAAATAAGACAGTTTGAGTTTGTTATTTTGTCTGACAGGCAGCCTGAGGCCTGTGTCCACTGAGTGGATAAAGTTCACTGGGCTGCTCGCATAGGGAGGCGAGCATAAGGAACCACATGCACAGTGGATGCCATGTGGCCTAGCAATTGTAGCATTTCACGAGCAGTGAGACAAGGTTTGAGCACTGCTTGGGAAGCTAGTTGTACTATGCGAAGACAGCGGGGCTGCGGAAGGAAAGCCCTTGCCTGTCTGGTATCCAGGTGAGCTCCTATGAACTCTAGGGACTGAGTGGGAGCAAGATTGGATTTTGGGAGATTTATGACCAGTCCCAAATACTGAAGGATTCGCATTGTGCGAAACAGAGCAGAACTGGCTTCTGGCACTGTAGGGGCTCGAATGAGCCAGTTGTCTAAGTAAGGGAAGACAAATATTCCCAGAGTGGAGAGAAATGCTGCTACCACAGCCATGCATTTTGTGAACACTCTTAGCACAGAAGCCAGGCCAAAAGGGAAGAACCTTGTATTGGTAGTGCTTTCCTTGAAACAGGAATCTGAGGAATCTCCTGTGATTTGGATGGATGAGAACATGAGTATACGCATCCTTGAGATCTAGAGAACAAAGCCAATCCTGACTTTGAAGGTATGGCAGCAGAGTTCCCAGAGAGACCATTTTGAATTTCTCTCGGAACAAATATTTGTTCAATTCTCTGAGGTCTAAAATGGGTCTGTGTCCTCCTGTTTTCTTTGGAATAAGGAAATAGGAGGAGTAGAACCCTGTACCCTGATGGGGAATGGGTACTTCCTCTATTGCTCCTTGAGCAAGGAGCATTGTGACTCCTTGACCTAAGAGACTGTCGAGAGAGGTCTGAGAATTGAACTGTTTTACAATTGTAGGAGGGGGCAGGCTGTGAAAATGAAGCTTGTACCCCTCTCGTACAATGGACAGAGTCCAATTTTCTGCTGTTATTTGGTACCATCGGTGGGAAAAATGACATAACCTGCCTGGGATGGTCGAGGGTTCTGGACCGTTAAGGGGCAGGAAGGCAATGTTCTCTAGGAAGGGGTCAAAGCCCCTGAGGAGGCTGAGCCTGCTGAGCTGACTGAGGTTTTGCAGCTTTTGGCTTCTTTTGTTGTCTAGGTTGTCCCTTTTGGGCAGTCTGACCTGGACGGTGTCCCTGTTGGGTATAGGAAGGATACAACTTTTTTCTTATTGAAAAATGGTTTCTTAGAGGATTTTTTCCTTGTTGGATCGGCTGTAGATTTGGACAATCTATCCAAAGTGATATTGTCAGCATCTATCTTATTAGCCTTCTCCTGCCAATTCTTGCCAAAGAGATTTTCTCCTGTGTAAGGAATGCTTCCTAATTTATCCTGTACCCAACTTTCCAAGTCAGATGCCTGCAACCAGGCAATCTGACGTGCGGCAATAGCAGAGGTTCTGCTTATGCACTCAAAACAGTCAGTCAAAGGCTGCACAATTTACAAACTTGGAAACATCCTGAGCATGTTTGACTAGAGTAAGATAGTCTTTCCTTTTGTCATCAGGAAGGAGGGGGCTCAAAAGCTCCAAGTCTCCTCTGACCTCTAAGGAACATTCCCGTATACAAGATATAGGAACTGATCCTAGCTGAGAGCATGGAAGCATCAACACCCAAAGGCATCGAGAGTCCTACATTCACGACCTGGAGGATTGGATGCATGTCTCTTTGCACTTTTCATCCTTCTCATGGCCGATTCCACCACCATTGAATGGTGTGGTAATTGAGTTTTTTGAAAGCCAGGACAAGGTGGAACTTGATACATGGTATCGAGTCTTCGAGAATGAGGAGATGTGGTTAAAGGTGTTTCCCCACATCCTTAGCATAAGATCTCATGAATAGGCAGAGTAGCTGCATCTTTGGGAGCCTTAGAGTATTGGAGAATTTCCAACTCTTTTGCCCTAGGCTCTTTTTCAGGAGCTACTGTGATGGAAAGGTCTCGGGCCACATCACGGATAAAGTCCTGAAAGGACATATCCTCTGGCGGAGACATTCTGTGCTGAGGAGAAGAGGAATCCTCGGGGAGAAGTACTCTTGTATTGGCAGAGTCTTCGGAGTCTTCAAAATACCTCTGATCCCGGTGATCGTGCAAAGCATGGTACCGGTATCAATCAAAGTCGGCATCGAGTTGTTCCGGTACCGATCTGTCGATGCCGGAGACAGACGCATGACTCGGTATGGGTGGTGTACCCGCTGATGTTAATGCAGTCCGTACCAGTTCCGGTACCGGTGTCGGTACCAGTTGACATATCTGAAGCGGTTTCAACGGTACTGAAGCCATGAGAAGAGCCGCTAGGCTGCGTTCAATAGCAAGGAATCTCTGGTCTAGCGACACTGCCGATGCTTGGATGTCAGTACCGGTAGAAGCGGTCGCAATCCCAGAGCATGGCACCAATAGTTCTGCCGAGGTTGAGGCCTCAAGAACATCCTGGAACCCCGTTAGTGCTTTGGAAGCCAAAGCCTCCCGCCAGGGCAGTTTTGCCAGTGAAAATTCCTCAAGGGCAATGCCAGGGGCATCTGGATACTTAGGAGATCTCCTATTTGAGGACCAGCTAGATTTATGTTTAGTTACCCGAGATCCATGGAGGACGCCGATACAACAGACACCACGTCTGAGGAAAAAAGGGTGCTAAGTTTAGAAGCTCGGTTCTGCCAGCCCCTTTTTGACATCTTTCCACAGGAAAGGCACTCTGAAATAGAGCGGTCAAGACCTAAACATTTGAGACACCAATCATGGGTGTCTGTGTCAGTGGCGGAAATGGTACCACCACATTTAGAACATTTCTTAAAACCTAAAGTAGGTTTTTCCATTTTTAAGGAAACAAATTGGGCCTAGTGCCCAAAATGCCACCTAGCACCAAGGGAAAAAAGTTTCTAAAGTAAAACACCTCAGAAACTATAATTTTTTATTTTTTTTTAAGAGAAAGAAGAACGAACCAGCGGTACCGGTATGGCGTCAAAGGAAGGCAGACGTGACCACAAAAACAAAGATTAAAGACAAAATTTTTCTGCGGTGACAAGGTATGTGACCTGTTGGCTCCACAGAAAACGAAGAACTGGAGAGGGACAGTTGGAAAGACGGGAAGGCAGCACGCAGGTGCTGTGGGATGCTCCCAAAGGCTTTCCTATTGGATGTTGGGGAGCGTTCCCGTGCAGGCTCCGTTGGTAACGACGATATCCATATGAGAAGACTACATTCCTGCTTGTTCCTGGAGATCCAAATCACCCACAGGGCTTCTAAAATGATTCCCTTAGCAAATATTGGAATATCACCATTGATAAAAAACATGGTCCTATAGCATTGTTCAGTACTCCATAGAGAAATGAAACCATTTCTGCATATACCAAATATCATCTTCAATTAAACATAGCTGAAAGGAAATTTCTTTGAAGAATATTTTCACAAAGTTGTCACTCCGTTTGTGCTGTCATATATAAGGTGACAGTTTTATGCTTCATGAAGTGCACTGGTCCTTGGAATTTTTCACCATACACATACTGGTTGTTCTTCTGAGAAGACTACAGCAACATGAAATATGATTCATTTGCTGTTCCTAACAGAACAGATTGAGCATAGGATAAAGCCCAAAGAACAATTCAAGTGGGCGTCATTCCCTCATGATCAGTGATATTCCTTTCTCTTCTGCTCCAATTCAGTTCCAAATTTAAGATCATTCCAAGTGACAGATCTTTTCCCAAGTATGCTTTCTTTCATAAGTGTTAGCGGGTGCTTATTAAGCGACCGTCAATGGTGCTATAAATACAGATAGTAATTTTATATGCAACTTGAGCATGAGGGTGCTTTTTTCTGGTGCGCACATGCATCTCTACGCAAAGGTTTAGGTGCCCCTGGTGAAACAATGCTTCAATGAATTTGTAATCGAACAGAAGCTGACAAAATATCTACAGTGCATAGTACAAAGTTAAGCATGACATCTTTCTGCAGTTTGTAGTGCATTAGTATTTGACGTTTTCTACAGGTAATAGGACAGGCACGAAAAGATTGAGTCAATATTCAAAGTTACGAAGTACAGACTAAACACCTTTTTTTGGCAGTGACCGACTTCCAAATATTTATTGTGGCCAGCTAAGGGACTCTGTTATTAAGGTAAACTAAAATTTTACGAACTTATGGGTTCTCTTGACAAGGTGATGAAGTAGATTGCAAGGCCTTTCTTCTGAGGCAATGGAGGGTTAAATGACTTGCCCAAGGCCACAAGCAGTGCTATTGGTACTTGAACCCTGGTCTCTTGGTTACCAAACCAGTGCTCTAACCACTAGACTACTCCTACACTCCAGTTACTACATGTGAGTTGCAAAATCTAAAGCACAGTAACTGAATGTCTGCTTTAACTGCTAGGGGCATGCAGTTCATCTTCCCATACTGTTAACAGACACAGTATGGTTACTGAATATTAACTGCATTGCAGACATTGATCACTTAAATTCTGCCTATTGAGGTAACATAGTAGCATAGGGTACAGTATTGAGTTGTGCAGGCTAAGCACCATGGCAGCGCATAGCCTGCCCACCGACCCCCCCTAATCCAGATGCCCCGGCAGCCACAGAGGATACATGGGTAGCAGCGATTTTCATTGCTACCCGCATAGCCTCTACATCTTAAAGATAGGTGAGGATGGGCTTGAGTTTCTCTCCCAGAGTCTGGAAGTCTCGTTGAGCTGCAGAGGCACTGTTTCTAGCCAGGTCATTTGTACCCAAGTGGATGACATCTATTTTGGAGTGCTCACTTTCTGTACTAACTATACTACAATTTGGTTTGCATTCCTGCTGGCTGAAGAGCATGGGAGGCATTTGACCATTTTCTCTCCTTTAAACTGTGTTCCCAAGTTGGTGCCTCTGATGATGGAATCTCCAACTAGTAGTAGTTTTCTGTTTTGTGATTTTTTTTTTTATATTTGGTGCATTATCAGTAGATTGGGGATTGACTGTCTCTTAAGGGCACTTCAGTTTCCATGGATTGTGCACCCTCATTATCCGAGTCAGAGAAGGCATTATGCAGGGTTCTCTCTTGATGTATAGGGTGTCTCTGCCACGTATGCTGATATTTTATAAAGTCTAGGATATGCAGACTTGATGTTATGCAAATGTGCATTTTCAGATGTGTTTCACTAGGTGTGACTTTCTAATACTGCCCTCTACAGGCCTCTAAAACACTTGATCATTTGTTTATTTATTTATTTACACTCTCTTATATACCGCGCTATTCTGCATCAGTGCGGTTTACATTGAACAAACTGAAATTACATTGAACAGGGCATTATAACTTGGAGATAACTATTTTACAGGGAACATGGGCTATGGAGGGTTAAGTGGCTTGCCCAAGACCACAAGGAGCACCTGTGGGACTAGAAACCCCAGTCCTTCCAGCCCAAGGTTGCTGTCCTCTAGTGGGATTTGAAATGGCTTTAGACATTAAAGTATAAACTGCCATCAGATTTGGCATTTAAAATAATCATGTTTGTTATTTTGTCTTGCAAACTCTAGAACTGCTTTTCCAGAAGGATACCAGAATTTCAAGCAAAACTAATCATTTTGTCATTCTATTTTGTATCCTTGTAAGAATGACAATGACAGATGAAAATTTACAAAAGGAGCAATAACCTCTGTATGTCATTCTGACTGCAGATCATTTTGTTTCAGCAAGTAACAGCACTGACTACAGATGTAAAGAAATAAACTTGGGTTGGAGTATTGCTATGAAACCCCTTCACCCAACTTCCTCCTATAGTAAAAGAAAATAATTATTAATTTCATGGCTGAAAGAACCAGAGCCCATAAACTTTCCAAATGTCATGTCTGAATATCTTACAAGGTCCCAACAAGTAGCTGAATGTCAATATAATATGTTCTTCTCCCCACATCTCATTTTTCTTTTAATGTTTAATATTGAATTATCCCATAAAATAGTAGTGATGAAAACTGAAGTTCAAAGTTTAACCTAGTTGCAAAGTCTCACTGAAGAAATATGAAAGTATATAGGTTATGCTCCACTGAGAGATTTCTAGACTTTATCATCAGTTTGAGGGCCATTTTTAGATTTCACTTTGAAAGGTAATTTATAACTTTTATATAATGTGGCCTATGGAGAGACTCTTCCTGCAACCTAGACATATCTTTTCTCTTGAGGATATCTTTGTAATTGTGGATCTGTGTTTAGCTGCTAGAGAAGACCCACCTAGAAGAAAGCAGTGTTCCTTCTAAGGTACATAGGAGTCTGCCACCCAAGTTTCTACCATCAAGGGTGGTGCAGCAATATCACTGTTTCCATCACGAGGAATAAGTTCTGCCAGAATCCTAGGGGCCCTGGCTTGTCCTTCACAACTGAAAATGTAAGTGCTGCACCTATACCCATGGTTGGATCACAAGTGGTAGACTCCTGTGCATATTAGAGGGTATACAATAGGCTGTACAATTTAAAAAACATATATGAGTCCGTCAATGCAAGTAAACTTAAGTATAAGCTTAACTTCAAAAATAAATAAGGAAAAGGAAAAGAAAAAGAAAAAGGAAAACAGTAATCCTTCCATGCTTATCAGGAAACTAGATACAAGCCATCTCAAAGTAGTACATTTTCAAACCTTTTTTTAAAAAATTGTCTTACAAGTTCTTGATCCTTAAATAAAGCGAAAGAATTTCACAGCGCAAGAGCTTGATGTGAAAACAAACATGTCACAAGTGACCTGGAAATGAGCAGAAGGTAGAAAAGGAACGATGAGGAGATTGATGTTCTGTGAGCAGAGTGTTCAAATAGGTATACAGGGAATTAAGTTTGACAGATACATTGGTTCAGGGCATGCTTACTAAACTACACTAACCACTAATGTGGGGTTTAATGCACAACCCTAAAAAAGTTAGCATGGAATTTTCAGCATGGGACCCTGTGCTAACAGATAAGTCTGCAAATGGGCAGAGAGAGTGGGTTGAAAGAAGAACATGGGTTAGGTGTTAGATGCCCATGTACCGGTTTCCGTGGTGCAGCACATCAGCAATACTCAAATGGCAGGAGAATAGATGCATATACCCCCTGAGCTTGGCATGGGCCTCCATGCCTTTTAGTAAACATGCCCCTAAATGAGAGTTCTCATAGAAATGTGTATTTTATTCTATATGAAATTCAGAGCCAGTGCCTGGTAAACAGAAGAGGAGTGACATGATCACAATTTTTTGCATTGTTATATAATGTTACCATTGTATTTGGAATGATTTGGAGAGGTTTTCTGGGATGACAGTTTGAAAGACTGTTGTAAAGAGAATTACTGGTTAAGTTAAAATAAAATTGTGCCATGAACTATGATATGTAAAATCTCATGGCTCTAACAAAGGATCACATTTATTTATTTTTATTTAGCAACTTTTTTATACCGCTGTATCTACCATTCACAGAGGTTTAAGTGACCAATAGAACAGGTAATTACATTGAATATAGGAAACAATAGCTTAACTGAGTGCACCCTAACTAGTTACATAAACTAGTAAGGTTGCACTAGATGAATTGGTACTGCGGGTTAGCAAATGGTGCAGTATGAAGAAAGTTTATTTAGTGATAGCTGAAATGCGGGCAATGAAGATCAGTTCAGAATCTGTGTGAACTAATACATCTTTAATAAAGAAGAAAAAAAAAGTAACAAAATGTTTTTGATAAGATTAAATCAACGTTTGGGAGCAGGAGGGTTTCTGGGACTGATGCAAGGATATTAGGTGCCCTAGGCAAAACATCAGCCTTGCACCCCCCCCTCCCCCCTCACAGTTAGCTTTTAGACCTCCAACGTCCCCCCTACCAAAATTTTAAAATTATTCAACTCTATTTTAAATCACCTCAACACCATTTCTCCCAGATCAATCCTATAAAAGCCATACTTGGACATCACACTTTTAAATATTAAAAACTGTTTTGTAAAATATATGCATGAGGGAGATTGCAAATAGTCCATTTACTCTTGTAAGTGGCTTCTTGTATAGAGCCCATTCTTCTTGCAGATAAAACTATGCATTGATGACCGAGTTTGACTGTCAGGACCCTTTGCTTTTAGTGCCGTTCTTTGTTGCCCCCCTCACAGAGGTTGCTGTTCTAGGTCACCGCCTGGTTTGCCTATTGATTACTGGCAATCCACATGGATCTCAGTTTAGTGTGTTTTAAGATTACCTGTGTTCTAAAATGCATTTGGATACTGCATCCAGGCATTGAGAATGTTGAACCTTGGAAGAGGATTAATTGGGTCTAGTCCTACTACTACTACTACTACTAAGCATATATAAAGCGCTACCAGGCGCACACAGCACTGTACAATGAAAACACAAAAAGACAGTCCCTGCTCAAAAGAGCTTACAATCTAAAAAGACAAAGCAAGAAAAGGAGTAGAAAAAAAAAGATAAGAACAAGGGCAAAGAGACAAGAGCAGGAGAGACAGGACAAAGGAAAGAGGTAAGAACAAGTGTAAGAGGAAGAAAGAAAGGTGAAATAAAAGAGGGGAAGGAAGGAGAACAGCAAAATCAAGGGCCAAAGGCAGAGGCGAAAAGATGAGCTTTTAACTTGAGTTTGAAGAGGGGCAAAGAAGATGCCTGATGTATAGACAAAGGAAGTTTATTCCAAGCGTAAGGCGCAGCAAGGTGAAAAGAGCGGAATCTGGAGTTGGCAATAGAGGAGAAGGGCATAGCAAGAAGCAACTGGGAAGAAGAACGGAGTACACGAGGGGGGAAATAGGGAGAAAAGAGAGAAAAGAGAGAAGAAAGGTACTGAGGAGCCACAGAGTGAATGCACTTATAGGTCAGGAGGAGAAGCTTAAAGTGAATATGGAAACGGATAGGGAGCCAGTGAAGAGATCTGAGGAGAGGAGTGATGTGGGCAAAATGAGGCTGACGGAAAATCAAACGGGCAGTGGAGTGCTGAATAGACTGAAGAGGGAAGAGGTGAGACTGAGGGAGACCAGCAAGAAGGAGGTTACAATAAATCAAGGCGGGAGGTGATTAGGGAATGGATGAGGGTTTTAGTAGTGAGCTCAGAGAGAAAGGGGTGGATTTTGCCAATTTTGAAGAGAAAAAAGCGACAGGTCTTAGCGATGAGTTGGATATGAGAGGAGAAAGAGAGCGAAGAGTCAAAAACACCACCCAAATTGCGAGCAGATGAAACAGGTTGGAGAACAGAGCCATCAACAGAGACTGAAAAAGAAGAAGGAGAAAGGGACATTTTAGGAGAAAAAATGAGAAGTTCAGTCTTGGCCATGTTCAATTTCAGGCGACGATGGAACATCCAGGCAGCAGTGGCAGAGACAGCAAGAGATCCGGGACTGGAAAGCAGAAGAAAGATCAGGAAGAGAGAGATAGATTTGGGAGTCATCAGCATAGAGATGGTACTGAAAACCATGAGAGGAAATAAGCGCACCAAGGGATTGGGTATAGAGAGAAAAAAAGAAGGGGACCCAAGACAGAACCCTGGGGGACATCAACTGAGAGCAGGGTAACAGAGGAGGAGAAGCCACCAGAACATACACTAAAGGAGTGATGGGAGAGATATGAGGAGAACAAGGAGAGAACAGAGTCCCTAAAGCCAAGCACGGACAAAGTGTCAAGGAGAAGATCATGGTCAACCGTGTCAAAGGCAGCAGAAAGGTCAAGGAGGATATGCACAGAGTAAAGGTCTTTAGATTTAGCCAGGAACAAGTCACTGGAGACTTTGACAAGAGCAGTTTCAGTAGAGTGCAAAGGACGAAAACCGGATTGTAAGGGATCGAGAAGAGCATGGGAAGAGAGGAAGTCAAGACAACGGCGGTAAACCGCATGTTCGAACAGTTTAGAAATGAAAGGAAGGAGAGAGATGGGGCGATAATTGGAAGGACAAGAGGGATCAAGTGAGGGTTTCTTAAGGAGAGGCGTGACCACAGCATGTTTAAAGTCAGCCGGGACAGTAGCGGTGGAGAGCAAAAGGTTGAGAATATGAGAAATGGAGGGGACAACGGTAGAGGAAATAGAATCAGAGGAGAGAAGAGCAGTTTCCTCAATAGAAATTGTGGGGAAGGAAGAGAGGGTAGGATGAGAAGGGGGGAGAGAATGAAAGCAGGAAAGGGAAAATCGGAGATTTAGAGGGAAACTGAGTATCTGCATCATAGTAACCACCTTTAATCCCATTGAGCTATTGTTACTACTAGACTAGACTAAAGAAAATGTTAAAAAGATGAGGGACAATAGATTATTGAAGTACCCCATGGTTCGACTGAAATGATGAAAAGGAAAAAAAAAAAGCCAAAAAACCCTTAAAGAGGTCCAAACTATAAGAAAAGGTTTTAAACCACTTTACTCACTAGACCTGCCTCTTCTGGTATTAAATGGAATGGTTTTAAAGGTCTGATCTATAAGATCAAAGGCATGAGTTTAATCCAAATAGGGTTGATATTCAAAAGCTATTGTTCACCATCTATTGATTCAACTCTAGGGGATCTATACTAATCAATCCCCATCTGAATTAGTGATCTCATTTCCCAGCTTACTGATGGGAGATCTGAACATATACTTTGATACTCTCTCCAGACAATGTGATGAAGCAAGACATACCATTTCCTATTCCTTCAGTCAGTTATATCCCAAATCATGTATGAACTGAACACAATGCATCTATTACCCACAAATTCTACTAAGCTTTTTCTACCATGGTCAAATCACTCCTTTACTAGTTCTGACTTATTAGCCCACCAAAACTTCCTCAGCAGAGGACAATGCTACATTTCTCTGAAGGAAAGTATTCCATGAGATGCTCTCTCTTTTCCAATCAGGAAACTATTTAGTTCCCATGGATATTGACACACTGTACCTGAGCAAACAGATCTTTAACAATAACTTAAATAATGCACTTAATACTATCGCGCTGCTCAAGCTCTGTAAGTGTTCCCGCAAGTCACCACCGTGGTATCATACAGATCTCCCCTTTTGTTAAAAATGACAAATGTAAACCTGAGAGACATATGTTTTCTCCTATGATCAAAAAGAACATAACTAGGTTCAAAGAAAGTCACTGTGGAGATCACCTTAGCTAAGACGACATTTATAATGCTCAAATCAATAAGTCTGCCAACCGGCCAATTGTAAGCCCTTTGCAATTGTATCACAACTTTCCTCTTAAAAGCCTGATCTTTTACTTACTCATTGGACAGGACGCACTCCTGAGAGAATAGTATTTCTTATGTGTCTAGGCCAGTTTACTCCAGCCATCTCTGATGGGCCCACTGTGGGCCAAGCTGCCCGAGGAACTACAACAACTTCTATCCTACCACATGTCTTGTCCTTGTTCAATTTGGCTATAAGTTTCTCTTTTACCAAAGTTATTACATCTCATGTCTCATAGATCCCATTTCCTCCTGTTGGATTGCAATTAATCTCTTGGATTGCTACCTTCTGTGCTCACTATGAACAATAGCATTTCATATGGTATTGATCCAACTTCTTGGAAGAAATCCATAATTTGTCCCATACTTAAAAAAGAAAAAGCAAGGGCACCTCCAATCCTTGCATCAACCCTGGTTCCACTATCATTAATATAGTGAGTTCCACAATAATAAGTTTTGGATCCCCTTCTTTTTAATCTCTCTCAGCTCCCTGGTGACACTCATTCAGGAAATAGGTATCAGTGCATATTTTGATGAAATTATAACTCATATTCTTCTTATAGTTTACAAAGACCCTTAGGCACCAGATTTAAGTTTATTGCATCATTGTCTAAAGGAAACCTCATAGCTAGATTCTAATTGTCTTTTAATGAATGCCAAAAAAATTACAGTCATTTGTTTTACCGGTAGTTCTTCCTCCCCTTCTTTCACCTTATTTCCATTGTTCACCTACAGACCTTATATAACCTCTTAAGTTTGTTTGGGTTTTTTTTTTTTTTTTCGTTTTCCTGGATACTAAATTTTCCTTTGTAAAACAAATTAAAGGCATGTTTAGCATGTGCTATTTGTAATTGGGTCACATGTTAGTTATTCAACGGGACCAAGTTACAAAAAGCATGTGTTAGCCATTAGCCGAGCTTAGTAAACATACCCCTTAGTGACATAATACAAAAGCTCCTTCGTAGCTTTAAATTTGTTTCGCTATTCTTTCCTTTCTGGACACTACTGCTTAGAAACCTAATTTTGGTGTTTTCATATTTTGACTTGACTATTTTTTTTTTTTTAATTCTTTATTTTCGTTTTATAACAACAAAGGAAAGGAAGACATACAGCTAAAAGACAGATACATAGAATGTGATACATACACCAAAGTAAACCCCTGCCACCCCCCTCCCCCCTGCTTCTTCTCTAGAAAACTAATCATTCGTGAAGCGGGTGTGTATTGACATTATTGTGTTACAAAACCTAACGGTGATCTGAAACATGATGAGTGCACATTAAACAGACATATCGGAACAATGAGCAGATTGTACATAATCATTGAGCATCTGCCATTTAGACAAGCGAGAGTGAGTTTGGGTATGGGGAATAGCTCTCCGAGATATCTGCTCATATTTACTATATAAGCAGACGAGGTTCCACCATTCATTGACAGTAAGTCGAGAGCTATCCTTCCAATTCCTCGTGATTAAACATATGGCTATACCCAGCATGAAATCAAGGAGAAAGCGACCCGTCTTAGGAAGAGAGGGGACCTCCGCCACTGAACGGAGTCCCACAATCTTCCAAGAGAGAGGCTCGTGAAGGTGTAAGATAAATTGAATACGACCCCAGACCCGCCCCCAGTAAACCTGAAGTTGAGGACATTCATAGATAACATGAGCGAGGGTTCCCACAGCAGTATGGCAAGACCAACACTGGTCCCTAGCAGTTGTGTTCCATTTGGCTATTTTTTCTGGAGTATAAAAGCATCTATGTGCAAAAAAGAAGAGAGTTTGGGTAACTGAGGCAGACCGGGAAACCCGCACTACTTTGCTCCAGAAAACGCTCCATTGCACAGGGGTTAAAGTGGTTTGCAGTTCGCGCTCCCAGGCTTGTTGGGCTCTAAAAGTGGCAGTATCTGTACCCTGACATAATATTTTATAAAAGTTAGAGGCCACCCCATGTGTACTACTAATAGAGTGAACTAGTTCTAGTAGCCCGTCCTCAGTAGGGACAGAGGGCGGCATGATTTGAGCACTTTTGAGGCAGTGTTGAAGCTGCATCAATTGAAAGTAATGTTTCGCTGGTAACGCAAATTCCTTTTGTAAATCAGAAAAGGTTTTCCAACGAGCTGCAGAGAAGAGCTGTTGGGGTGTCCAGATCCCCCTAGAGTACCAGGGTTTCCATGCTATCGTTCTATTTAGGACTTGAATTCGGGGGTTATTCCACAGCGGGAGTCCGTCCTGAGGACATACGTTTGGGCCCAGTGATAGAATGAGAGTGTTAAAGGCCGCAAGAGTATCGACAATCATTGGTGGATGGCGGGTGTCTACTTGATAGGACATACCGGGGAGATGGGTCAACGGAATTGGGCTACTAAGCTCCTCTTCGATGTCAAGCCAAACTGGTCTGCTGTCTGTTGAGGCATCTAGCCATCGGGCACCTTGTTTAAGTAGGAAGGCTTGATGATATCTGAGAAAATCAGGAAATCTGGTACCCCCTAGTTCCTTCGCAGACTGTAGTTTTTGTTTAGCTATCCTTGGTGGTTTGCCCTGCCAGAGATAGCGGACGAGAAGGCCCTCAATATCTTTGTAAGTGTGTAGCGGAAGGAAGCATGGCAGCATTTCTAAAATGTAGTTCACTTTGGGGACTATCATCATTTTCACAGTTTCTAGGCGGCCCCACCATGTAAGGGATAAGGGAGACCAACGATTTGTGAGCTCACGGACTTTGGAGACTACCTCTTTGGCATTAAAACTGATAGTGTCTTCTAAAGGAGAACAGTAATGGACCCCAAGATATTTCACCATGCGGGATTGCCAAAGGAAAGGAAAGGCCTGCATGTCAGCCTCATGTACCCAGCGGTTCAGTGGGAATGCGACAGATTTGGTCCAGTTAATTTTATAGCCCGATAATTGCGAGTATCCATCAATCAGATCCAAAACAGCTGGAACCGAATCAAGGGATACGAAAAGCATAAGGTCATCTGCATATGCAGAGAGTTTAATCTCTCTGTGACTGAAGGGGACACCTCGAATACGAGCGGACTGTCTAATAAGGAGGGCGAGGGGTTCAAGAGCTAGATCAAAGAGCATTGGGGATAGGGGGCAACCCTGACGCGTGCCTCTTTGGAGAGTAAAAGGCTGAGACTTAATGGCATTTACACAAATACTGGCGACGGGTTGAGTATACATGACTTGGAGGTATCGGAGGAAGCCCTCCCCAAAGCCATACCATCGGAGAACTGCAAATAAGAAGGGCCATTCTAGACGATCAAAGGCTTTTTCAGCATCTAGGGAAAGACCCACCCATGGGTGATCTAGATTGGCAGCACTGGTTAGCACATGGCACAAGGTCCGAGCATTGTCAGCGGTGGATCGGCCGGGTATAAAACCGCATTGGTCGGGATGGATTAAGGTGGCCATCCTGTCAGATAGCCGGGAGGCCAAGATCGTTGCGAAGATCTTATAGTCGGCATTAAGTAGGGAGATTGGACGGTAGTTGGCGGTTAGCAGCGGGTCTCTGCCTTCTTTCTCAAATACTACCACATTAGCTGCAGAAAAGGATCCCAAAGAGGATGTATCTACCGCAAGGGCAGTAAAATAGAGTTTTAAGTAGGGAACTAAATCTGCACTGAACGTTCTGTAGAATTCGGTCGGGAGACCATCAGGCCCGGCGGCTCGACCCGAAGCTGTTCGTTTTAGGGCAGAGTGGATCTCTGAAGCAGAGAAGGGTTCATCCAGCGCATCCCTATCAGCTTCAGAGAGGGTCGGCCGCTGAATACCAGAAAGCAATCGCTCGAAGGTCTCTGATGAGAACTCACATTCAGATTGATATAGGCGGGTATAGAAATCCCGAAAGAGTTCTACAATATCGGAGTCTGTGGTCAATATGCCCCTCCCTGTGGGGCTCGAAGGGCCGCTACGCGTTTGGCTTCTTTTTGACCTTTCAAGGCGTTGGCTAAAAGTCGACCGGCTCGGTTGTTTTCACGATAGTATGTCCCTCGTTGAAGCTCTATACTCTTAGAAGCTGCAGTTGAGAGGATTGCATTATATTGAAAACGGAGACGCTGTAAGCGAATTAAGACACATGGATCAGTACGTGAAGTTAGAACTCGTTCGCCTGCTTTGATTTGTTGGTCTAGTATGAGTAGCTGCTGTTTACGTTGTTTCCGCAGGCGGATTTGATAGCTAGTGATCGTTGCTCGAATTGCCGCTTTGAAACCCTCCCACCAAGCCCAATTCGCCGTATCCTGGGGTAAATTAAAATGAAAGTAATCCTGTATGGCTGCTCGAATTTCTAACTGGAACTCTGGCTGAGTTAACAGGGCTCTATCAAAGAACCAGGCCCCCGAATTCCCTTGGGGTGCAGTAGTGTGTAATTGAAAAGAAATAGCAGCATGATCTGAAATATGTTGGGAGTGAATCTTTGCAGTGTCCACCTGAGGAACTAACAGTTTTGATATTAGAAAGAAATCTATGCGAGACTGGGATTTGTGAGGGGAAGAGAAGAAGGTAAAGTCAAGCTCATTGGGGTGTAGTAACCTCCATAGATCAACTAAAGCAAGATCTTTGATCAAAGAGGTAAGCGTGGTGTGACTCTTGGGGGGACCACTTGTCCTAGGTGGCTGTTTGTCAATCAGGGGATCAAGAACTAAATTGAAATCCCCCCCCTATTATCAATGAAGTATTAGCAGAGGCCTGCGCAACCTGAGCAATGGTAGCAAAAAAGGCAGGGTCATCCACATTAGGAGCATAAAGGCATATACATGTAACTTCAAGGCTACCTATCTTGAGGTGAACTCTGGACCATCTACCTGCTGTATCTGAGCTAGTCGCAATAATAGTAGCATGCAGAGATTTCCTAACCAGTATGGCAACCCCACATTTCTTAGAAATGGCTGGGGAATAGGCGGCCACCATGTAAGGTTTAATATTGAGTTTAAGAGTTTCCTTCGAATTTAAATGCGTTTCTTGGAGGAAAATCAGGTCCGCAGCTTCATGACTTAGATAGCTTAGGATTTTCTTCCGTTTTATCGGATTATTGATTCCTTTTACGTTCAATGAGAAAATCTTACATGGTGCCATCAATCGGTAATAGACATTTTAGGTAAGGGCGCTTGAAAACATACAACATAATCAGAATCTGTGCAACAATGACATAATCACCGAGTAGGCTGGCTAATACACCCCATATTGACAAGTATGTACCAAAGTAACTGAGAGAAGAAGCAAAACCCCCCATGAATATGGCGACCATATGTCTGCGGGAGGAGGCCCTAGAGAGGAAAATAGAGACATGAAAAAAGAAAAGAAACACCAGAGTCCATAATTAACACTGTCTCTGATACTCATCGAGGCTACTGTGGGTAGATGGAGTCGGGTCACAGATATCATCAAAATAAGGCAACAAACCGCCCTCGCCAGACTCTTTGCTGAGCCGCGGCAAATCCAATATGGCAGGTACAGCGGATATGAGAATATTTGCAGGAATATTCTGGAAGTCAGCGCATCAAGTCGGCTTCTTTAGAATCCAAAAACTCCGCTAGTAGATCAGGGTCCTCAAATGTTCTTGTCTGATTGTGAAGCGTGACTCGGAGCTTGGCCGGATACATCAGGCCATAGCGTGCTTGTAGTTGTTGAAGCCTCGGCCGGAATTCCAGAAAGCGCTTTCGGCGGTCGACCGTGGGTTTAGCCAAGTCAGGATAGAAGGAGATCTTGTGGCTCTCAAACTCCATATGGCCCTTTGCCCGAGAGGCACTGAGAATTTGCTCCACATGTTGATATCTCAAAAGTCGAAAGATGATAGGCCGCGGGGTCTTCCTGTTGAGCGTTATGGTTGTGGGTACACGATGAGCGCGATCGATCTCCAATTCTTTGGTAAAGGTGATTTGGAGCAGGGAAGGGAGGATTTTATATAAAAACTCTTTCATGTCTCCCGATTCCGCTCCCTCCGGTATGCCCACGAGTCGTAGGTTGTTGCGGCGCGCTCTATTATTGCCATCTTCCACTTCTTTCTGCAAGGCCCGTACCTGACGTTCAACTTTGTCGAGTTTGGACAACCGGGCCGCATGGGAGTCCAATATGCTCTCCATTTTGTCCTGACGCGAGGAGAGCCCCTCTAGCCTGCCCTGCAGTACACCGAGATCTTCCCGCAGCGCTCGGAGTGCTTCACCGTTTGACTGCACGAGGTCCTTAACCCCTCTAATCTCTGCGAGGATTTCCTGCTGCATTTCGGGGCCCTCGCGCAAAGCCAGCCCCTTCTGCGGGAACGGGGGTTCAGTTTTGGAGCGTTTGCCGTGAGAAGCCGCTGGAGATCCAAATTCCAGGCGCGTGGGTTTGGTCCCCGCCATCTCACCAATGTGCCCCGGCAAGATCAGAGCAGAAATTCAAGTATGTCCGGTGTTAATTCAGGATTCTGAGTAGGCCTCTCGGGAGCCTCAGCGTTATGCGACCATCCCGCTGGACATCGGGCTCCGCCCCCCTACTTGACTATTATATTCTGTCTATGCAGTTTAAAGAATATGTCCAGATTTTATGACTCTCAGGATTTTGTCATTTGCATAGAAATATCATGCAACCTCTTACAGCACTAACCGGCTCACAATTGATTTTATGATAAGTTTTAAAAATCCTTGCACTGTTTTCTGACAAAGCAGCACACTTCTCTTCATAGATCACACTACATATCTCCGTTCATATACTATATTCCATACATGAAAATAGACTATATTCATCTTGTTTCTAAGGTCTGGCTTCTATTTTGTAGAATGATCCACCCTTAGAATTACTCTTAGAAACAAAAAATTCAAAATTGGAATTAAAAGCAATTTCTTTTGGACCAGACATTCACGGATCATTGATCAGTGGGAGCAGGGAATAAAGCACACCGAGAAGCTACTGCTTTTTTCTTTCCTATTTTGAGGCATGATGTTTTTAACCTTCTATTTTTACATTTATGATTTGTCAACTACTTTAACTTTGTTTGAAAGACAGTATAATAAGTGATAAAACCACAAAGCATTGTCCTGACCCAGTATGGCATTTGGGTTACGTTCTTATGTGTTCAACACATCAATTTTAAAACAGAGCTAGTTTAGGTGCCTAACTCCCAGTAAGGAAACTCATAACAATATTTAAACTCTGCAGTTGATATTTTTTTGTTAAAATGCAAGCCATGGATAGGGCCAGCACTATCATTAGGCTAACTAGGCAGTCTCCTAGAGCGCCAGCCCTCTAGGGGCAACAGAGCATAAGAAATGCCATACTGGGCCAGATGAAAGATCCATCAACCCAGTATCCTATTGCTGCCTCCTTTCAGCACCCACAGAAGTGGCAATGGCTAAAAAACATGTAGAGCTTACCTAAACTCTCTGGTGGTTTCTCTTGTCTATCTGCTGCTTTGGCCAGTGTGGACTTCTGGTTTGCATAAACCATGACACAGCACCAGAGAGTTTAGGTAAGTGCTGCATCATGGTTTCCAAGCCATTGCTGCTACTTCTGCAGGCCCTGGAGAACCCATCCATCTAGGGTGCTTCCAATGCTTGCACTAGCCATACCTATGTGCCACTACCTGGACTGTGGGCAGCACTGAATATCCAGATAGCACCATGGGCACCACCACTTTCTAGATAGAGGTCTGAATATCACCACTATCTGGACAAATTTAGGACAGCCTCAATAAGATTATAAAAAAAGGAAAGATTCCTAAGTGTTATAGGTGGTATACATAATAAGATAGGTTCCCTGTTATAAAACTACACCTAGAATATCAACAAAGACATGTCCTTATGCACGATTGTTATAAGGCATCAGAACCTCAACAGCTCAAACTATAAACTCAAATACCAGAGCCCAGGTGTGTGACAGACTTGTCAAATCCCTAGAGAAAATCAATTTCAGACAGATGGATACTGGACATTGTAAACTTATGTTCTCTTATAGAGTTTTGAAATATTAGTCTATTTATTGATGTGATTATGCATCCCAAAGGAAACTCAAAGAAGTCAGTAATCTTCAAAATTTGATTCAGCATCTGCTAAAACATTCAAAGAATTAAAGTCAGTTCCTCTGCAAGAAAGATTTTGAGGCATATGTATGAATAGTTTTGTTGTTCTAAAGATGTCTAGTGACAAGTATCCAATATAGAATCTTATAAAACCTAAGCAAATTTATAGTCTCAGAACGTTTCAAAATGGAATCACGGAGATCACCTATTCAAACTTGTCGTGGGGAGCGCCCCCTACGCCTATGGGCAATCCACGGCAAAGATTATATTTAGGGAGCCACCGGGAACGTAAGGTTCATTTGCATAGTAAAATGTTCTTATCAGTTCCGGCTGCCTAAAAGAACTTAGCAACAAAACCAAGTGGAGGGAATTAAGGCTTTTATTCCCCGTCAATGCAAGGGTTCAAATTAAGAGATGAATAATGAAACAGAAAAGTCCTTTCTTGCAAAAGGTCACCAGTATTCAAGACATGTGCTTAATTGTTACACTTCACAATTAATGCAGAGGTCAGAAAACAGGAATTCAGTTCATTCCAAAAACATCAACATTTTCATAGACTCTTCTATTTTACTCAGTTACTACAGACTCTTGACATAAGGCTGTGCACAGGTCACACTCCATCTGCTCTGGTGGTGATAGGGAAACTGTGTCAATGCATTCTGTCTCCATGCATTCTTCCTCACTAAAATCACCAGGGGAACAAACACTGTCCCTGTCTGACTCGTGTTGGTGTGCTATGCCTCTGGGGCCTTGTCTCAAATAAGGGTCTGTTCTCAGGGCTTTAGGGATTTTACTAAACCAGTCTGGTTTCTCCTTCCTTGTAAAGCGAGGACTGGTTTTCCCAGGGCCTTTATGCTTCATGCATTTACTAGCATCAATAACTGTTTCATACCTGGAACTTTGCTGGCTTGACTCCACAGAGTTTTTCCTTTCAGCAACTTTCCTGTTGTAGCAATGTCTCTGCCTCTCAGCATTAGGCAGGGCTGTGCTTCTTGGCAGTTTAGTAAAACCTGGTCTGGACTCTCTTTCCTACCTTGGTAAGAACTCAGGTTTATTATAAAATGCCTTTCCTCTCTTGCTTGGTAAAACTGGGTAATTATTCCTCAGAGACTGTGAGCTTCTCACCAAACCATTCCCTTTGGCTTCTGGCTTAGCTCTCTCTCTTCTGGAGTCAGGAACACTGGAAGAACAGGGCGTGGCACAGCCTCTAACCTCAGAGCTGGCTCTAACAAACCTCCTTGGGAGAGCTGCACAATCAGCCTGGCCCTTCGGGATTTCACCCTTGTAAACCCTGTACCTGTGGGCTTGCTCCTCTAGGATTTCTTCACTGTTCCTTCTCAGGTCCTTCTCTTTCTCTTCTTTCCCTTTCCTTGGTGAAGCCGTGCTCCCCTGTGTAGCCGTGCTCCTCCTCCTCAAGGCAGCTGGACCCCGTCCTGGATCTCTACCTCCACTTCTACACCCACTGCACAATGCTGCTGGACTGCCTTTCCCTAAGGCAGCTGGACCTGGACCTCCTCTTCTACTACCCTTGCAAGCATTCAGCTCTGGCTTATAAGGAAATCCTTCCTGCCTGACTTCCGGGGTCATTTCCAGGTGCAAGTCATTAGGCTTCTCAAGCTCATTAGCTCCTGAATATTCCTTCCTGCTCCCTCTAGCTGTGCCTGGAGGTAATTGCACATCTAGATTCTTAAAACAGGATTTCTTTTCAAGTTTTCAACTTTATCAACACCCACATCATGACAAACTATAAAGACTGGATGATTTCTTTTTGTCCTATAATAAGAAGCCTAGATACACATCACTAATTATTTATCAGCCAGAGTTTCTTAGATTTGCCATGTTAGATCACCTATCAGTATCATGCCATTAGAAACAGAAGTATGACGACAGAAAAAGACCATGTGGCCTATCTAGTCTGTCCTTCCACATCAACAACTACAACAGTCCCCTTTTTTACCTTTAGAGATCCTCTGTGTTTGTGCCATGCTTTTTTGAATTCAGTTACTGTCCTCATCTCTACCACCTCCACTGGGAGACTATTCCACGGATCCACTACTCTTTCCGTAAAGAAATATTTCCGCATATCAATCCTGAATCTATCTCCCTTCACCCTCATCCCATGTCCCCTCAAAGCAGAACTTGCTTTCAATTGAAAGAGGCTCTCCCCCTGAACATTTATGCCACGGAGGTATTTGAACATCTCAATCATATCACCTCTATCCCGCCTTTCCTCTAAGGTGTACATATTAAGATCCTTAAGTCTGTCCTCAGATGCTTTATAATGAAGCCCACTAATAATTTTAGTAGCCACCCTCTGCACCGACTCCATCCTGTTCACATCCTTTTGAAGGTGCGATCTCCAGAATTGCACACTATACTCCAAATGAGGTCGCACCAAAGACTTATACAGAGGCATTATCACCTCCTTTTTTCTGCTAGCTATTCCTCTCTGTATGCACCCAAGTATCCTTCTAGCTTTTGCCGTCACCTTTTCTACCTGTTTAGCTACTTTAAGATCATCAGACACAATCACGCCTAGGTCCTGCTCTTCTTTAGTGGACAAAAGTACTTCACCCCCTATACTATATTGCTCCCTTGGATTGCTGCAGCCCAAATGCATGACCCTTGCATTTTTTAACATTAAATCCCAGCTGCCAAATTCTAGACCATTCTTCAAGCTTAGCTAGATCCCGCCTCATGTTGTCTACACTTTCCTGGGTGTCTACTCAATTGCAGATTTTGGTATCATCCACAAAGAGGCAAACCTTACCCGACAGTCCTTCCACTATATCACTAACAAAGATGTTAAAAAGAATCGGACCAAGGACATGTCCCTGTGGCACACCATTAGTATCATCCTTCTCCGCAGAGTGAGCTCCATTTACCTGTACTCTTTGTCGCCTCCCACCCAACCAATTTCTAACCCAAGCAGTAACTTTAAGGTCCATCCCTAGGGTGCTCAGTTTGTTTATAAGTCACCTGTGAGGAACAGTGTCAAAGGCTTTACTGAAATCTAAATACACCACATCTAGGGCTCTCCCTCAGTCCAACTCCCTGGTCACCCAGTCAAAGAAATCAATCAGATTTGTCTGACAAGACCTGCCTCTGATGAATCCATGCTGCCTCGGACCCTGTAATCCGCTGGACTTCAGAAAACTCACTATTTTCTCTTTCAGCAGTGTTTCCAATAATTTACTCACCACCGAAGTTAAACTAACCGGCCTGTAGTTTTCAACCACATCCTTACTTCCGCTTTTGTGTAACGGCACATGAGCCTCTCTCCAGTCGTTTGGCACCACTCCCAACTCCAATGAGGCATTGAAAAGGTCAGTGGAGCTGCTAGAACGTCCCCAAGTTCCCTCAGTATTCTAGGGTGTATCCCATTCGGTCCCATCGCTTTGTCTACTTTTAAGTTGAGCTAGTTTCTCACGAACACAGTCTTCTGAAAATTGTTCAAGATATCCCTCACTTCTGTCCCCGTTTGTGGGTGTTTTTTTGAGGTCCTGCTCCTGGTTCTTCATCTGTGAACACAGAACAGAAATATTTGTTAAGCAATTCCGCTTTATCCTCATCAGCTTCTACATATTCCTCCCCTGCACCCTTGAGTCTGACAATACCACTTTTGCCCTTCCTCTTCTCACTAACATATCTGAAAAATGTCTTATCCCCCATTTTATTGCATTGGCTATTTCCTCCTCCTTTTGAATCTTTGCCTTCCTGACTACTTTGCTAGCTTCTCTAAGTTTTTCCAAATATAGATGCCTGTCTTCCTCTCTCTGTGATCTCTTGTATTTCATGAAGGCCTCCCTCCTTTTCTTCACTTTTTCAGCTACTTCTTTCGAAAGCCATAGCAGTCTCCTTTTCCTTTTACCTTTATTTACCATTTTAACAAAAAGGTTGGTTGCCCTTAAAATATCCCCTTTCAGCTTTGCCCATTGTTTTTCTACATCCCCCAGCTGTTCCCATCCCACTAACGACTCCTTGAGGTATTGGCCCATCTTGGCAAAGTTAGTCTTCCTAAAGTCTAAGATCCTCACCTTTGAATGGATTCTAACAGCCCTAGTCCTAATACTGAACCACACCATCTGGTGATCACTGGATGCAAAATGATCTCCCACTACATCAGAAACACTTTCACCATTGGTAAGCACCAAGTCCAGTATGGCCCCTTCATGTGTGGGGTCTGTTACCAATTGCCTGAATAGTTCTCCCTGTAGAGAATCCAGGATCTCCTTACTTCTAGATGATACTGCAGCAGGAATGTGCCAATCAACATCTGGAAAGTCCAACATTAGAGTTGGACTTTCCTGGAGTGTATTAAAAATTTACCATATTCTGTTTATGGGGACTAATTTTGATGAATCAGACACTAGGGGAAAGGTTTATTAAACTGTGCTATGGTTTTGCAGGTAGCATGCATTGAGGGTAAAAAAAAAAAAAAACCCCAACATTTATATTCTCTTATATACCATGCTATTCTGCATCAGTGCAGTTTACATTGAACAAACTGAAATTACATTGAACAGGGCATTATAACTTGGAGATAACTATTTTACAGGGAACATGGGCTATGGAGGGTTAAGTAGCTTGCCCAAGACCACAAGGAGCACCTGTGGGACTAGAAACCCCAGTCCTACCGGCCCAAGGTTGCTGTCCTCTAGTGGGATTTGAACCCCCGACCTTCTGGCCTGAAGTACCTTGCCCCAACCACTAGGCCACTCCTCCACTCTGTGGTATGTGCAACAGTTGGGACCCTGCACAGCACATCTTCTGTAGATACCGCACTGATTCAAACCCTAATGCAGACCTACATAATGCATAGAATATGGATGCACTTACCACCCATTGAGGTGGTATTAAATGCACCTATGCTACTTACTACTACTAATCATTTGTATAGCGCTAAAAGGCATATGTAGCACTGTACATACAGATGCAAGATCGTAAGCTCTAATGAGCAAGGACTATCTAATAAAGGGAAAACATAGTGAAACTGGAGACTAGAGTATGTTAAGACAATGCCATACCTAGCTCTGTGAGCGGTGCAGCCAGACAGGGTGCAAGGAAATAAAGGTGCATTTGGGGCTGCTGGCCTTGGCTCCCCCCCCCCCCCTCATGCTGCCTACCCTTGTCTAGCCATTGCTGCGTTTAGTGTTTCCTTTGCAGTGGTGATGGCAATAGAAACATCCAATTGACAGAACAGACAAACCCCACAAGTCTTTCAGGCTACATGCTTGTATGATCCCTTCCTTCTCTGATGTATGCTTGTGTCAGAGGTAGGAGGGACCAGACTAGCCATTCAAGCACGGAGTAACAAAGATCCATGCTTGAATGGTTGGTTTGGTCCCTCCCTCCTTTGATGATGCAAGCATAAATCAGAAGAGGGAGGAATCAGATCTGCATGCAAGTACAGAGTCAGAGTGACCTTCACTTTTTCCCCCCAATTGCATGTTACTGCTGCCGCCACCACCAAGGCAACACTAAAAGCAGTGGCAGTGTGGGGGAGAGCCGAATGGATATGGAGATAAGATAGTGAGATGCATGGGACAAATGATGGGGGGGGGGGGGGCAAACCAGATGAGCAAGTCGCACAGGGTGTATTTATGGCTTGGTACGGCCCTGTGTTAAGATACACATAACTAGTGGACAAGAGAGAGTGAGGAGCCTCAGTATCCA
This sequence comes from Ichthyophis bannanicus, assembly GCA_033557465.1. Classification (NCBI taxonomy): domain Eukaryota; kingdom Metazoa; phylum Chordata; class Amphibia; order Gymnophiona; family Ichthyophiidae; genus Ichthyophis; species Ichthyophis bannanicus. Next base: position 148,676,253 of record CM066038.1, on the reverse strand, counting down.
AAAGCGGCTTCAAAGAAGTGGGGTTTTAGCCTAGATTTCAAGAGGGCTAAAGGGGCCTGATGCACAGATACAGGTAGTTTGTTCCAGGCATATGGAGCAGCAAGATGGAATGAACGAAGTCTAGAGTTGGCAGTGGCAGAGAAGGGCACAGATAAAAGGGATCTGCCAAAGGAGCAGAGTTCCTGAGAAGGGGTGTAGAGCAAGATAAGAGAGGAAAGTTATTGGAGGAGCCACAGAATGAATGCACTTGTAGGTTTGTAGGAGAAGTGTGAACTGGATGCAGACGCTGATAGGGAGTCAGTGAAGTGACTTGAGAAAAGGGGTACATGAGCATAGCAACGCTGGCGGAAGCTAGTTGCAACATTGATGGTGAACGCATGCTGTCAATGACCACACTAACTGCACTGTGCAGATATTCCCAAGCTCTCCCCCCCTAACCTGCCCATTTTCCTCCTCATCATGTGCTAGGCAGATTGCTCAGGGTTAATTCCATGCTGTCTGTTTAGCACACACTCAAGTGCACATGAGCATCTAGTGCAACTTAGTAAACATGTCCCTAGAACAAAATAAAAGTTCAGCCCTCTATTCAAAAGCATTTGGATAACAGCAGTCAAGGGGGAGAGGGGGATGAGCAGGAGTGGCCTAGTGGCTAGGGCAGCAGCAGGGGACCAGAAAGACCAGTGTTCAAATCCCACTGGTACTCCTTGTGGCCTTGGGCAAATCGCTTAACACTCCACTGTTTCAGGTATAAAAAGCTTAGATTGTAAGCCCTCCGGAGATGGGGAAATGCCTGCTGTATCTGAAAGGTGTCAGCAAAAATGCTAATCATCATCAGAATGTTCTCTAAGCAGGACTATGCCACTGAATATCCTAACAGGCTACCTTAGCAGCATCTGGAGAGTGCCAGGGTGGAAGAACAATGTGGGAAGCAGTTTATTAAAGGTATGATACAATTTATTGTTACCACCATTTTGTCTGGGCCTCTTTTTCTGTCAGGATCAGCCGGATACTGCCAAGTGAGTCAGATTGCCCACACTCAGAGATAGGATGACGGAGCTAATGGATCATTGGTCCAATTCAACCCAACACTTTTTACAGGTCTACAGTGTGAAAGGTTTCTGAGAAGGAAACAGGAGACTGATATTCAAGAACATTTACGAGGCCAACAGTAGCAGCACCAAACACAAATGCTTTTTAACACATCTTCAGCTGTTTTACTATAATGCTGGTCATTTTATTCATAAAAGGGGAGTGTTTTAAAGGTAGCCTAAGGTGGGACAAACACTGTTCTTTTGGCAGCAATATTTTAGCCACTGACAATAACTGTAAGATCTAAGGCTGAAGGAAGAAAAGTGACATTAATTGGTTGAGAAGGTTCCAATCCATCATATCTTGCTCTTACCTGACCATATGTTTCCCTAGGATTTGGAGGTCTTTGAGATGCTCTTTCCTCATGCACAATGCATTATATTGTAATCTTGAATGCATGCAGGTGTACAGTACATTGTTCAACCACTTTGTAATGGCTCAGCATCCCAATCTTGGGTCTGAATCTCCTCTTATATTTAAGACCAATTTAGAAGCTAGTTAGAAAGCTGCTGTAAAATTCACAATGTGAACAGTAAATGTCATTTGGCATTGCCATAGCCAGGAATGTCACATGTTACAGACTGCAGCAGTGTAAAGATAGCAGACCCCAAGATGGGTCCAGTGTTTTTAAAGGGCCAGTTGCATATTTAAATAACTTTCCCACCACTAATTGCAGTCCCCACTCCCAAAATTCCCTTATTAGAAGGGTTCCCACCCCCACGTCCACACCACAGAACCTACTAAGAGTCTCCCTGGTAATCAGTGGGGGGACAGAAGTGATCCCAAGTTGCTCGAGTGTCTGGGTTCAAAATGGCACCAAAAGTCTCCTAGCCATAGTACCATAAGACAATTACTAGGAGAATTTGAGCATCATGTTAAACCTGGGCTATGACAAAGTAGGATCAACCAGGGATCACTCCTATCCCCCACTAGCTAATAGAAAAAACCCCAGTAGGTACTGGGGGGGGGGGGATCATGGGGTGAGGAGCTTTTGAGTGGAGAGGGATGCGATCAGGTGTATTGGAGTTGGGGAGGGTCCCTCGGAACATCAGGCTACTCATTAGGAGCCTAACGAGGAGGAAAAAATGCCAGTCAAAACTGGTGTTGTCTTTCCATGAAACACACAGGTTGTGATGTCCAGTACAAACTGCACATTTATTAGGAATAATGAGCTTCTTTGCATACATTTGCAGATTTGGCTTCTCATAATTAGTTTCACTTTGCCAAAAAATTGTTCATTCAGGACAAATAATGCACACTTTGGCCATTTAAAATGTGAATTTTTTTTTTTTTTGTAAATCAAACACTCGTTAATCATTTGCTCTTTTTACAGAAGTAGCTTTTTATACAGGCCTTTGGGAATGTGTCTACCTAGAGATAAGCATGATTTCTTTTTTTTTTGGGGGGGGGGGGAGTGGGGAGTCCCCCAAATGGCTGAGCTTTGCACATGCCATGACAGACATTAACCTATGGAGCACGATCTGTCTCTCAAATACACTGGTAAGCTCACTGTGGCACCCGCACCATGTCAAAGAGCCTCCTTCTGGAGTTCATAAGAGGTAACATGTATAGGCAACTTGTCAAGGTGCAATTAGAAACTGTTCATAAATCAGGCTTGTGGTTTCACATACGACGAGAAATATGTATTTTTCTGCCATATATTTTGGTCTCCAAAAAATATATGGTCCTCTTTTAGAGTGCAAAAGTCCAAAATACTCAGGTCACTCACTCTATAGAAACAATAAACTGATATGCTTCTCAAAAAACTTCAATGTTTGTCACACAATTTTCTTCTTTAAACAGAATACTACAAGGAAGGTCTCAGTATCCACGGGCTTATGATAGACATGATGTAAAAACACTATCATAATACACAGGCCCCATAACATCAATGACCTTCCCATAGAAACAGAATGGCCACCAAAGCAAAATCACTTAACTTTGGAAAAATTCCCCTTTGAGGGCCACCCTTCTCCCTGACGCTTCAGTCCAGAGCTCACAAGCGTTTCGCGATCACCATCGCTTCATCAGGGGAAACGCCAACTAATCATCAAAACAAACAAACATTGAATCAACAACACATTAAAAATCATCTGACATGAGCATAAAACCACTAAACCATCCTCCAAACCATTACTCACCCATAACCCAGATTGGCAAAACTAACACCAGGCTGCCACCATGCCAGCTCTTCAACACAGCCGATCAGAAAACACCGTGCATACTCACAAACCACAAACTCGCTTCTAAATATATCCCTATTCATGACGTCAGAGCTTCCCCCACGGAAAAACTCCTCCCCCAATTTAGATGCAAACCCCCCCAATATGTAGACTTAAACCATCTGGTGCCACTGTAAAAATGCAATGTGTGCCTTCGAGTCAGTCCTGACTCCTGGCGACCCAGAAGCTCCTGGGTTTTCTTGGCAGTGTCACCGGAAGTAGATTGCCAGGCCTTTCTTCCGAGCAGGGGCGGCCCAAGGGGGGTGCGAGGCCATGTGTGGAGACTCGGTGCGGGGCCTCATTTGCATAAATATTTGCATAATGTTACCATACACTAACTTTTAGTAAACATGCCTCTTCATGAGTGTATGGATAAAGAAAGACAAAGATTTCTACATTACTATAATCCAGTGCCAACCGCCAGGCACATTAGGAACTACTACAAACACTGCCCATTTAGAACCCATAGCAAACCCACCGTATCCTAACAGCACTACCAGGACTCATAAAGCACCATACCCTACCTATCAAAAGGCAACACTGCAAATATTAAACCAATACATTTCAGAGAACAACAATACATGACCTACTGGGGAAAGAGAACAAGTGACAATGTCAAATAGGAATTACATAAACAGAATACCTCAGCTCAGTTACACATGCAGAACATAGACCATCACCAAACAAGGAATCACAATTTAAAAACAGGAAGACAATCATTAAACTGGGAACCCTAAAAGCCAAACTTGGAATGTACAACAACAATGTAGAAATAAAACTATAAATTAATTTCCTCTTGTACTAAACAAAGCACAGACATTAATGATGCACATTTCCCAGAGCTGACATATTTCAGTTAATAAATTCAAAATAAAGAGATATCTTTGTACCTTTTGTGCTTTTTTTTTTCAGTTGCAATTGTTCCAGCCACTTTCTTCTGGTTTATTTGTGTCTTCTGCTATCTCTCCATCGTCTGCTGTCCATTTGTCCTTTCTTCTCTTCTAGTTTTTTTCCATTCTCTCTCTACATCTGCTTTAACATAATAATCTTTCTCCTTTTGCTCTTTCCTCATTCCTATTTCATCCACTCAAATTTTACCCCTCCATCCTCAATCCCCACTTAGTCTCCCAATACCCGGCCAATTGTACATTTTTCTTCCCTCCCACACAAAATATTTTTCCCCTCTCCATTTCACTCTCCCAGCCCCATCCCCTTCTAATCTCCCCCAACATCAGCTCCCTTTTAGTTCCAGCCCCACCCAGTATCCGCTCCCTTCTAGTCCCCACATCAGCCCATTTCCAGTCCTGGCCCCCCATCAGTCCATTTCCAGTCCTAGCTCCCCCATCCATTTCCAGTCCTATCCGAGTCCCTTCATCAGCTCATTTCCAATACCAGCCTCCCATCAGCCCATTTCTAGTCCTTTCCTAGCCCCACCATCAGCCCATATTAAATCCTAGCTCCCCTCCACTCAGCCCATTTCTAATACAAGCCCCCCATGAGCCTACTTCCAGTTCTAGCCCCTCCATGAGTCCATTTCAATCCAAGCCCCCACCACAGCCCATTTCCAATCTTAGCTCCCCCCAACACCCAATTCCCAGTCCTATCCTAGCCCCTCCATCAGCCCATTTCCTGTCCTAGCTCCCTCCCCTATGAGCCCATTCCAAGCCCCCCTTCCCATCAGCTATTTGCAGTTCAAGCCCCATTCCACTCAGCCCATTTCCATTCCAAGTCCCCCTCCCCATCAGCTATTTGCAGTTCAAGCCCCCCACTTCCCCTCAGCCCATTTCCATTCCAAGCCCCGTCCCCATCAGCTATTTGCAGTTCAAGCCCCCCACTTTCCCTCAGCCCATTTCCATTCCAAGCCCCGTCCCCCTCAGCTATTTGCAGTTCAAGCCCCCTTCCACTCAGCCCTTTTCCAGTCCTAGCAACCCCCCAACCCATTACCAGTCCTAGCCACCCATAGCCCACTCCCAGTCCTACTCCCACCAGCCCATTTCCAGTCCTAATCCCCCATCACACAATTTTCAGTTTAAGCCCCCCATAGCCCATTACCAGTCCTAACCTCCCCATCAGCCCACTCCCAGTCCTAATCCCACCAGCCCATTTCCAGTCCTAATCCCGCATCACCCAATTTTTAGTTTAAGCCCCCCATAGCCCATTAACAGTCTTAACACCCCATCAGCCCACTTCCAGTCCTAATCCCACCAGCCCTTTTCCAGTCCTAATCCCCCATCACCCAATTTTTTGTTTAAGCCCCCCCATAGCCCATCACCACTCCTAACCCCCCCCCCCAGCGCCCATCACCCATCACCCATCACCACTCCTACCCCCCCCCCCCAGCCCAGCCCAGCCCAGGGAAAATTTAAAATAAAAAAAAGCTGTCTGCTGCCGCTTCCGGGGCCGCCGCAGCAGAATCGAGTGTGCTGCGGGGGCCCCCCCTTTGCCCGGCAGAGCCTGCCCTCCCCTGTATCAGCTCTCTCTTTCCAGCGGCAGTCACACGCGCCGGCTTTCAAAGCGCGAAGGGACTAGTTTCCCTTTCGCGGTTCTGTTAAGCCTGCGGGGGCTGATGGGAGTTCCCATCAGCCCCCGCGGGCTTAACAGAGCAGCGAGGGAGAAACTCTCCCCTCGCGCTCTGAAAGCCGGCGCGTGTGACTGCCGCTGGAAAGAGAGAGCTGATACAGGGGAGGGCAGGCTCTGCCGGGCAAAGGGGGGGCCCCCGCAGCACACTCGATTCTGCTGCGGCGGCCCCGGAAGCGGCAGCAGACAGCTTTTTTTTATTTATTTTTTTCATTTTACTTTTGGATCAGAATGTTTTTTGCGCGGGGCCCTGTGCAAAAAACATTCTCGCTCAATGGACGGGCCGGCCCTGCTTCCGAGGCAATGGAGGGTTAAGTGACTTGCCCAAGGCCACAAGGAGTGCTAGTTGGAATCAAACCCTGGTTGCTTGGTTACCAAGCCAGTGTTTTAATCACTAGGCCACTGTACGCACCGTAAAAATCCACCCCTGCTCACACACCAGCAGGGATTGTTCTCTAGATTTACCCTCTCTACTGGTCATCACCTGATCTAAACAACACTGCAGATCAGAAATCCAATGGCCAGACTCACAACAGTGCTGCACTAGAAGAGCCTCCCGTATCTGGCACTCAAGTCTACTCTTGTGCTCAATTATCCGCTTACAAAATGGTCTGCTGGTGCTCCCGATATATAATAACTTGCAAGATGAGGGTTGGGAGCAGGTGAACTTGGTTTCTAAGTATTCTCCATTTAGTTTTAGCATACAGCTAAAATACTAAATAGAATTACCCCTTAAGGAAGCTGCAATGGAAAAAAGCCCTCACCTATTCTTCCTTCTGGGTCCTAAGTGAGGAGTCTCAGACTGTAGTTCAGATTCTCTAGCTCCTTAGAGACATTTAAATACCTCTGTGACATAAATGCACAGGAGAGTCTCTTTCAATTGAAGGCAAGCTCTGCTACAAGGGGACATGGGATGAGAATGAAAGGGAATAGACTCAGGAGTAATGAGGAAATATTTCTTTATGGAAAAAAGTGGTAGATGCATGGGATAGTCTTCCAATGGAGGAGGTGGACACGAGGACAGTATCTGAATTTAAAAAAGCATGGGACAAATGCAGAGGATCTCTCAAAAGTAAAAAGGGAACTATTATAGTTGATATTACACACAGAATTAGACCTTCCTTGATTCTCACTCTAAGTTACCTGTATTCAGTATATCATACTCCCCAAACATCCTATTATATGGATAGTTAAAATAACCCTGTTATCTTGTATCTGTTACAATGTTCTATGTAATTTAAGTTCCATTATGTTCAATGTAAACAGCCTTGATAAACCAGAAAGGCGGTATATAAGAAATGTTAAATATGGAAGGGCAGACTAGATGTGATGGCAGAAAAAGACCACATGGCCTGTTTTCTTCTTTTAAGCCTATGGATGGACTTCCCAGAAGAGTAGATAACTGCCTAGGGGCATATGCCTCAGCATTTCATTCTGTATACCACAACATTCTAAATCAACCGCTTAAAGCACCTTGGTACAGTATAGGTGGCACTATTCTATGATGGTTTCAAGACTACCACCCAACACATACTCTTCAACAATAACCTCTCCAACCTATTCGCCCAACCACAAGGCGTCCCCCAGGGTTTTGCATTATCTGCATTACTTTTCAACATATATCTACAACCTATCTGCAAAGTCATACAATCAGATGATGTAGACTACCAAATCTATGCAAACAATATAATGTTATTCACAACCTTTGACACTTCAGACCCTAGCTACATGAAAAATCACCAGCTGCTTCAATGTCATCTCTGCATGGCTCAACTCCGTTAACTTCATAGTGAACATGAAGAAAACAGAAGAACTCATTACTAGAAACAAAAGCATTCAACCCACCATGCCTACTACATATAAACAGTGCCACACTTGAAATTAAAAGAAATAAAATACCTTGGAATTTATCTTGATCAAAATCTTGACAAGACCAAACACATCCTCATGACTACTTGCACAATTTACAATAAAACCAAAATGATACAACATCTGAGACCTCTGCTCTCCCACTCTGACCTCTGCTCAGTAGTTCAAGCTCCAATATGCCCACATTTTGACTACAGTAACAGCATTCTACATGGATTCCCCAAGAAAACCCTAGAGTCATTACGACTTGCTCAAAACACAGTTGCACGTACAATAATGCGAGCCAAAAGATCAGACCACATAATACCATCCTTTTCCAACCCCACTGGCTACCCATACTTCAAAGAATCAAATTCAAAGCTTTTATCAACATCTTCAAAATCAAACATAGAACTGTTGGGAAATTTGATTTAAAGTCTGCCTTGGGTCTGCTTATATATGTATATATTAGCTTTATATGACTGCACCCTTGCCTGATGATACTACACAGTATATGGATGGCACAGAAGACAAGCATGTGGGTATAAAGGAGTAGATGTGGCCTGCTATAGAGGATTTGCTATGGAGAATTCTGGGTAACCATATTCTGCATAGGAGTATGCAAAAATATTGGGCCTAGCAGTATTTGAGCCTAAGCAAGAAAAAATACAGGCTAAGCCAGGAATGCAATGAATTCAAACTTATGAGCATAAACACACTCTCCTACCCTGAAGGTTTCAATTAGTGCCAGAAGAACAACACAGGAAGGGTCAGAGGTCACAAGCTATGCATAGATGGACAGACCTATAAGCCAAACCAGATGTATAAACGTAAAAGAGATTCTTCCCCTGGGAAAAGTGTTGTAGGATTTTGGGGCCCTGCTGACACTTAAGAATGTATGATGGATTCAAGTGTTGTAGGATCCTGAGGCCCTGCTGACACTTAAGAATGTATGATTAATTTGAAACAGACATTTTGAGACGGGGAGAAATGTATATAAGGCAGTTATTTTTCAGGTAAGGGCGGGCAGTATTTTTTCTCCCCCTTCACAGAGAGAGAGAGAAGGTACTGTCTGCCATTTCTATAGACGGGCTTTTTGCTGTTCTGTATGACACTGCTATTTTGTTATACTGAAATAAAAGTTTTTGTAATTAAAAGCAATTGCCGTCTAAGTAATTATTTGATTGATGCTGCTTGTGAGAACCAGAAGCCACAATTGGTGCCGCAACCCGGCCTTCTAAATTTTCTTTTCTAAATTGCCCAAGGACTCCTCTGACTGCAGTTTTGATTTGCCTGCATTTTTGTCGGAAGGACTACCTCCTGTTTTTCACAGAGAAAAAAACAGGGGATGAGAATACCTTCTCATTAATAGAAGAGGATTCCTTCTGCTGGTCCAGAAGATGGGAGAGTGACGATGAGAGAGATTTTGATACCCTAGGACGACTCCAGCGGGTGAGTTTTGTTTTTCCTGTCTACAAACAAAGACGGAAGATTTACCCAGGTTCGATTGGTGGGTGAGTACCAAATTTACACATATGCATATGTATTTTATGTGCTTAATGTTTTGTTCTGTAGGAACATTGTTAGAGTGTCTTTGTATTTAATTGTAATGTTAGGGAAAGAAAGTTTGAAAGTTTTGCCCAGACATTAGGTCTCTGTCTTTCTGGGATTGATTGATGTACACTTGAGACTGTACGTATTATTATTAATACGAAGCGAGTGTGTGTCTTTATCCACGTTTTCATACCTCCGCGAGGAGATTGGCTGGGTTTAGACGAAGCACAAGAGTTGTTTGTTTTGTATGAGTCCTGGATAAGTAACTTCTAACCTTTGTAAATAAAAAGGTCTGAATTTTCCATCTGTAAAAGCGAAGTTACCCCCTTGTGAATAAAGAGGGGTTTGCCTCTGTCCCCGAACAGTGAAAACACCAGGTCTACATAGACTATAGAGAAGGGACAGCTAGGGAAATGTTTAAAAGAAAATCTAAACAGGAGGTAAATGCTGAGAAAGGAGCTGAACCCGGTCCTAGCCCCATAGATAGCCTTGTTAAACAGAACCCTCTACTGGAGGCTTCAATAAAAAATTGTTCTAAACAATGGGAAAAATGGACGAAGAAAACACCCTCTCTTGCCTGGCCAGCAGGGGGGTCGTTTGATCCGCTCATTTTGACCAAAATTAGGGATCATATTTTATTTAACAAATGTGGCAAAGCCCAATTGGAACATTTGCAACATATTTCCCTGTGGATGCAGGCTGGTCCAGAGCCTTTGTCTTCTGCCCCTGTACCCCCACCTTCTTATTGGGCAGCCGAAAGTAAAGCTATGGCAGCCATAGGCTATTCTGACCCTGTCTTCCAGCCCAAGTCAGAACCTACTTCTCACCCAGCAGCCTCTATACCCCCAGAACAGGTCCTGCATAAACTCTTGGACACTGAGGGAGCTTGGGCAAAGATTGAGGGTCATGTTAACTTAAAAGCCACCCCTGCCCCAGATCCCAGTGCATATGCTGAGGCACAGGCAAGATTAGAAGAGTTGAAACAGCAATTAACAGCAGAACATGAAGATTTAGAAAGTCAGGCTCAAGCTTTAAAACTATCTGAGGTTAAAATTACTGAGAATCTTAGAAGATGGGAGTTAGACCTGACAGATAGGGAAAAAACGTCTTAAGGCGATTATAGAAGAAGAAGAAGAGGAGAAGGTAGAGGAGGGAGAAGATGACGAAAAGACAAAAAGTGCACTTACAGTGATTTGTGGAGTTGTGAAAGATGGTAAAGCTCCTCGAGCTCCACAACCCTGTATCCTTACTTTTATTACAGAGCAGGAGGATGGAAATGGTTATTATGTTTACCGATGGTCCTCCAACATGTACGGTTGGACAAGAGCCAATCAGCCCCAGATGTTACAGTGGCCCCCTAATGGATCACTAGAAACTGTACACCTTAACACCGCCCGACTCTGCATTCGCGGAGGAGCGGGAGACCCTAACTGGGATTCTGCCTATATGGAGGCAGGTCTGAGGGTTTGGGAAAAGTATGAGAATCAGGACGCTAATAAACAGCTTCTGTTTCCAGTAATCTACACAAATGAAGGAAAATCTAAATATATCCCATGGAGTTTTACTGATATGACTAATATAGCCAGTAGTCTCCCTCCACTTAGTAGAGGGGGAGAGACATGGATTCAAAAATTTGAAAGAATTACGGCTGGATATCATTTGGCTTTGGGAGATATCAAAGCTTTATTGGCCAAAATTCTGGGAAATAGTGCGACAAATCAAGTGTTCGCCAATGCCGATTTAGGCCAGGTGAAGGTCACAGTTAACACTTATGATGGTTCTTCCTTCAACGAGTTTCATCCTCGTATTTGGGACTCCCTCAGGGAGATGTACCCTACTCAGCGCAGTTTGGCTCCTCTCACTGCTATGAGATTCCAAATAGGTGAGGATATCAGTGCATACCTCGTACGATTTCAAGATTTATGGGAAGCACAAATGGGGGTACCATACGATGATGTTTGTATGAGACCTGTATTTTTCCAGACTTTGTGTAATACATTACCCCCATCCGTAACTGCAAAATTAAAGTCTATAGTAGCCTTGGAGTCTGAGCCATGGCCTAAACAACAGGCCCATATTTTGCATTATATTCGATCTTTAGAGGAGGACACTTTGAAACCTGAGAAGGATTTGAAACAGGCCCAAGCACGCTTGTTACACCTTCAACTTAAAGGGTTACAAGAAATTAAAGATCCCCAATCCACCACCAAATTACATCTTGATAAATCTAATAATGAACTTATTAGACAGCTAAAACAGAAAATTAGGGAACAGCAGGAGAAAATTGATGACATGGAATATCTGGATCCTTATGAGGATGATGATGTTCCAGACCCCTGTGATGAGGTATGGGATAGAGATAAGGAGCGCATTTACTATAACGGAGCCCAACGACCCCGTTATCCTCAGCCACAGCGTCGAGGTCCCTCGTACCAACAAAATAACCGTACTCTTGCCCCACAGTGTTGGAACTGTGGTGGTTACGGTCATTTTCAGCGCTCATGCCGTGCTCAGCGCAGAAATGAGAACTTTGATAGGAGGCGTTTTCCCTTGTGGACACCTCCCCGGGATTCTGGACCCCCACCCCAACAATGACTGGGAATCTATATTTTACAGGCGAGGCTCACATATCAGGAACCTCTGATCACAGTATATCTTAATGATGAGCCCACAGAAATGTTGCTTGATACAGGAGCCACTTCCTCTGTATTAACCGTTTTACCACAGAGATGCCAGCTTAGTAGAAAGAAAATGACTACCACTGGTTTTGATGGTAGACCCCTTACATCTTACCTAACTACACCCATTTGTTTAAGAATAGGAGATCAGCAGATTTCTCATTCTTTTCTGTTTGCCCCATATTGTCCAGTAAATTTGATGGGTAGGGACTTATTGGTGAAATTACAGGTTGAATTCACCTATAGTCCGCTGGGAGAAAAAGGCCCTGAGCGGTCACTGCTCCTCAGCCCTTATGGCCGAGTTAAATCACATCTGCCTATTACCATTCATATTAAGCCTGGCTGTAAACCACCAAAGATTCCGCAGTATCCCCTCCAACCGGAGGCCCTGCAGGGATCTCGCCAGGAGATTCAGGAGCTGTTTCAGCATGGAATTATTGAACTCAGTAACTCCCCATATAACACCCCACTATTCCCTGTGAAAAAGCCTAATGGGAAGTGGAGAATAGTTCATGACTTACGTGCACTTAACAGTGTTATAGAACCACAGTTTCCAGTAGTCTCAAACCCTGCTACATTGCTGACAACAGCTACTCTGTATAAATATCATACTGTTCTGGATCTTTCCCATGCCTTTTTTGGGATAGAGGTCGAACTCACATCCAGGCAGTTTCTGGCATTTATTTTTGAGGGTCAGCATTATCAGTGGACCAGGTTACCCCAAGGATATGTGGAAAGTCCTTCCATATTCTCTCAAGCACTAGTTGCTGATTTGCAATCATTCAGGGCAGAGCTGCCCAGCAATGTGTCTTTGTTACAGTATGTAGATGACTTACTGCTTTCCACAGCTGAGGCTGCAACAAATCTGGCCCTCACAGATAAACTTGTTTGTTATCTTTTGGAAAGTGGCTACCAGATTAACATGGCCAAGGCACAGATCTGCCAAACTGAAGTCACTTTTCTGGGTTTCCTAGTAGGAGATGGAATGCTGTCTCTGACAGAGAAAACTAAACAACACTGCTTGCAATTACAGATGCCTACCACTGTAAAGCAATTGCGATCTCTGCTCGGCATGATAAATTTCTGCCGGAATTGGATCCCAGGTCACAGTCAACGCACACATCCCTTTCGCAAATATTTAAAAGGGGGGGCTAAGGGGTCGACTGTTATCAGCCTGTCAGCTCCTGACCAGATTTTGCTTCAATCTCTTTTGACTGATGTCTCGCACACACCAAGTATCTGTCTCCCTGACTATTCAAAGGAGATGTTTCTCATTAGCTTTCACGGACATCATACGTGGGCAGCTGTGATTTATCAGGATGATGGTAAAATTGTGTCCTACTTGTCAGGATCTTTTTCTGTTACAGAAATAGTTCTGCCTGATGTTGAGAGAGGATTAGTAGCCACCAGTGAGGCAGTCAGGAAGACCTATAACACCTTTCATCCCTTGCGACTCACTGTGTATTGCTCCGGTGATGTAGAGGCATTGTTATGCAGTAATACTCTCCACTTTACCCCACATCGGGTGCACCAGCTTTGTGCTACTCTGCTACGAAGTCATATTCTCATTAAGCCATTCCCTGCAAGTCACCCTTTTGGCTACCTACAAAATTTAGTTTCTGTCATTGTTGGTGAGGAAGGAGATAACGTCCCCATTTTTTCTTTCACAGATAATATTCTGTCTCTTCACGAAATGCCTGTCAATTCTAAAGTCTGGTTTACTGACGGTTCTGAGACGTCACTATGTTCTGGTTTCAGTGCAGTACAGATATCTCTATCTGGTGACATTCTAGATGTGTTGCAATATCAGTTGCCGAGTGCTTATAGTGCTCAAGGTGCAGAACTCTGTGCAATTTTGGCAGTTTTACTGCATCAGGAGAGACAGAACATTATTATATTCACTGACTCCCAATATGCAGCACAAGTGCTGACAGCGCTTCACCAGAAATGGTCACAAAGAGGTTTTATCACTTCCTCAGCCAGCTCAATCTCACATCTTGATGAGATACATCAAATTTATGAGTGTTTAGAGAAACGCAGAATCAACAATCTGTTTCTGTGCTGTGAATGGGTTCCTGGACATACACAGGGAGACTCTTTCCGCCAGATGGGCAATGCCCTGGCAGATCAGTTAGCCAAAGAAGTAACTAGTAATGCTTCCCTGACCTTGCCTGTCACCAGATCACAGATCTATTTAGTACCTGACCTTGCTGATAGGAAACTGGGAGAGACTAGGTTGTTCCCAAATTAAGAAAATGTGGGTACATCCATCAGGAAAACTCTGTATCTGTTATGTAGCACTGAAACGCCTCACAGAACTCATTCATGATATTTATCATTCTAGTACTGCAAATGTTTACAGCATGCTTGAGGACATTTTTTGGTGTCCACACATGAAAAATCGCATTCAGGAACTAGTAGCTAAATGTCCTGTGTGTATTCTGAACTCTCAGCCAGGAGGAAAACCCATAGCCAAAGGTCATCTCCCGGTTCTAAGTGGTCCTTTTGAATCCTGGTATGTAGATTTTACTGACATGATCCACAGATGTGCTCAAAAGCGGTACCTTTTAGTGTGGGTTTGCCCTTGGTCTAAATGGATTGAGGCTTTTCCCTGCAATAGAGAGACTGCTGAAGAAGTAGTAGAGGTTTTGCTAACACAAATAATTCCCCGATTTGGCATTCCTAAAGTCATATATTCTGATAATGGCTCTCACTTTCGTAATGCTCTTGTGACTGCACTCACTCAGCATCTTCCTGTTCAGTGGAAGTATGTTTCTGTGTATAAACCTACTTCCAATGGTCTTGTTGAACGATGTAACGGCATTTTGAAAACTCAACTCAGAAAGATTTGCGCTTCTGGTCACATGACCTGGCTACAAGCATTACCAATGTGCTTGTTTCAGCTGCGTAATAGCCCGATCAAACGATTACATCTGACACCTCATGAAATGGCCACTGGCCGGCGTATGCGCACAACTAATTTATCACAATCCCAGGTTCCGATTCATGATAGTCTCTCTGCTTACCTTGCAGGACTCCGGATTGCGCTCCAAGAAATTGCTGACCGTGTAGCAGACACACAGTCTGTGTCCAGTCCATCCTTATTACCATGCTTCCCTGTAGGGTCCACTGTCTATAAAAGAAATTGTGTTCGTGCATCCTGGGACTGCCCAACCTTTTCAGGACCCCACGTCGTCACTGCTGCTTCCCCTTTTGCTGCCAGACTGAATGATACTGATACTTGGGTGCATGTCAGCCATCTAAAAGCGTCTCCAGCTGTCTCATCTGATTAATCAGTTTTATTTCCCTACAGAACTCACGTGTTCTCACCACAGTGCTATGTTATTAGTACCAAAGATGATCGCTGTCAAGCCTACTCCGTGGGCGTCCTTGTGCTTTTTTCTGGGAATCTCTGTCATAATCGTGCTCCTTATTGAGTGTTTACATCCAGATGGACAGCTAGCTTTGATTCTCCAGGGATGGAACCAGACTAACCAGACGATATCTCGAGCACCCCGGGCTTTACCTGAAGGCTCTCTGAACTTGTGGAAGCAATCAGTATTACACATTGTTTCCCTGATGAACATTGCAGACTGCATTATTTGTACCCCTTTACCAAAGGGTGTATCATATGCTCCAGTACATGTTTCAAAGGTTCCTTTAAATGAGTATGCAGGACAGCTTGCTTATGTAGATAATAATAATTTTTCTGCTAGTTGTTATGAAACTTTTAATTGTTTCCCAGACGTGGCATGCAATGAATATGATACATGACCCTTTGCGTGTATATGTTGACCCGAATATGATATTTGATTTATGTTTAATAACAAATGTATCCATTGCTTTTTCAGATAAGTGTAATTTGTCATATAATGTGCTTAGTGGATCCTTTCATTTTGCTAGTAATTCTGTCATGATAAAATGGTATAATCAATCCGGTAATATGGACCCCTCCAGTATGCAATATGATTGGAAAAATATTACAAGAAGCCCGGTAGTGTTTACTGGATCTGACTTCCGCTGGTATGTGGGGGTTGGTCCCATTTACCACGATGGTTCAGCCGTGCTATCAACGGGTTCTCAGAATGAATCTCCATATACTTCATGCTATCTCCCAATGTCCAGTTTCAGGAGGGATCTTACCTCAGCTACCACGGGAAAATCTTTTGTTAAGTGGTTTGATGGGCATCATATGAGTCGCATATGGACACCTGCTACAAACCTCTTTGCTGTAATGGGTCATTATTGGTTGTGTGGGGAAACTCTGTATCAGGTAATTAACCTCTCCCTATTACCCTGCGCTTTGGTTAAAGTTTCTTCTTTTTCTGTCTTGATACCTCTTAATGTTACCCATCATTCTGCTTCTCGCTCTACCCTGCATAGATTAAAACGTAGCTCCTCAGCTTATGCTAGCCCCTGGGACTCCTCTATAGCCGAGGATGATGCCATTCAGGCCTCATTTGAGTATATCAATTCCACTTATCCCATGACTAAAACTCGTTTGGATGCCCTTAGTGCAACGGCCTGGATTCCCTTTGCCACCCCCGCCCTAACTGCTGAGCTTGGTATGGCTGTACGCCGTTTGCAATGTTTGTTGCATATTCAAATGAAAGCTGTTACTGAATCCATATCCCGCCTAGCTGAGTCCCTTGAGCAAAATACACAAATGACTCTGCAGAATAGGCAAGCTTTGGATTTACTTTTGGCCGCTGAAGGCGGAACATGCACTTTCATTAATGCTACAAACTGTTGTACTGTAATCGCTAACCACACGGTGTTTGTGTTAGATGCAATGAATAAGATAAAGCATCTCTCTGAATTACATATTGATGATTTTAAAGGGGGGCTTCAACTTAATAATATCTGGGGTAGTATTGCTTCATGGTTTGCTAGTTTAGGTGTAGGACTTAAAGCCTTCTTTATTACACTTTTAAGTATAGCTTGTTTTGCAATCATTGCTTGTTGTGCCTTATCCATTTTACTTGCCTGTTGTAAACGAATGATATCGCAAAGCACTAAAACCATGTATATTGTGTCAAGGGATCAGTACCAACGATTGCCTTTGAACGATCCATCTTTGTCTCAAATGGTTGTTATTCACGCCCCTTAGTGGGATTACTTTTGCTACCCCCCCCCCCCCCAACAATAAGAGAAAAAAGGAAAAGAAAAAGTGGAGACTGTTGGGAAATTTGATTTAAAGTCTGCCTTGGGTCTGCTTATATATGTATATATTAGCTTTATATGACTGCACCCTTGCCTGATGATACTACACAGTATATGGATGGCACAGAAGACAAGCATGTGGGTATAAAGGAGTAGATGTGGCCTGCTATGGAGGATTTGCTATGGAGAATTCTGGGTAACCATATTCTGCATAGGAGTATGCAAAAATATTGGGCCTAGCAGTATTTGAGCCTAAGCAAGAAAAAATACAGGCTAAGCCAGGAATGCAATGAATTCAAACTTATGAGCATAAACACACTCTCCTACCCTGAAGGTTTCAATTAGTGCCAGAAGAACAACACAGGAAGGGTCAGAGGTCACAAGCTATGCATAGATGGACAGACCTATAAGCCAAACCAGATGTATAAACGTAAAAGAGATTCTTCCCCTGGGAAAAGTGTTGTAGGATTTTGGGGCCCTGCTGACACTTAAGAATGTATGATGGATTCAAGTGTTGTAGGATCCTGAGGCCCTGCTGACACTTAAGAATGTATGATTAATTTGAAACAGACATTTTGAGACGGGGAGAAATGTATATAAGGCAGTTATTTTTCAGGTAAGGGCGGGCAGTATTTTTTCTCCCCCTTCACAGAGAGAGAGAGAAGGTACTGTCTGCCATTTCTATAGATGGGCTTTTTGCTGTTCTGTATGACACTGCTATTTTGTTATACTGAAATAAAAGTTTTTGTAATTAAAAGCAATTGCCGTCTAAGTAATTCTTTGATTGATGCTGCTTGTGAGAACCAGAAGCCACAGAACCAACTTACCTCAGCACACTGATAACTTGAAAAAAACTCTATCCACTCCAAAAAAACATAAGAATAAAACAACCAACAATAGAGCGTTCTCTCTCTATGCACCTGCCATATGGAATAATCTACTTTATACCCTAAGGGAAATCAAAGGCCTCACTTAATTTAGAAAACGTCTCAAAACATTAATCTTCAAAAACTACTATCAATGTGATCAGCCCCCATAAATATCACATTACCACTGGTTGACACTCCAATGACGTTCTCCATTTTCTAACAATTACAACACACCCCATCATATAAATCACTCTTAACCACTAATGATCTTCTTCATGTAAATAGTTATTGCATCTTATTATTAATTGTAACTGTTATTGTTAACTGTATCTGTTTTTTGTAACTGTTCTCTGTAAACTGCTCTGATTACCAAGACAACACGGTATATAAAACAAAAAATATGCCTCTAGGACAGTGGTTCTCAACCCAGTCCTCAGGGCCCACCTAGTCAGTCAGGTTTTCAGGATAACCACAATGAATATGCATGAGAACGCTTTGCATATACTGTAATGGGGGGGGGGGAGTGCATGCAAATTTCTCTCATACATATTCATTGTGGTTAGCCTGAAAACTTGACTGACTGACTAGGTGGGCCCTGAGGACTGGGTGAGAACCACTGCTCTAGGAGGTCAGCCACCCAGCACCACAGTCTGTCGCTAACTAGACATGACAATCCTGTGGGCCCATCTTTTGTAGGATGGCTTCACCTCCCTTGTCTGGAGGGCGGCAGATGACTGTCCCAATTCCCAGGGGCAGTGATAGGATTAAATTACTAATGCTTACATCAAAGCATCATAACTATAGAAGCACTTAGTGTTTTTTTTAATGTAACAATTGAAAATGAGTGAATGCAAATAAAACTGGAAACTTGTTTTAAAATGTCATAGTGTACTACTACTTTAAAATGCTTGTTTTTATTTTAAATTGGAAATAGATGGTTAGGTCTCTAATGGTGTTACTGACTTTGATATCAAACTAGTTGCAACAATATCCCCCATTTTGCTTCTAGTTTTCTTTAAGAAGACATTTTTCAAAACAGCGAGGCAAGCAAAGCCTAATCATTGTGTAGACCAAATTGAAATTGGACAGGGATGTCTCTGCAGCATGACAAAATTGCCCAACTGAGCTTAGTCAGAAGGATCCATTACTCTTAATTCATAAGAATCTCTGGACAGTGCCCTTGGGGCTGATCATGTCAGAGTAAATAGGTCTGAGGAACTATTCCACCTTGTGTAAATTGGATTATAAAGTTTCTGTCTTAGTTTGACTAGGCAATACTTTACATGTAAAGATGGGCAGAGGGATACATGTTAATCAAAAGAAGCACAGGAAGTGTACAAAAAAAAACACTAACCTTAATACAAATCTAATGAACAAAGGAATTTTAGAGGTATTATTCATTCAATTTATATGCATATAATTGGGCAGATAAATATGTAGGTAGCCAGTTTAGAAAGGACCCAGTGTGGATGTCCTTAGCATAGAAACACAGAAATATGCCGACAGAAAAGACCACATGGCCTATCTAGTCTGTCCTTCCATAACTACAACAGTCCCCTTTTTACCTTTAAAGATCCTGTGTGTTTGTCCCATGCTTTTTTGAATTAAGTTACTGTCCTCATCTCTACCACCTCCACTGGGAGACTATTCCACGGATCCATTACTCTTTCCGCAAAAAGAAATATTTCCGCATATCACTCCTGAATCTATCTCCCTTCACCCTCATCCCATGTCCTCTCATAGCAGAACTTGCTTTCAATCGAAAGAGGCTCTCTCCCTGAACATTTATGCCATGCAGATATTTAAACATCTCAATCATATCACCTCTATCCCGCCTTTCCTCTAAGGTGTACATATTAAGATCCTTCAGTCTGTCCTCATATGCTTTATAATGAAGACCACTAACCATTTTAGTAGCCACCCTCTGCACCGACTCCATCCTGTTCACATCCTTTTGAAGGTATGGTCTCCAGAATTGCACAATATACTCCAAATGAGGTCGCACCAAAGACTTATACAGAGGCATATCACCTCTTTTTTTCTTCTAGCCATTCTTCTCTGTATGCACCCAAGCATCCTTCTAGCTTTTGCCATCGCCTTTTCTACCTGTTTAGCTACTTTAAGGTCATCAGACACAACCACGCCTAGGTCCCGCTCTTCTTTAGTGGACAAAAGTACTTCACCCCCTATACTATATATACGCCTCCCACCCAACCAATTTCTAACCCAAGCAGTAACTTTAGGGTCCATCCCTAGGGTGCTCAGTTTGTTTATAAATCGCCTGTGAGGAACAGTGTCAAAGGCTTTACTGAAATCTAAATACACCACATCTAGCGCTCTCCCTCAGTCCAACTCCCTGGTCACCCAGTCAAAGAAATCAGATTTGTCTGACAAGACCTGCCTCTGGTGAATCCATGCTCCCTCGGATCCTGTAATCCGCTGGTCTCCAGAAACCTCACTATTTTCTCCTTCAACAGCGTTTCCAATAATTTACTCACCACCGAAGTTAAACTAACTGGCCTGTAGTTTTCAACCACATCCTTACTTCCGCTTTTGTGTAAAGGCATCACATGAGCCTTTCTCCAGTCCTTTGGCAACACTCCTGACTCCAACGAGGCATTGAAAAGGTCAGTCAGTGGAGCTGCTAGAACGTCCCCAAGGTCCCCCAGTATTCTAGGGTGTATCCCATCCGGTCCCATCGCTTTGTCTACTTTAAGTTGAGCTAGTTTCTCACAAACACAGTCGTCTGAAAATTGTTCAAGATGTCCCTCGCTTCCGTTCCTGTTTGTGGGTGTTTTCTGAGGCCCTGCTCCTGGTTCTTCATCTGTGAACACAGAACAGAAATATTTGTTAAGCAATTCTGCTTTATCCTTATCAGCTTCTACATATTCCTCCCCTGCACCCTTGTGTCTGACAATACCACTTTTGACCTTCCTCTTCTCACTAACATCTGAAAAATGTCTTATCCCCCCCATTTTATTGCATTGGCCATTTCCTCCTCCTTTTGAATCTTTGCCTTCCCGACTACTTAAGGGATTTAGACCTGCTCCCTGGAATGTGTAGGATTTTTAAAAAGTCTGCAGTCCACCTTTTACAAGAGGGATTAAAGGGGGTTATTTAACCCCCCCCCCTTAGTTTATTTCCCACTCAAAATTTAAATTATTGCACTTCTGTAGTTAAGTATCAGCGCCTACATGTTTAACTTGCAAACTGACTCAAGTGCAAGTACCAACACTTACACATGAGTTATAAAAACACCACAAAGTAAAAAAAATAAAAAATAAAAAATAAATAAATTCACAGAAGGCATAGAGCAAACTAATAACCAAACATTTATTTCCAGCACGGATAGAACTTCGGAACAATACTGAATACACTCAAATAATGGGCCTGATATTCAGGGCCAGTGGCTAACCACCGGTGCTGAACTTTAAACCTGGATTTTCAATGATGGGGCCATATCCGGACACTAGCATTGAATATCCAGGCTGCCCGGATTGCCACAAAGCCAGGAGAGCAGCAATGATGTTCAGCTGCTGCCTGGTTAGCTTTTGCAGCAAATATTAGGCTAGTTTCCTGTGCCCGACTTGCTACGTATTGCCAACTGGGCAGCAGCCCAATATCACTGTTGCCCAATTAGTGAGGGGGATGCCCTTGAATGCCTTTCGAATACCCCAATGCTAAACGGTTAACATTGGAGCATATAAACTGTGGCACCCATGGATATTCCTCCTATAAACACTATACTCTGCTTGGAACGCACTTGCTCCTCCTATTCCATGCCCCGTGAGGCATACTGTACCTCAACCCTTGCTGTCCTCGACAACCCACTACCTACATTCCTGCACATGCTTAGCCAAGTGCCTTTGGCTTAACACCATGTACTCTTGCTGACTACTTACATTTCAAATTCATGTTAACCTCCTTCCAGTAGCCATAGCACTTGCCAAGCAAGAGTACTATGTCCATCTGACTAACTCCTGCCTCTGGCCCTCACCACCTATTTGCTATGCTCAGCTCTCTCCTCAATCCCTCCTTCACTGTCTGCCCAGACCTTAGCTAACTACTTCCATGACAAAATCCAGAAGATTAGCCTTGAATTCTTAGCAGTCATCTCCACCTCATTTCACCCTTTCAATCCCAAATCCTTCCTTTACCTTTGGGCACCCTTTCTTCCTTTTCTGAAATCACTGAGAAGGAAACTGCAGATCTTCTCACCTCCTCCAAACTGGCTAACTGCTCCTCTGATCCCATCTCCTCCCGTCTACTAAGCTCTATCACTTCAGCTATCATCCCTTCCATCTGTCATGTCCTTAACCTTTTGATTTCCACTGCAACTGTCCCTATGGCCTTCAAACATGCTGTGGTACACCTCTCCTCAAAAAGCCTTCACTAGATCCTACCTGTCCTTCCAATTATCAGCTTCTCTCTTTCTCTCCTCCTCTTTTCTTCAAAACCACTTGAATGAGCAGTTCACTGCTGCTGTCTTGACTTTCTGGAAACGCTGCAATCTGGCTTGCATTCTCTACATCACAGAAAAACTGTTCTTCTCGTTCTCTAGTGACTTGTTGCTTGTCAAATACAAAGGCTTCTTCTTGACCTGTTGATCACCACCTTCTGCTCGATACCCTATCCTTGCTTGGAGTTAGGGGCTCTGTTCTGTCCTGGTTTTCTTTATCTCTGCCCTCACATGTTCTGGTGGTTCCTCGTTTACTGCCATTCTGTTTTCAGCTGGTGTACCTCAGCGCTCTGTATTGGGATCTCTCCTTTTCTCTCTACACCCAGTCCCTTCATTCTCATGATTTTCAGTACCATCTTTATGCTAATAACTCTCAGATCTACCTTTTGTGCCTGAAATCACTCCATGAATCCAGGCCCAGAACTCTGCCTGCTTATCTGGCATTGCTGCCTGGATGTCTCACAGTCATCTGAAACTGAACATGGCCAAAACTGAGCTCCTTATCTTTCCCCCTAAACTAACCTCCCTCTTTTCTATTTCTGTGGATAATACTACACTCCTCCATTTCCTCAGCTCACAACCTTGGGTCATTTATTTTATTTATTTTTTATACCGCACTCTTTAGAATCAGTGCGGTTTACATGTGTACTAACAGGTACTTTTTATTCCCTTGTCCCCGAAGGGCTCACAATCTAAGTGTACCTGAGGCAATGGAGGGTTAAGTGGCTTGCCCAAGGCCACAAGGATAGCAAGCTCACCCAGGAAATGCACAACATTCTGTGCTGATCTTGAGGACTTTGGGAACATCCCCACTTCCCCATCCACCCGGTGAGTTCACTCTGCTGTCGAGGATCCTACTGGAAGGAAAACACACTCGCCCCCACTGGAGCTCAGAGACTTCAAACCTCCGACTGCTCCCTGGATTGCAAGGTGGCATACGCACAACGGGGCTTAATGATGCCCCATCACTGCTGCCTGCAAGTTGCCTGTCGGACGGATCAACGGCAGGCAGAACTGTTGAAACAGAAGAAACACCAAAACGCTCCAGAGTGGGCTGGCGATGAGGGAAACCAGAGCCTCCAGGAGCAAGTGCCAATTTCCCTTTCCTCTTGCCCATCGTGACAACAGGCAATAGGTCCACACACTGCACCAGCACAAGTGGTAAGTTCAGGCATCCCATGCAGCGCTCCTCCAAAAGCACCATTGACACTGTTTGCAGTTCTGCAAGCCGTGGGAATGCCTTTGAATATCTCTCCAATAATTAATGTTTCAAGAGACTCAGTGAGGTGACCTTATACAGTTATATGCAACATTAACTGCCCACACTGCATCAGTGGATTCTAGTGTTGTAGCAGCCTACACTCAACTTTATATTTTTTTAATGTTTCACAGTAAATATTAACTTTAAATATGATTTCACTTCCAAACTAAAAGCACTCAGTAAAAATCAATGTTCATGAAGTTAATATATTATTCATCTAACCATTTGACTTACCTTGATTCAAATGAGAATCAATTTTGTTTGCTTGTATATCGGGTCTCTAAAAATTCACCCAACTTGAGTTTCATTGATATAATCCCAAAGAAAAAACACCACAACTTTTGCTGTGCTCTAACCACCCACACCAAATGCAAAAAAAGAGTGCTCACAGCTCATTTCATACTATTTGTAGTCTATTTTTAAAAGATATAGATGCACGTGTCTTTATAAAAGACTAGCACATAAATCCTGCAGAAGTCATAGCTAGAATGTGCTTGCATACATTTAACCCTGGCTTGGCAAGAGGGGTAAATATACAAGGGTGAAGTATGGACTTAAATGTGTCACTTATAACCTACATCCATGCTTCGCCACTCCTCCCAAATTTTGCCTCAGAACACATCTCCTAAAGGGTCATGTACAAATCTCTGTGCTCTTGTCAATGCACATATCTCCACACTCGGTGTCTATGGGATAACATTATAAAAGCTTTGTGTTTAAAACTAGGTTTTATGTGCAGGAAGAGTTATAAAACTATCACCTTAATGTATTTTGAATACAAAACAAAACACCAAAAACCTGTTACACACAGAAATCAAGCCCAAGGCTTCACTTCTGCATTATCATCATGAAGCTCCATTTTAGATAGAAGATATTTGTGGGAAAGGTGTGAACATGAAGGAAGGAGGTGGTATTTTACAAAGGACTCTGCCAAATCCAGTCTTTTGTAAAATACATATAAAAGACATGCAGGATTGTAAGTGGATTTGCCACCATGCACAGGATGAGCCATTTCATAAAACTACATGTGGAAAAACAGCATCATGAACCACTAGGCCACTCCTCCACTCCATGGGGCAAGGTACTTCAGGCCGGAAGGTCGGGGGTTCAAATCCCACTAGAGGACAGCAACCTTGGGCTGGAAGGACAGGGGTTTCTAGTCCCACAGGTGCTCCTTGTGGTCTTGGGCAAGCCACTTAACCCTCCATAGCCCATGTTCCCTGTAAAATAGTTATCTCCAAGTTATAATGCCCTGTTCAATGTAATTTCAGTTTGTTCAATGTAAACCGCACTGATGCAGAATAGCGCGGTATATAAGAGAATGTAAATAAAATAAATAAAAATAAATGAACACGGTGGCTTCCATGTGGACATAGCAATTTCTCAACTTCCATGTTCACGCACTGGCACTTCCACATATAGGCAGGCCGATTTACAAACCTATATATAAAGTACCACCAAGTACTTACCGAGGCCTCTTTATTTCATTTTGGAGAAGGAAATAAACAAATGAGGGATTACGGAGAATAGCTACCTTAATCCCTTATCCTTAATGCCTCATGTAGAGCCCTGGTGCAAATGAGAACTTTTTAAGATCTCTGTGTGTACCTCATGGCTGGTACAAAACCCAAAATGGAAGTTTGCCATATGTGGAGTCCCCTTGCAAAATGGGCAGTATAGGTGAAGATCTTTGACCTGCCCAACCCATACCCAAATCATGCTTTCCCAATACCCATTGAAATTTCCATGTGCTGTGGATTTCCACATGTAAATAGTGACTTTCTGAATTCACATTTACATGTATATTGCATTCTACATGTATACACCACTATTTACACATAGGGATGCTTTTAAAATAACCTCCATATCATCAGCAATAAGACTTCTTCTGTACGACAGTCAGATAATACATACCACTATGGGCTAGTTACCTAAAACATAAATAGACATCAGTACACTAAAGCTAGGAAAAGCTGAGTAAAAATAAAGATTAATAATGCAAGTCCCCAAAGAACTGTTTCTTGAGACACTTGCCTATATCAAGTCTTTCATTAGCACAGATTGTCAAATAAGCAGCAAATTGCTTCACCAAGTTAGACTGGCACAAGCCTCAGAAGGGATTTCAGAAGGAGAAAATTTTACTTGCCAATAATTTATTTTCCTGGAATCCTGCTAGACCAGTCTAGACTGGTGGTTTGTGTCTCCTGCCAGCAGATGGTGAGAGAAAAATTCCTGAAGCTTTGCAACATCACCCTTTATATAAAAATCTATCCCCCAAGGGGAGCTTCAGTAAAACCATAAAACAGCAGAAGTTCAGTCAAGGAAGCACAAAACCAAACCAAAAATGGATTGCATGAACGAATAATTTTTATAACCAAGCTAAAATGAAAAATGTGAAATAGGACCCGCAAGCCAAGGAAGAACGTACATAGCGAGGTACAGCAATGTCACCGATGCATGAAGAGAGTCTTAGCTAGGTGACAGACTAAACAGTTTAGAGGGGCAGATGCTGGACAGGTCTAACAGGATTCCAGGAAAGGAAATTAATCAGCAAGTAAAATTTGTCCTTCCAAATACATCTTGCTAGAGAGTCCAGACTAGTGGGGAGTACCATAGCTAAACCACTACAGGGCAGGAAGAAAACAGCTGCAGCCAAGACAGAGGCTCTGAAGAAAGCTGTTTCTCAAGCTTGGACATCCAAGCAATAGTGATGTGCAAAGGTAGAGAGGAAAGACCAGGTGACTGCCCTGCAAACATTTAGCAGAGCTACTTCTGAACATTCTGCCGAGCCTCAGTCAACATGATCAGTTTTGTGCCCTCCCCTTTGGTCTTGCCAGAGCTCCTTGCACGTTCTCTAAGGTGATAGTGGTAGTGGCAGCTTTCCTGTGGCACCAAGGTATTAGAGTTCATCCTTTTATCTGGACAATTGGCTGATCAGAGCAACAAGTTTAAAGGAGGCTACTTCTGCCGTCTCTCTGGTCCTCTCCTTTCTGGACCATCTTGACTGGGTGATCAATTATGCCAAAAGCAATCCGTGCCCAGTTCAGTCTCTGGAAATCCTCAGCACCCACTTTGACACAAAAGTGTGTCACATCTTCCTCTCTTATGACAGATGCAAGAAGCTCTTCATTCAGCTCCATGTCTTCCGGAGCCTCGCAGTTCCCACTGCCTGGTATTACCTACAACTCCTTGGCACCATGACTTCTGCTCTCAACATAGTCCCCTGGGCCCATGCTCATGTGTGTCTGCTTCAGTACTCTCTCCTGTACGCTAGTCCCGATCCACCCAGGACTATCAGATTTGTCTACCCTTTTGTTCAGTGGTTCGCTGCTGTCTTCGCTGGAAGCTTTGACCTCATCACTTGTAGAAGGGCGTTCCCTTGGAAATTCTGTGTTGGCTGGTGGTCACCACAGATGTCAGACATGCAGGTTGGGGAGCGCTCTGCCAGGGACAGGCAGTACAGGGTCTTGGCCCATTCAAGAAGCCCCTTGGACCATCAATCACCTCAAAGCCTGGGCTGTTCATCTGGCTGTACTCCAATTTTCCTTTCAATCCCACATCCAGGGTCAAACAGTCGGAGTACTTTCTGACAATGCCACCACTGTGACTTCTCAACAGACAGGGTGGGACCCAAATGTCCCGTAGTGGCCCTGGAAATGAGTCTTCTTTCCCTGGGCAGAACCCAACCTCCTGGTTCTTCCTGCACAGCACATTGTGGGAAAGAACATTCAAACGGATTTCCTGAAAGGTCATAACCTGGACCCCAGCAGGTGGGAGCTAGCTCCATGGGCATTTTTGAGCATTGTGCGTCAGTGGGGTCATCTGACTTTAGACCTAATGGCCACCTCTTTCAATGCCAAGATGTGAATCTTTTTCAGTCATCTAAAGGAACCCAACTCTCTCAACCTAGATGCTCTGGTTGAGACCTGGCCTTTGAACCAGCTTCTCTACATCTTTCCTCCTTGTTTGCTAATCAGCTGTGTACTCGGTTGGATAGTCACACTTTGGACGGGTAGAGATGGTGTCATCCTGCACCCCTAATTCTCAGTGTCCATAGAGGTCTCCTTTTTCAGGGGCTGGTTCTCATGGATGACCCTGCTCCCTACTCGCTTATGGCTTATTGAGTGGCGTAGCTTGCATTGCAAAGGTTACTTGCCGTAAGTAGTGCTCATTCCACTATGGACTTGACTAGTATTCTACCTCACGTGCCTATACTTGGATCTGTTTTTTTTTTTGTTTTTTGTTTTTTTTCTTCTTGGTGTTCTAAGAGATCCCTCTCCCCTTAGCGAGCTGATATTCCAGACATTCATTCATTCCTTCAGGACGGATTTGATAAGGGTCTCGCACTTAATTCTTTAAAAGTGCATATTGTGGCCTTGGCATGCTTTGTGGGGGCCTCCTTATGGGTGGTCTGTTGCTTCTCATGTAGACGTTTCCTGTTTTTTGCAGGGCATTTTCTCCCTAGACCCCCATTTGTCCAAGCGTCCCTGTTTGAGCCTCTCCACAAGGCATCTCAAAGATTTGACTCTCAAAACTGGTGGTGGGGTTTTTGGAGTTTTTGGGGGGTTTTTTACAGCAGTTGCTTTGGCATAGTGCCTTTCGGAGCTCCAGGAACTTTTTTGCTGGGATCATTTTCTGTCTTTTTCCCCAGAGGGGGGTTACCATTCGAACAGTGCCCTCCTTTTTCTGCCTAAGGTCCTTTTTAAGTTGTGCTTCCTTCCTTTAAGGAGCAGCCTTCACCTGTTGCATGTTGGTAGGGCATTATGCTGTTACCTCAAACTCACTAATACATTTTGTCTCCGATCATCTTTTTGTCCTGGCTTCTGGTCCACAAAAGGGAGCAGCTGCTTCTAAAGCAACCATTGTGTGCTGGATCCAGCAGACCATTGAGTCAGCTTCAATTTTATTGAACAAACTTGTGCCCTTAGGTCTTCGGCCACATTCATATTGCTGATCTTAGCAGACTGGAATGTGAAAATATGCTTCCACCAGGTCCAGGGATGCAAGAAATTCACCTGGCCAACAGCTTGAATGTCTGTCCTGAGTGTTTCCATCCGGAACCGCGTCACCTAAAGACACCGATTGACTCCCTTGAGGTCCAGGATAGGATGGAAGGAGCCATCCTTCTTGGGGAATAACAGAAGTAAACAGGATAGTGACCAGAACCTCTTTGAAGGAAGAGCTGGGCATACTGCATTGAGCTAACGGAGGAAATGGAAAGAGTCAGGCATACAGCTGCTGCCCTGGTTGCGGAAATGCATGGAGAGATGAGGAAGACAATCGGCACAGGCTTGGTAAAGCTGAGAGCATAATCCTGTGTTACTATCTAGAGTATGCACCGGTCTGATGTTATCTGGGTCCATTCATGGGAAAAATACCATAAGCATCCTCCCACAGGAGGCAACCCAGAATGGGAAGATTTGGTGGAACTGTGAAAAAAGAAAATATCTTTTTGGCTAAGGAGGAATTGTCCCAGTTGCAACAAATAAAAGGACAGAGGCTTAGAACCAGCCACATTTGAAGAAGTATCGGTTTGCCAGGCTGGTATTGACAAATGTCTCTGAAGCAGACTCTATAAGATGAGGATGCGGACGACATGGCAGGATGACAAAAATTGGATTTGGGCTTATCCTTTGGCAAACATTGAGATTTGACTTCCCCCAAATCCTTCACAAGTTTTTCCAAATCCTCACCAAAAAAAAAGACAGCAGCCCTTGAAAGAAAGCTTGGCGAGACGAGACTTGGAAGCATCATCTGCTTCCAAGAACGAAGCCTCAGCCAAATGCCAAGCCTCAGTAGCAGCAGTCACAGACCGAGCAGATAAGCACAGCAATCATAAAAGGCATCTGCAAGAAAGGCAAAAAAGTCAGATCATCCAGAAGTGACTGAAACCACTGGAAAAGAGCATGTGCAGCAAGACATTTGCAAACAGAGGACTGTACTGTCAAGGTCAATGATGAGAAAGTGGTTAAGAGGCCTTCCACCTTGCAATATGTCTAATCATGGAGGGCAGTGATGCCCTACACAGGAATAGTTGTGTGTTTAGTGACTGTAGAGACCAGAATGTCTACCTTAGGGAAATTCAACCACTTGTCAAGATTTGAAGACCAAACATACACACGCTCTAAAGGAGACCATCTGTTGTAGTTCCAGGGGAAAAGGAAATGCCTAGGTTTCCTGATGTCTATAATGATGGGTCTGCCTGAGGTTTAGAGGAATCCAAAGGCTGTTGCACTTGAGAGTCAGAGGTGCACAGCCTCTATAATTTGAGCAATGAAAGCACAAAGCTTTTCATTACAAAATAACTGGATATCCCAACAGTCTTCAAGGCTCCTGGCAGTCTTCCAATGGTGAGAGCTCTCCTTCCCGGCCAGACTCAGAAGTGATAGAAATGTTCATCTGAAAGACTGTCACCATCTTCCCCTGCATGGTGCCACTCCCCTGGAGGAGAGGAGGCATCCTTGGCCATATCTAAAGAAGCTCCAGCCAAACTTCAGAGGGCACGTTTACTTAGCTGATAGAAGTTTTGCTTGCAGAACAGTCAGAATGGAAGTCATCAAATGCTCCTCATGAGCAGGAGCACTTCTCTTCAGAGGTATTCTACTGACCAGGAGCAACTCTGGAAAGTAAAGAAAGGAAACTGTTGGCAAAGGGCACCACAGTGTGCACAACTGCCAAAGATAGCTACACTGACACCAAATCTATTCTCAGAGAATGCCAAGAGCTAGGAGAAGGCCACCATCTGCTGAGACAGAAAATACTGAAGCTCCCCTTGGGGGATGGATTTTTATACAAAAGGTGATGTCACAAAGCTTCGGGAATTTCTCTGTCTCACCATCTACTAGCAGTGGACACAACCCACTAGTCTGGGCTGGTCTAGCAGGATGTATTTGGAATGCTAAATTTTCCCCCTGAGGCAGCATGATTGACAGCACTATTCAAGGAAACAAAAAAAAAACAAAACAAACTTTATCAAGAACTCAAACCAAAAAGATTTATTAAAAAAAGAGGTCATTTTAAAATGTTTGCGTGGCTTTTACACATATAAATTGCAGAGTCTACTTGTGATTTTAGAAAGTTGCTATTTGTGACAAGGCAGAGCTGTCAGAGCACAAGAAAAAGGCTTTTAAACAAACTTTTTCCTCTGAACCTGCCAGGAATACAGGGCAGCTGAGGGTTAAAACCTCAGCGCACAGAGTTACAGGGCAGGAGAGAAAAGAAAGGGAGCCACACCCTAGCTCTAGGCTGACAGGGAGAGCTAGCCAACCAGGGAAAGGGGTGGACTCTCACCTGATTGGACAAACCATTCCACTTAACCAGGAAGCGGTAGGTTCAGTAGGATCAGCAGGATCAGCCCGAGCAGCAGGATCAGCAAGATCAGCTGGATCAGAGAGGAGATCAGACGAGGAACGCAGAGAGCTACAGGAGGAAGGAAAAAGGCAAAATAGGAACTTACCTTTGGCAAAGCCAGAAAAAGGGGACTCCAGGAGTGCAGATACAGCCTTGGAGTCAGGCATTCTTGGCAGAGGAACAGAAACAGAATCCTTATCAAAAAGGGGCCGAGCTCAGAGCAAGCGGGACCAGCTGGGATCCAATTACCTGGACCATTGCCAGCCACCTTGCAGAGAGAGAGCCACGTCTCTGGGGAAACAGCCGAGAATTCTCCCAGGAAGGGATTGCCCTCAAGAAAAGCTGAACCAGGTCAGAAAAACTTATAAGCCTTTTAAACAGAATATAGAGTCTGTGTCAGAAAGAGACAGAAGTAATTCCCCTGATAGTGCAATATTGGCAGTGAACGTGGTAGAACTTGTAAGCTAGAAGCCAGCACAGGTGCACGTCACCTAGCTCATAATTGGCAGCAGCGTGATTCAAGCACAGATACTGAGCTAGAGGAATGGGAGATAGGTAGAGTCTCTGAAAAGCCTAGTTACAAGAAACACGTAGTTCCTCAACAGGGAATAAGGTACAGGAAAAGGAAGAAGGAAGAAATCCTTATGCCCGCTCTTTAAGAGGCTGAATAAACAGTTATCCTTACAAGACTGCAGGACAGGCAGTGAGAGGGGAGAAAAGCAGATACAAAGTCTCCTCCACCATTTAAGAGCCCTAGACTCGAATAGGCCAGAGAGCCAAGGAGCTCAACTCAGCGACGAAGAATCCATGCAAACTGACATCCCATTGTCTGATCACAGTAGCTCTGAGATGGAATGCGGGATTTGCCAGTGTGACTTTTAAATGTACAGCTTAAACAGAAGCAATGTTTTAAGGCTGTTTTAAAAGCATGTAGAGAATAGAGTTAAAGTACAGACAGGAAGTTGTCTGACTACTGATACTAGTGAAGTGCATAATTCTAAGGCTTGAACTGAATTATCCATGTGAAGGTGGAACAGGAAAACCACGCTTGTTGGAAGTTCTTTATTGAATGCCTTGAATGAGTATCGCTGTTAAGAAAGTCTACAGTTGTTTTGGACTACAGTAACCTGAGAAGTATCAGGGAACATTTGTACAGGACTTTATTTGCTTTATTCATGTTGTTATCCTTAAATATCTGTTCTGGGGTGAAGAAAACCTGCTGGGAACAATAAACTTATTGTTTACCTTCAAATTGCTTTGGCTGTGATCACTGGGCCTACAACTACAATTTTGCTCAACCAGAGAACAGCGATAACAAAGTAACATACACGACGCTGTCTCCCAAATGAACTGCGCCACAAGTTGGTGTAATTGGTAAGACGAGGCGTCACATATTGCATATGCAAAAGCCATTGGACATGTGGAGTGAGAACTTTGTAAGTGATGTCCCAAGTGCAATCTGGAATGTCTAAAGCCATAACATCGGGGGAGGGAGGGAAGAAAACAGGTATGTCTAGGTGCAGACATGATTTCACCAACATGGATGTGCTCCATATGAACATCTACAGGGGAAGGGGGTGTCTACAGACATGCCTAGAACCATATTTCAGAATCTGAACATCTAGGATAGTCTAATGGGTTAGAGTAATGGGCTAGGATCAGGACAGCCAGGATTCAAATACCACTGCTTCTATTGACATTAGGCCGAGTACTAGCAACAATGGAGTGCCTTCTCTTCTACTCCCATCGGATGGCTGTCAGTCAAAATAAGCACTTTTCAGATGCCCATTCCAGCCTGGAACAGGTCTAAACTTAGATGTGATGCTGGACATCCGGGGAAAGCCCCAGCCATGTCCCCATTCAGTCTTGGACATCCACATGCTGGGGATGTCCACAGACCAGTGACATTTTAGAAGCCAAGAGATCCATGTTTTGGACATCTCTATGCCTACCTTTTGGACATACAAAGGATGGATTTGGGCTTCCATAATGACCCTTATAGTTTGGAGGGGGTGATTGTTCCTGCCTGAAGCACGTCTACCAAAAAGGTATGCAAGCATTTCCAATTTAAAAATAGGAATGCATATATACAGCCAAAAATCTGGATCTCAGCTAAGTCTTATTTAGAATGGGGGTTCACATTGGTCCTTGAGAGGCCAATCTGTTACTGCATTGGCACACATACAAAAGCTGGATGTACAGGATGTGACAATTTTTACACTCGAAGGCTGCAGAATTGACACCTACACATGCAAAATCCTAACTAGCGTCACTCTTTATGGATATTTCTCATAAAAAAATTGCTGCTGTGACTAGCTGTGCTGCACAATACATGTGTCCTTATACACACTTTACAATAGGTTGCATGTTTAGTGAGCCTTGTGTAAAATATCTAGGAAACTGAATGCCCCAACTTGGACATCCCATTTAGATGTCCTATGCAAAATCAGGTTCTAAATATCACATAAAAGGCACTTTTTCCCTTCCCTTCCTATTTTTTTAAACTGTTGAATCAATTTATAAATTGTGCTTTGATTCATAGAACAGATTTTATTGTATGGATTTAGAATATGCCAATGATGCAGGCAATTTGATGACAAAATGTTTTAGACTGTATGTTTGTTATGATTAATTAGATTTGGATTAAAGGAGTTATGTCTGTCCATCCATATGCATGTTTGTTTGCACATGCTCTAACAAATGCATATGGAGATCAAACACTGACATAATGGCGTCTTTCCCCATGGACACGGGGATTCCCTACTCCCATGGGGAGCCTCCAGCAGGGTAGGTGCAAGGAGATGAGGCATCTTAGGGCAGACTGACAAATTTTGTGCAGATTTAGGCACCAGCGCTTGTGACCTCATCCGCCCCCTTTGGTTCTCTCCTGCTGGTTTCATGTTATCATGAGACTAGCACCAGAGTTCATATACCATATGCATCATCTTTAGATCCCTGTGGGCTATCTCCTAAATTTAAGCCCTAATCATGGAAAGGTTAGTGCCTCTTCTGCCCATGGGGATCCAATCTCCCACAGGCAGGGAGAAGGGGACTTTCTGCCAGTAATCAAGGGGGGGGGGGGGAGAAACAAATCCCAGGCACCAGGTATAAAATTTCTGGTCACCATGGTATGGATATCTCCGCAGCATTTGACACAGTTGTACACGACGTCCTACTATCCAGACTATAAGACATTGGAATACAAGGCAAAGTACTACAGTGGTTCCATTCATACCTAGACAACAGATTTCAACTCATCCGAACCAGCTCCGCTACCTATTCCACCTTTAAAACAAACTCAAGGAATACCCCAAGGTTCGTCTCTCTCAGCAACTCTATTCAACATTTATCTCCAACCCCTCTGTCAAATAATACGATCTCACAATATCAGCTATCATGCTGTATGGACCAATTACAACAACTGATCCAAATAACCCAAAACTAATTGAATGCTTTAATGATGTCTCAAGATGGCTACAAGAAAATCATCTTACCATAAACTTTTAAAAAACAGAAGCAATGTTCGTGACAAAGGACCAATCCTTCACTCCCCCCCTACAATCCCTCAACCTAGGCACAGCTAAAATAGCAGTACAACGGCACAAAATATCTAGGAATCATCCTTGACAAGACACTATCATTTAAACAGCAGGCTGCAAAAACCACAAGAGCTGTCTACTTCAAAGCAAAAATGGTACAGAGACTCAACACTCATTGACCCACAAGACTTCCGTACAGTTATGCAGGCAATGACACTACCTCACTTAGACTACTGCAATACAATATACCAAGGACTCGCCACCGCCACCATCAATCCACGACGGACTGCCCTTACCACCACAGCACGGATCATAGAAAGGACAAAGAAACACGAGCACATAACACCTGTCCTAAGAGATCTGCACATCCTTCTACTAGAAGCACGCATAAAATATAAAGCACTGACCCTCATGCATAAAAGCAATCCATCAACAGCCATCATCTCACCTGCAAACCCTGCTCTCCCGGATGAACTCTGGAAGGCCTACGTGGCAGACCTCAAACAATACTCTCGTTGTTTCTCATGACAGAGCAAAATTTAATACTCAAACCTGTAACCGTGCATTCAACCTTTATGCACCCTCACTATGGAACGCCCTACTAAACCTAATACGCAACAAGGATCTCCCTGCATTCAGAAAGCAGATAAAAAAAACTTTCCTCTTCAGGGAGCATCTTGGGACAATACAGAACAAAGCTACACAAAACAGGCTGAGATAACAGAGAAAACCTGAAAAGTAAATAGTACTGAAATGCAAATATGACTGAAGAGAAGGACAATAACGTAAAAGAATGTAAATAGCATATCATTGTAAATATGCTATCCCCCCCCCCTCAGGTAAAGGTATCCCACCTCACTTGTATCTGTTCAATATACTCTTCACGTGTTGGTTGTAACCGCTTTGACCCGGCGAAAGGCGGTATATAAATATGGCTAAATAAATAAACAAACATGGTGACCTGATGCCTGGGCTTTGTCTAGCCCTGCCCTAAGTGAATCCTCATCCCTTGCACCCTCCTCCAGCACCCACTGCTGCCACTGTTGCCCCTCTCTGGGATGTGCATCAGTGGCAATGAATGCAAACAGCCCCTTCCTTGACCTTCAATGCCAACTGTGCTGCAAACAGGATGTCTGCATCAGGCATCAGAGAGAGGACAGAACTAAACAGCCCTGCAGTGCTGAAACTTAAAAAGGTAAGCATCACGGGGCTGTTTATTTATGAAGAGTTTTCTATATCGCCTTTTCCAGAACTCAAAGCGGTTTACAATGAACAAAGCAAAACAATTACATCAAACAGTAGGATAACAGTAAATAATTCTAAGTGAAGTATTAAAACTTGATACAATAGGATAAATACAGGATATCAGCATGAGCTAATTATATATGACATGTTGAATGCACTCACACACAATAAATAAATCTATTTATGTATGAGATATTTAAAAGGAGTGCATCTATTCCATTGTGGCAGCGTGTTTGTGCCCATTGCCACTGTTGCCTGTCCCGAGAGAGGTAACAGTGGGCACTTCCAGAGGGCCGGCGCTGTAGGTGACTACTTAGTTTGCCTAATGGTAGTGCCGGCCCGGGCCGTCAGTCACCAGTGATTAGTGGGCTGAAAAGCAGACCCCATGACAGATGTAGGACATAGAAATGTGAAGCACACTGCTTAATGCAATTAATCTGAGGGTTGACCCTTTTTCCTCCTAAAACCCCTATTCATCTGAACAGATTCATGGATCAGTGGGGCAGGAGTAATCCGGCCTCTTCAAAAATAGCACCACATGCCCCCCCCCCACCCTTATTGGTAAGTCTCATGGTGCTACCACTAGGATGGAGTGGTACCATTTTTGCAAAGGCAACTGGTGGAACAAAAATGAGTGGGGACCCTCCTTCGCACCCTGGACCGATTGGGGTAAGTCAGGGTCCCTGGAGGGGAGAGAGAGAGGGAAGAGAAAGGACTAGGACCAACCCTCAGATCAATAGCATTAAAAAAGGAAGGCTTTACACGTCTATGCACCAAGTTGGGCAGGGGGAAACCTTTCTGGCTAATTAACTATCAGGTATCAAAGGCTTCTAAGGAGGGGGTCCAGGGGGCCTCTATGTCTACGGGGAAAAAGCAACATTATGTCACATTGTAAGTGTACACTTCACAACTTCTTTAAAATACACCATATGTGCAACTTTTAGTTTCCAAGTCAACCTATCTCCCTCTGCTCCTTTTGCTTGAATTTGGATGGTAGGATAGCCTCATTTTAGCTTTGTTTCCATCCTTGGGGCTTTATCGTAGCCTTTGTCCTGCAAGGACCATCTTCATGAACCCCCTCTGTTTGTAAATTTCACTATGATACTCTTGGAATATTATCAGGTGAATTGAATCTTTTCGTGGCTACGCATTATGTCAGCACCTAAGCTGTTCATTGCGAAGACAACTTTGGAGGTTATTTTAGAAGCTTTATTCATGATTTACATGTCAGCACAACCACTTACACATGTAAATTGACCATTTCAGAAGGCTTTTTTCTTTCCTCAATCCTTCAGGTTCAGAGAGGAAAGATAGTAAATATCCATTGAAGCCACTGCACTATTGAGCTGTTAGATCCCTCCCTTCCCATTCCAGCTCCCACACCCCCATGTCGAATCCTGCTATATAGACCACATCCTCCAATTAAAGGGCTAGAGTTGATATTTATATTTTTGGGTAGGCAGATTAGAGAGTGAAAGTTATGGGACAATTCTACGTTCTCTGTGGAAATGATCCAATATATTTCAGGGTCTGATTAGTAATATTTTAATAAATCCTAAAAATCCTTGAGGTAATTCTACAAAAAAGGGACATACCATACTACACACCCCAGATAAAACAAGTTTTTGTAGTCTGAAGAGAGGTACACTACTACAGACCCCAATAATGAAGTGAGCAAACAAGAATTATACACTGGAAATCTGCACAATAGCATTAGTTTTCACATTAGAAAAGGCTAGTTTTTTTCTGACAGAATAGTTGAGGACAGGGTAGAGAC
Organism: Ichthyophis bannanicus; assembly: GCA_033557465.1. Classification (NCBI taxonomy): domain Eukaryota; kingdom Metazoa; phylum Chordata; class Amphibia; order Gymnophiona; family Ichthyophiidae; genus Ichthyophis; species Ichthyophis bannanicus. The sequence goes on along the minus strand of CM066038.1, from coordinate 148,638,622 downwards.
TATGGTAGGTCTTCTCATTTTTTCCCCCAACAGGTACCAAAACCCTAACAGCAGAAATATGGCTAGGAAACATTGTGGTGCTAGATGTTGTCACCCCCATTTCCACTTCTACATCCATCTAGATCAATGGTTCTCAACCCAGTCCTCTGGGACATCCAGGCCAGTCAGATTTTCAGGATATCCACAATGAAGGTGCACAAGATTGATCTGCATGCACTGCTTCCATTGCATGCAGATCTCTCTCATGTATATTCATTGTGGATATCCGGAAAACTTGACTGGCTTAGAGGTCCCAGAGGGCCAGGCTGAGAACCACCGATCTACGATGGACAGCCAGATCCAGGGCGTGGAATCAATTCAGCATGTGAGATGCCTATAGATTGAGTCCCTCAGGAAACAAGTTGAAGAACCGAGCGGGGAGGCTAAGAAACCTTTATGGCAATGAGATACATTTATGAAATGCTTCTAGAGGCACCTAAGATCCTCTGCAGAAGGGAAGATACTTGTGTACGTAAAGATGACCACTACACATACGTAGATCACAAGAGCCTGCAGACTCAATATCCCAACTTCACTTTCCCTAGAACTGAGGAACTGCTATGCAGTCCAGGAACAGGAGATATCAGAGCTCAAAACAACATCAGTGCTATAGGATCAGCAACCCCTAGGAAGCAAAGGGTAATGGTGGTTGGCAGCTCTCTTCTGAGGGATACAGACAGGGTCACTTCAACCCCTTATGAGGTCTGAAGTAAAAATATTCCTCATGGGCCCCTTGCTCCCACTGCTGCTGCTGCCGCCCCTCTGTGATGTGCAGCAGCAATACATTAAAGAGACACTGTAATGCTAGAGGCAGTGGAGGCAGCAATGGATGTGGGTGCAGGAGCAGGGCCTGTTACCAATGGGCAGCAGGGCAGTTGGGTCACCATTGTGCAAGGGCCGGGCAGCTGCACCTTTTGTCCATAGGTAAAAGCAGTCCTGGTTACAGAGGCATCCAACTGCTGTCAAACATGATGTCCTAGAACAGGGGTGTCAAACTCCAGTCCTGGAGGGCCACAAACCAGTCTGGTTTTCAGGATGCTCCTAATGAATATTCATTAGATATATTTGCATACAATGGGGCAGTGCATGCAAATATATCTCATCCATATTCATTAGGGATACCCTGAAAACCTGACTGGTTTGCAGCCCTCTAGGACTGGAGTTTGACACCCCTGCCCTAGAAGATGTGCTGGTCTGCCTGGTGCCCAACATTTGTGATGTTATGAGGAGTTTGCCGAGACTGCTCAAGCCTATTGACTTATCCAATGCCATTCATCCATGCTGGCACAAATTATGCTACTAGAATACCACCCGAATATATCAAAAAGTAACTTTGTGGCTCTGGGAAAGAAGGTGAAGTAGTTAGGTATGCAGGTGGTGTTCTCATTTGCCCCTCATTTGGTCAGGGCCAATGCTGAGAGGTTTCCATTCTAGAGATGAATGCCTGGTTATGTAGGATGGTATCAAGAGTTTCGTTCCTAGACCATGGCATGATTTTCTAAGGGCTGCTCAGCAAAGATTGCATCCACCTATCAAAGAAGGGGAGACGTGTTTTCTACAATAGACTAGCTAAAGAGGTTTTAAATTAGGAATTTTTATATATTTTATTTTACCAGTTTTTCATATTACTTTATCCTTCAATCAAAGCGGTTTACATTGTAACTTAACTGATTGCATTAAATGAGAGTATACATTGTAACTAGAACTTAGAACGTTGAAATGAGAAAATACAATAGATATCGAGGATAGGTGAATAAATCCTCCAGGTAAGTAAAGCTCTCAGTTATGTTAAATAACATCTGGCAAGCTGCATATATTAATGCTCACAGTATTCAAAATAAGTTTGATTTAGAAGTTGTAATGGAAGATGCTGACTTGAAAATAGTGGCAGTCATGAAGACATGGTACGCAGAAAAAACAAAGCCTGAGATGTTCTAATGCCAGGTTGTAATCTATTCAGGAAAGACAGGATTGGAAGGAAGCACCACCGCCCCTCTCTAAGCAATATTAAAGCCACAGAACCTCAGAGCTTAGGAAGGAAGGATAAGGCACTGTGGATAGTCTGGAAACATGGAATGGAGAATTCCACATTTGGTGCAATATACAGACCTCCTTTGCAGGCAGAAAAAAATCTAGATTTAATTGAAGATATTCACAATATTGCTATGGAAAAAGGGAAGTACTTTTGGTAGCAGATTTCAATTTGCGAGATTGAGATATCCCTGCTGCATTGTCATTTTGAAATAAAGGGTCCTAGGTTCTCTAACGTGAGAAGTGTTCTGGTGATTGGACCTGCAAAGGAAGGGAAGATGCTGAATTTGGTGTTTACAAATGGAGCGAATGTTTCTGATGTAGCGAGGGAGAATTTGGTAGGCAGTGGTGGTGGAGATGGTTCATTCAAAATGAAGGGTCCTGTACTTCAGAGAAACCAACTTTGCCCAAAAAATGAGGCAATACCTCAGTCATTACCTGAATGGGAACATCTAGAGGAAGCAGAACAGTGGGCAAAGCTGAAAACAAATATTTTAAGGACAAACCTTTTTAGAAAAGTAAATAGAATTAGGAAGAAAATGGGGCCACTATGGTTTTCAAAAACGTAGCTGAAAAAGGTAAGGATAAAGAAGAGAGCCTTCAAAACCTATAAGAGATCACAGAAAGAGGAAAACAATAACTGGAGAAGTTAAGGGAAGTTGGTAAAGTAGCCCAGAAAATAGTCAATACAGTAAGACATGAGGACAAAACTTAAAAAAAAAAAAATTGGAATATTAGTGACAGGAAGAAATGCAAAGCTGACATTGTGAGACTCAAGGGTGAAGGAAAGGGATATATAGAAGCTGATGAGGACAAAAAATTGCTTAACAAATATTTCTCTTGTGTACTTACAGATGAAGAGCTGGAAATGGGACTTCAGAAAACAAATAGGAACTAAAGCGAGGTAGACCTTGAAACTATTTTCAGAAGGTTTAAATTTTGTTTTCTCCTCACACACACAAAGTGAACAAAGTGATGGTTCTGGATAGATTCATCTATGCTGACGTACAGGGCAGTTGCCCTGACTGACCTTTTCAATGCATCTTTAAAGTTGGGAGTGATCTCGGGGGACTGAAGATGGGCCAATTAATTCCGCTTTTGTGAAGAGAAATTAAAGAAGAGATTGATAACTACAGACCAGTTAGTCCGACTTCTTTAAATGAGTAAATTAATGGAAAAAGATAGCTAAAGCAGAGGATGGTACTGTTTCTGGAATCTGACCGATTACAGATTTGAGAAAGCATGGCTTTTCTAGAGGCAAGTCTTGATTTCTTTGACTGGGTGACCAGAGAATTGATCAGGGAGAGCAGTAAACGTGGGAAACTTTCAATTGCCCAGTTTTCCAGTTAGTACCATCTATGAGGGGATGGCCTGCCTTAAGAGTCTCCATTGCCAACATAATAGTGGAATCAGATCTGGGAGGAGGAGTAACACAGATAGAAAAGTGAAAAGAGGCAGGGACAAAAGGGGGTCAGACAGACAAAGGAATGAGGGGGCAGCAGAACCCGCCTCATGATCTGATAAGACGCTAAAACAATACAATGGGCTGATTACTCAAGAACTCTGATGAGTCTTAACATTATGCTTAGTTTTACTCTCCTTCTTGAGAGCATCTTCCTACTGAGTATTAGACGAGGGGACTCGTGGAATGGGGAGCACCCTTTCCCCATCTTCCTCCCCTAAAATCAGAAACCTATTATTTTTTTCCCCACTAAAGGAGCCTCCAGTACTGAAGATGCAGTAAGATGTGGCTGCTTATTCTTCTTGGATAAATTTCCCTTTTACCATTTCCCACTGGGGAGGGGGCACTGGGATTCTTGACATACTGTAGACTCATCTTTGTGCACTACGGTAGTTGTAATGGGCTCCTTAATCATCTGCTGAGAAATGACTGATCAGAGGATGGGGTAGAATCTGCATCTGGAGCCCCTGAAGAAGAAAAGGGCTAAAGGAGGGGCAGCAGTGGAGGAAGGAGGGAGGGGCTGGAGTGCAGGGAGGAGAGGTAGCAATGGAAGGAGGAGGAGATGATGGTTATAGTATGCTGATGGATACTTATGAAATGTGTTTCCCAGAAGGCTGCATAGATTGCACCCACCAGGATTATGGTCAGTTACCCCACAGCTTGTACATTTCTTTTCTGTACATGACATACAACAACTTCAGAATGACACAGTAGTGCCATTGCCTAGGCTGGCCAACAGGGGCACCTCAAGACAATCTGCCGCCTGAGGCGAGAGATGAGCTTGCAGCTCCCCCCCCCCCCCCCCCGCCCCACAGCAACCAAAATGGAGGGACCTCCATAGAACCATAATCAGGAACCCCTCACTTATATCAACAATGCACTCCTCCCCAAGAGCAAAGAAAGCAATCTATTCCCAGGCAAATAAGGTTAAAAAAAAATTGTAATGCTGTTTTTATGCAGCAAAAATTGTAGAGTCCCTGAATCTAATGTAAAACATATTGACCCCTGACATTGCACACAGGATTGGCATGCTATTAAGTGTAACTAACTGCAAAGGAGATGCCAGGCGATCAGAAACCAAGAAGCAAAAATGAAAGAGTAAGAACCACAGTTAATTGTACCTTCATCTTATAAACTGTGCTGTGCTTCTTGCTTTTTATTTGTGAACATATATTCTACATTCAAAGAAACCCTTCTGCCAATAACGAGTGCAGAGGACATTTCCCCATGGAACTCAATCTGTGTTCTTCCCAGAAATATTTTCCAGCTAGGTGGCATAAAGGTGTAGCCGGGTCAACTGTATTATAAGCCAGCTGGCAGCAGACAACATAGCTAACCATCTTTCATTTTTCCATTCCTGCTCATTTTGCCATGTCAGTTCATCAGATTGAGTTAGCCAGGTGGTCAGTAAAATCAGCCAGGTGGCGCACATTCAAAGGTCCTGAGGAGAACACTGCCAACATATACAAATAATTTCCGATTCTGCTGTCATTTCAGTATCAGCAATATAAACCCTCACCAGTCATGGACATATTGTGAGGCAATACAAAGCCTTACAAAAATTACTCGAGGCCTATGAAGAAAATATACCATACCGTAATGTCACAAACTTCCTAAACACACAAAGAGCCTACCCAGAAAAGACGACCACCACTAAGGGAATCCGTTTACTAAAAGCATACTAGGCTTTTGAAGCAATCAGAAAAAAGGGCCGATAGCATCATCTTAGTTGCAAAAGCTGTGTGTTATCTGTTGGGGGTGTGCACACATTTCCCCAGCAGATAACAAAATTGAGATGGCGTTATAAGCACCTGAGCTGTCTGCAACTTAGATGGTTACCGCGCTCTGTTGATGCCCGCAGAACCACACATTGCACACCCACTTTCTGCCTGTATCCCACCCAGTTTTGCAGATAACAGCGTCTGCAAATAGTGCAGAAAATTGCTGCATTCTGTTAATGCACCCAGATAGCATGTGCTGTCGCATTAACAGTTTGCCCAGCTTATTAAACATCCTAAATATTTTTACTGCAGCAGGCCCTAGAACATCCATACAACTAGTCAGAAAAATCAAAGAAGCCAGATTATTACTAATCCTTAGATAGAAGCTCCATGATAACAGAATACCTGGCCTTGGTCACACAACGAGAATATAGATAGATCCTCACCAAGGATAAACAAATACAAACTAAAAATAATATTTATGTAGACAAAAGTAATTTGACTCCTCCCCCAAAAAACAAAACAGACTCTGCATGCAAAACACCAGAAACAGAAAGAACTGTAGATGCCCCTGTACTGGGCAGCGTATAAAGATTGAATATTGTGCTGTACGTACGTATTGTAAGGGGGTTTATCTGTTCATCAGAACCTGCTGAGGGGGATATTCAGTGACATTGACCAGCCAGTGCTGCAGAATATCCCCTCTAAACATTGAGGAACTGTCTGGACAATTCCAGGGCAGTCCAAGGGCAGTTCCAGACTTAAGTTGGTTAGCAGAAATTTTCAGTCTGCTAGCCAGCTTAAGTGTCCGTATGAAGTTCGGTCATCTCAATAACTGTCCTAAATTTAAAAGAGAGTCAGCTATCCAGATAGCAGCTAACAAATCCGCTGTTTGGATAGCTGTGCTAGTCAGCACAGAAATTAGATATTCATGCCAGGGATACCCAGATTCTTTTATTTATTTATTTTATTTATTTGCAGTCTCTTTTATACCGCGCTATTCGACATCAGTGCGGTTTACAATGAACATAAGAGTTGCACATCTCAATTTCGTGATTTGTGCTTACAGTGAAACAGGTATAATAACTTGGGTATACATTAAACAGGAAAATTAAACTTGGGTATGCATTAAGCAGGTATAAATAACCAGTCCCTTAACAAGGAGACACGATGAATAAATACAGTATACTTTATGCAACAATATAATGAGTTATGCGGCACTGCATAAGTTTCTCATGGTGGTTGGAGGGGAAGGTGTGATTGTGAGTGATCAGTCTGGGAATGTGACGTGCATGAGTTTGAGGTGCTGCATTGAGATGTGAGAGTGGGTGAGTGTGGGGAGAAGACTGAATCATCATAGTGATGAAGAAAGAGGTGCCGTTTCTTACGCCGAATACCTGGTTTCGTCTTTGCCCGTAGTGGTCAGGCACTCTTAAAACACCGACTATTGCAGGATGAATATCAGGCTTGTGAAGCCCAAAGACAGACATTCCAATCACTAAACTGAAACTAAAACGGTTCTACCTTTTGCTACCTGGTCATTTTCTCTAATCGTATTGCGCACGCCGCAGCACCCTCGCAAGGTTCTCTTTAATCTGCGCCGGGTCCTCTGCCGGCATTCCTGCCGGTGCGGGGAGGGGCATAGCATCGATCGCTCTGCACCTCCCCCCGCCGGCAGGACATTTGGCAGCAGACGCAGCACAGGTTAGTGGGAACATTGCTCCCTGCTCTTTAGTGTCGGTATTCCTTCCAGAAGATGTCCAAGCTTCTCCAGATGATTAAACTCACATCATACCCCACAGAAGCACTGAAGAGTATACAAGCAAAGAGATCCTCTGAGAGAAAGCTTAATTGTAGCACTAATTTCAAAGCCGCACATTCTATGAGGGGGAAGAACAACTCCCACCCACTGTAATTGAACTACATTTCTCGGTTTTGAAATGCCTCTTCCCCCGGCCCTATCCGCTGTTGTCCCAAATCTTTACTGTCAATGTCCCCTTCCCACCTGCACTTGGAGCGGTCTCCAGTGTTCCTTTCACTGCACCGTCTTAGTTTTTGAAGGTGGTACTTCAGCATTTCGCAAATTGTGCATTCAAACTTCATTTCTAGAATGCACACCCCCAACGAAACGGCGTCATTATGAAAAACAGTAAAAACCATCACTAGTGGCAGTCATCAATGAGGGTTGTTCCAACAACGTCACCATCCTCCCTTCCTTTCTCACTGGCTGGGCAGGCAGGTCACTAGCAGAGGGGCAATACTTTGACTCGTGCACAAGAGAAAACTATAACAGCAAAGTCTGGTTTAGCAACTACTCTGCCTATGCCAGTTCTCTCAAATGTCAGGTGTGAATTCAAAGATATCACATGGGAGGAGGGGGGGTTAAACCTCTGCAGCAAATTAGTGAATGGGAATCATTGGAAATGACAGTATTAGCAGGATTATTAATTAACAAAGGAACAATACTCACAGTTTTACTGAATGAATTGCCATCAGTATTATTTCTTACTATTCTCACAGCAGCATTGGACTTGGTCTGAAGCCTCACCTTTTACATCAGCTTCACCGTCCATCCCTATCCTAGCGCTAGATAAACTCAAATGTTCCGATTCTTTCTCAGGTGGAAACAAAATGTCAGCTAATACAGATTTTGTTTTGCAGAGTAGCAGATGCCAGGACTGAAGATATCTTGGGACCATCTGTAGAAGTAGAGAGGTTAGACGGAAGCTCAGTAGCCATCTTGGAGACAGACTTTGAGAAGACGACACATCCACCTTACCATCCACCCCACCCTAGGGCTAAGCGAGTGCAAATACTCTGCTGTTTTCCCAAATGAACACCGATTAATGCAGATTATTTACTTTGCAGAGCAGCAGAAGCAAGTGCTGAAAGGCGTGTTAGGGCTACAGTTCCCAGGGGCTGGAACAAGCACAGCAGGAGTCATTACAGTCCCAGAAAAGGGAGAAATAGTCATCCAGATACCTAGGAGAAACTCATCAAGTTGGAGCCGACGCCTGCATCTGTTTTTGAGGGCTAGCCAGATAGCACGTTTGACAACAGGGAGGAATGACTTGGGTCACACAGTTCCTGAGAACCCAAAACAGTCTTTTGGGTCCAGCATGTTCATTAAGTGCAAAAACCTGTGTAAAGTACTGCATTCGCTTCTTAAGGCTGCCCCTTCCAGATATACAGTAGGCCCAAAGGCTCATCAGCATACTTTTACAAAACTTTATTTGCTTATAAAACCCATCACCTTTCAGATACAAAACAAAAGGCTTTTTGTGCCATGTGCCCAGGCAACACAACAAAGACAGGTGCTGCCATTTCCAAACACGGAGAAAACAAACATAAACCCAAGTTTTCCTTTCCATGCTGGCCTCCTCAGGATATAGCAAGGTCCTTTTCCTTGGTTGGGTGGAAACTATCCTCTGGGGAGCAACCCAGAACTGTCTCTCTTGGGAAAATCTCCCCCTTACTTCAGAACCATCTCTTTTTAATGAGCACCTGGCCTGCTCTCTGGACCACACCCACTGACCCAGTTCCTCAGCTTTGCCTCATTGCACTCTGGGAGATGTAGTCCCTGCTAGAGGCCATATTACATTAGATTATATCTTCCTCCTGAATTTAAAGGGGCAGCCTTTTCATAGCCACATTCCTTTCATATATAATATTTTCCTCCAACTCCCAACATTCATTCAGGTTAGTGAGCAGACCCCTGTCTCCTCACCACAGTACGATATGAATGACCATATCAAAAATAGCGGAGCATGTTGGGAGGGTCAAAATTCTATGGGGAGGCATTTCCAAAGGCATTTACATGGTTTGCATATCCCTAACTAACTGCAAAGATTAAGCTGCAGTAGGTGCAAAGCCTATGTGGTAAAGGCAAGGGGCATGCCCTGCATTTGCTATGCATTTAGTGCATAGAATAGACCCTTGCTGCTAATGCGGACCCCAGCCAAAAAAAAATTGACAGTTTATTTATTATTTCCATTCTCTTATATACCGTGCTATTCTGCATCAGTGCGGTTTATTGAACAAACTGAAGTTACATTGAACAGGGCATTATAACTTGGAGATAACTATTTTACAGGGAACATGGGCTATGGAGGGTTAAGTGGCTTGCCCAAGACCACAAGGAGTACCTGTGGGACTAGAAACCCCAGTCCTTCCAGCCCAAGGTTGCTGTCCTCTAGTGGGATTTGAACCCCTGACCTTCTGGCCTGAAGTACCTTGCCCCAACCACTAGGCCACTCCTCCACTCCTGTTGCTGTGGTGATGCTATTTCCTCCCCCCCCCCACCACCTCTCCAATCTGATCCTCCACCAACACCGCACCTCCAATCTGAACCCTCCACATTTAACCTCCCGCCCTCTTAGCTCCAATCCCCCACTTCAGCAGCAAACCTCCCCTCCCCCCCCCCCCCAGACAGGAGAAGCCTGTGAGACTGAGTATCCAAATTGCAGATGAAATTTAATGTGGACAAGAGCAAAGTGCTACATGAAGAATGATCCAAATTATATTGGATGCTGGGTCCCACAGTAGGAGTTGCCATTCAGGAAATAATCTAGATGTCATCATGGACAGTCCATTGAAATGTTCTTTCCCAGTGTGTGGCAGCAACCCAAAAAGCAAACAGAATGTTCGGAATTATTCTGTATTTTATTCTCTATTCCTTTCCTAAATCAACTGCTCCTTGAGTATTTTGAGCAGTTTTGGTTGCTGCATCTAAAATTATATACAGCAGAATTAGAAAAGGTACACAGAAAGGCAACCAAAATGATAAAGGGTGTGAAACGAACAACTCTCCTATGAGGAAAGGCTAATGAGGTTAGGGTTCTTCTGCTTGAAGAAAAGGAGGCTGAAGGGAGATATGACAGAGGTCTATAAAATCCTGAATGGAATGGTAAACACAAATTAATTGTTTGCACATTCAGAGACTGGAAGAGGCTGCTGGTTGGGGGTCTTAGTGACTGACCTTACTGGGTATACAGCCCCTGGGAACCCCATGCCCAGCTCAGGGTGAATAGGCTAGCTAGACCCAGTAGGAGGGATGGAGGAATGGATAGTGACAGTTAGGACTTAGTGTGTGTGTGGGGGGGGAGGGGTGGATGGAAATGGTTAGAATTTGAAATCCCTTAGAATAATGGTGAAAAGAGATCTCATCGGCAGAGGCTGGAGTGACATGGGTAGAGGGAGGAGGGGGAAGATTGAAGGGGGACCAGGTATAATGTGGCAGGTGCAGGCCTGTGACCCACAGTGTCCGAACATAAGCAGGCCAGCATGGCTAGCTTGACCTGTAAATAAGGCCTGTGGAGAGGCATATAGGATTGCACATCCCCCAATATGCTGCTATTGTAAGATAGAACTCAGTAGAAGTATTGAATTAGCTTAGGTAAGCAGAACTGCAGTATTGAAAGATGGAAAAATACAGAAAAGACATGTTTAAAAGTTACTGATAAGAAAAAGTACATCTGCAAAGAAATAATTGGGAGTGCTGACAGATGAGTTGCAGAGCCCAGCTCCTCTGCACGTACAAATTGGTTCTATGGCCTTGAGAGTGTGAAAGAAACAAGTTGATGAACTGACCATTGTAATTGGGACTAGAAGGGGAGTATGCAGGTGTCATGCCCACTGAAGGGACATAATTGGATAAACTTATCAGTACCGGGACCAATGGAAGAGGTACGGGAGGTACGGGAGAGTACCGGGACCAATGAAGTGTTTTTCTATACCTAGAATGGAACAGAAGTCTATAAAAGTTGTTGTAATGCTTGAAAACTTTGCTCAGCCATTTTGAAATTGATTGGTTCGAGACTTGTGCACAAATAAATGATTTGGACCTTCTGAACAGACTCCTGGTATCACTGGTTTGTCTGCGCTTTGCTGCTACATATTCCTTGGTGCGTTGGCCGGGAAGTTGTGGAATCAAAGTGTATATAGGGCAATATACCACGACTTTCCGCCTCTATAGGCTTGGTCCTGCCGGGATCGCACCCTTCCGACGAGGGCTGCTCCCTGGCGCCACCGGTCCCTTGTATCGGAGGGAGCTGGTCGGACCTCGGCGGGTGACGAGGCCGGCTGGAGTCAACGCCTCGAACCCGAGTGAGGGGAGTCCGAGGTCCAACTCATGCGCCTGCTTGGGAAGTTTGAGGACCGGATCCGGTGAGTATAGTTTTGATTTTGGGTCTAGACAGAAATAGAAAGAGCAGTACTGCCATTGGAACTTGGAACTTTGGAATTTGTAATCTCGAGATATTGGGAATTGGTAAGAGAGCATGATCAACTCTCAAGGAAGGGCCGAGTAACCCCGCATGGGAATTCGCCGGGTGAAACCCCCATCCTTTTTGTAATTGGGAAATTGGAAAAGACTAGTCAGAACAGATAGAAACGAATGCATTCTGGGATACGTTGCTAGCATGATTGTGTGAACGAAGTGTGAATGAGAGGTCTGGCAGCACGGACCAAGTGAAGGCGGACCCCTGAGTAGCGCATTTCCTGACCGGGCGACCGCGTTCAGGTCGCGAAAAGGGGGAAGCGATTGTCGTCTTGTCTTGTTATTTGTATTCCCTATACGTTTCCAGGACCGTGTGGACCCCTTACCCACGGTCCGCCCTCCTTTTCCCTTCTGTCTGTTGTTGCGCGCACACATCGAAATGGGAGGGGCGGGGTCTACTAGAAACACTCCACTAGAATGTATGATCGCACATTTTAAAGAGGGATATTCAGGAGATTATGGTATTAAAATGACAGCAGCCCGTTTGCAGATTTTGTGTACTAGGGAGTGGCCCGATCTAGACCCCATCTGGCCCCGAGAAGGAACGTTCAATGTAGAGATTATTCAGTCAATACACCGTAGAGTGCGGATAGCGCACCCCGATCAGTACCCCTATATAGATTCCTGGTTAAGTATTTGTGAAGATCCGCCCCCCTGGGCGCAGCGCTGTTATGAGGAACAGTGCAGAATAATGTTAGCTAAAACAGATTCTAGACAGAAAACGGAACAGCCTAGAATGAAAGAGCAGGATAAGAAAGCCAGAAAGAAGCCCATCCTGGCAGATCCTGATTCCCCAGAAATAACTCTCAGGCAGCCCCGAACCCCAGGTCCAGTAAGAGTAGCCCGGCGTCCTGCCCCAGAATCCCAGAGACGGCCAGAGCCGAGGCGGGACCCAACCCCTGACCCCCCTCCCGGAGGAGAGAAAGAGGAAGAATTAGCGGGAAAAGAAGAGGAGGACCTAAAAAGCGAGTAAGAAGTGGAGATAGAAGAAGGAGAAAGAGAGAATCCCCCAGATGAGGAGGAAAGTGTACAAATAATTGAGAAAGCCAGCGCTAGCACTAGCACGCCAGTGAGAGAGAAACCCAAAGCAAAACCTGTTGAGAAAAAGAAAGTGACTCCTGCAAAGGCAACAACGATAACCCTTAGATCCCAAAAGACACCCATGGCAGCCAAACTGTTTCCCTTACGGCAAGTCCCGGGAGTGCCCGTAAAGAATGATAATGATGAAGTGGTAGCGGGACCCCTAACTTATGTATATATCCCTTTCTCTACAACTGATTTATTGAATTGGAGGTCGCATTATGCCTCCTACACTAGTAAGCCCCAGGAGCTGACAGAATTAGTAACTAGTATTATGGAAACTCACCAACCCACTTGGCCAGATTGCCGTCAGCTCCTGACCACCCTATTCACGACAGAAGAGCGAGCAAGAATTAGAAAAGCAGCTATTGAATGGATGGCAGAGAACCCTGTAGCTCCGGCACAGGGGCAGAATATAATAGACCGTCGAGAAGCAGCTCAGAGAGAATTCCCGAATGAAGACCCCCAATGGGATCCAAATACAGATGAAGGATCCACAGCCCTAGCCCGTTTTCGCCAAGGCTTTTTACAAGGCCTGAAAAGGGGGGGCCAGAAAGCTATGAACCTTTCCAAAGTTGCAGGAGTAATTCAAGGAATAGATGAGAGCCCAGCAGATTTTTATGAGAGATTAACTGAAGCATACAGAATGTATACTCCCTATGATCCCGAGGCACCAGGAAGTTTATGTATGGTGAATTCTGCTTTTGTAAACCAGTCTCAACCAGACATTAGACGCAAATTACAGAAGTTAGAAGGGTTTGCGGGCATGAATGCAACACAGTTATTGGAAGTCGCTCATAAAGTGTATGTGAATCGTGATACTGAAAGACAGAGAGAATGTGATAGAAAGATGAAGAAGAAAGCTGATTTTTTGGCTGCGGCCATAGTGGAACAGAAAAGGGGAGGTGTCCCTAGTCGAAGGAGCAGAGGAAGAGGGCGGGGTCAAGGCGGAGGCCGGACCCAGAGACTCGGCGTGAACCAATGCGCCTATTGCAGAGAGGAAGGACATTGGAGAGATACGTGCCCGCAACTCGAAGACGCCCAGCATGATGACGACAGCAGACATCAGTGGCGAGAAGAAAGACGAAGCTATCCCCGAAGCCGAGGAGGAGCCAATCGAGAACAATTCCAGCGAGAGAGAGGAGGAGCCATTCAAGCATTGGCCACACCAGCCCATGATGAGAATGACGTGGATTAGGACAGACCGGGCTCCAAGTTTGCTTTAGGTCTCCAGGAGCCTATGGTCGGAATACAAATAGGAGACCAAATTATGGACTTTATGGTTGATACTGGAGCACAACATTCAGTAATAGACAAAAAGATAGCCCCATTCACTACAAAAGCAGTCACCATTATAGGAGCAACTGGTGCCAAAGCCACAAAGTCTTTTCTTCAAAACCGAATATGCAGTCTGGGAGGACAGCAAGTAACTCATCAATTCCTTTACATGCCCGAATGTCCAGTGCCACTACTGGGACGAGATATGTTAGCCAAGCTTCAAGCACAAATATCTTTCTCTGAGCAAGGAGAAATGCAAATGACAGTAAATCCCCAAACCAAACCAGCAGGAGTGATGCTGCTGACAGTTCCCCGAGAAGAAGAATGGAGATACTACATTGATGATTCGATTCAAGATACCTATTTTGAACAAACTTTGAAAAGTATTGATGCACCACCTGGAGTATGGGCAGAAGGCAGCCCCCCAGGCCTAGCCAAACATATAGCTTCAGTGATTGTAACCCTCAAGCCTAGTGCTACACCAGTGCACGTCAAACAGTACCCTCTCCCAAGAGCCGCAATTGAAGGCATTCATCGCCACCTACAAAGATTGCTTGAGTATGGCCTACTAAAAGTATGCCAATCCCCATGGAACACTCCACTTTTGCCAGTAAAGAAGCCTGGGACAGATGATTATCGCCCAGTGCAAGATTTGAGAAGAGTAAATGATGCAGCTGAGACTATACATCCAGTCGTACCCAATCCTTACACCCTCCTAGGACTGATACCTGCTGAAGCTACCCATTTCACTGTACTGGATTTAAAAGATGCATTCTTTTGCATAAGATTAGCCCCTGTAAGCCAAATATTGTTTGCATTCGAATGGCAGGACCCCATCTCTGGAAGAGGGGGCCAACTTACCTGGACAAGATTACCCCAAGGATTCAAGAATTCGCCTACCATCTTTAGTGCCGCACTGAATCAAGACCTTTCAAACTATCCAGTAGCCCCGGGGAAGAGAGTGCTTCTGCAATACATGGATGATCTGTTGATAGCTGCCGTATCAGAAAGTGAATGTATACTAGCCACCAAAGATCTCTTGCAGTTACTAGATGAAGCTGGATACAAAGTTTCCAGAGCCAAAGCACAGCTATGCCAAAAAGAAGTGAAATACCTGGGTTTTCGTATCACCCAAGGAAGCAGAAGATTAGGCAGAGAAAGAAAAGAAGCGGTATGCAGAATTCCAACTCCAACAACCAGAAAGCAAGTCAGAGCCTTTCTGGGAGCGGCAGGATATTGCCGAATTTGGATACCCAACTTTGCCCAAATTGCCAAACCACTGTATGAAGTCACAAAAGGAGAAGAAAAGTCGCCACTGGAGTGGGGACTTGAGCAGGATACAGCCTTTAAGACGTTAAAAGAAGAATTAATGTCATCACCAGCACTTGGACTACCAGATGTCCACAAGCCTTTCCACTTGTTTGTACATGAGGCACAGGGAAATGCCTTGGGCATGTTGACTCAGAAATTGGGAAATTGGGAGCGACCTGTAGCATACCTATCGAAACAATTGGATCCTGTGGCCAAAGGATGGCCACCTTGCTTGAGAGCAGTTGCAGCTACAGCGCTACTAGTGAGCGAAGCAGACAAGCTCACACTAGGACAGAACATACGAGTCACTGTGCCACATGCAGTCCTTACCCTTATGGACCAGAAAGCAAATTATTGGCTCACCAATTCCCGAATGTTGAAGTATCAGAGCATGTTATGTGAAAATCCACAGATACAACTCGAAGTGAGCCATGCCTTGAATCCAGCCACCTTGATACCCATCAGTGAAGAACTCCCAGAACATGACTGTATTGAAGTCATGGAAACTGTGTTCTCCAGTCGACCCGACTTGACAGATGTGCCCATAGACAATCCTGACCAAATCTATTATGTTGATGGGAGCAGTCTCATCCTCAATGGAAGACGCTGTGCCGGATATGCAGTCGTCACCCAACATGAAGTAGTTGAATCATCAGCTCTAGCTTCAGGCACATCAGCCCAGAAAGCCGAATTGATAGCACTCACCAGAGCATTGTTGTTAGGAGAAAAACTTATACTGAATGTATATACAGATTCCAAATATGCCTTCACTACCCTGCATGCCCATGGAGCTCTCTATAAAGAAAGAGGACTCATCACATCCGGAGGAAAATCAATCAAATATGGTCCCGAGATATTGATATTACTTGATGCAGTTTGGGCCCCAACACGTGTAGCTGTCATGCATTGTCGAGGACATCAAGCAGGAAAAGGAGAAGTTGCCCGAGGAAATAGATTTGCAGATGCCTCAGCACGACAAGCAGCTATGACAGGACAAATTGCCCCACAAGCTACGCCAATGCAAGCAGCATTGTTTCCAGTACCTTTGAATCTATGGACCCCACGATATACCACCAAAGAATTGGATTACTATTGTGACAGAGAAAATGGAGTACTGAAAGATGGATGGATTGAGCTGCCACCAGAAGAGGGCAGTCAACCTCCAGGACGAATAGTAATTCCTGAACTATTAGGACCAGCCTTTGTCAAAGCTTTCCACGAAGCTACCCACTATGGGAAGAGTGCCATGGAAAAAGCACTCAGACCACATTTCTACATCCCTCTGATGACAACCATATCAGCTTCAGTAGCACGACAATGTCAAACTTGTGCCAAGAATAATGCCAAGCAAGGCCTTATTACAGCACCCCGAGTTCAGTCAAGAGGTGTGACCCCCATGCACAACCTCCAAGTTGATTTCACCGAAATGCCAAAAGCCAATGGGTACCATTACCTATTAGTATTAGTATGTACTTTCTCTGGGTGGGTAGAAGCATTCCCAACCAGAACTGAGAAAGCCCGAGAAGTTACCAAGGTCTTAATGAGAGAGATTGTCCCCAGATTTGGAATTCCAGCAGTAATAGGGTCAGATAATGGACCCTCATTTGTCTCCCAAGTTACTCAGCAGTTAGCAAAAGCTTTGCAGATACAGTGGAAGCTCCACACTGCATACAGACCCCAGAGTTCAGGGAAAGTTGAGCGAATGAATCGTACCTTGAAAGCCCAAATGTCCAAGCTTTGCCAAGAGACACAATTGAAGTGGCCCCAAGTGCTCCCCATAGCTTTACTCAGAATACGCTCAGCTCCTGTAAAGTCAACAGGATTTTCCCCTTTTGAAGTTTTGTATGGTAAACCCCCACCAATAGTGCAGGGAATCAAAGGAAGTCTAGCCCAAATTGGTTCGGAAATAACCAGACAAGAACTTCTAGCTCTTAGTTTTGTTCTGCAGACTCTCCATACGTGGATCCAAGACCAGTTGCCTATCAACTTGACGGAACCCTTGCATCCCTACCAGCCTGGTACCTCGGTGTGGATCAAAGATTGGAAGAAGACACCGTTGGAACCCCATTGGAAGGGACCGTACACCGTCATCCTGTCTACCCCAACTGCAGTAAAGGTAGCCGAGATCGACGCCTGGATCCACCACAGCAGAGTCAAGCCCGCCGCTGATGCTGAACCTGAGCAGTGGACAGCAGAACAGCATCTTGATGCACCCTTGTGAGTTACTTTGAGACGGCAACCAGCAGCTTAGACACTTCATCACAAGTGCTTTGCAGTAGCCAAGTCTTTCGAAGAGGATTGCTGTTTTCCATGCAGCAACAGCTTTGTTTCAACGAACCCAATTTGTGTGTGATTTGACACACTACTTAGAGACTACATTGACTAAGCCAGACTTCACAAGCCAACTGAAATTGCTAATAAGTTGGTTAATGTGTACTGGACAACCTGAGGATCTTCAATCAACACTCAGCACCCGTTAAATTGCTTCATTAGCAGACGGGACGAAGAATAAAAGACCGTCGTGATCAAGATCAGCAAGCTGAGGATTCAGAAGAACTCCAATCAACATCGACATGCATCTTTACTTTTGCTTTGCTTTGGTTGCCTTCTTTGGAGGTTTTGAACAGACTTATGCTTTACCTCCATGCACTGCTTGTATTACTTCTACTAGAACTGGACTGAAAGTAACTCAGACTTTGCTTTATCATTCTTACTATACCTGCAAGGGAACAGTAACTCGGTGTATCTATAACACCACTGAACTAAATGTTTGCACTCATGGAAAAATTAAAACATGCTATAATCCGCATCAGAATCCATCCTATTACACGATGGAAATAAGATGGAAGGATGCAGATGGACCTATATTAGCTGCAACGCCACCACTTAAGGACATTACTAAACCTGCTGTTTTGAATTTTGATGCATGCAATGCTATTAATAGAGATAGTTACTCCACCTGTGGTACATGGGAGAAAGCGTATCGAAATGACCATAAGTATATGTGTCCAGAAGGTGCCACAGGATGGAGAAAGTGTACAGGTAAAAAGGAACCAGGCTATAGTACTGCCCCAGCAGCAGACTACTATTGCCCGTATTGGGGATGTGTTTTTTATGCTACCTGGAATACTGGTATAACTGATGAGAAAATAGATAAACGAATGGCTACTTTAACCAAGCCAACCACAAATGATAAATGTCAGAAAGATGCTTGTAACCCCTTACACTTACGTATACACAATCCCCATGCATGGAAACAAGGATATAAGTTTGGTTTACGTATTGCTGGAGGAGCAATAGATCCAGGGACCATTGTGTATATCAGATTGAATACCCAAGCCCACAAGTCATCTAAATATCATATTCATAATACTTTTTATGAAGCCATGCATGTAAATAAGTTTGAGATCCCTCACCCCTCACAGAATTTATTTCTAGAATTAGCCGGAGCAGTAGTATCTAGTCTTAAGATCACAGATTGTTATTTCTGTGGCGGAACCCAAATGGGAGATCAGTGGCCATGGGAAGCCCAAGAATTGAATTATTCCATGATTTACAATCAGACTGAATTACACAAGACTACCAGTGAATGGGTGTTAGCGCACTCAATCGTTGGACGTCTTTGCTATGCCAGAACTGGACCCCAGTTCACCCAAAAGGTAGGACAGCTGGTCTGTCTTAGCCAGAAGTACTATAATGCCACGACCAAGAAGATAGCATGGTGGTCAGGAATTGGACATCCTGAACCTCCTAACCCATTAGCCAGATTTCCTGAACTTGCAGGTCTATGGACTAACCTTGCCAAAGTCCAAGCCTGGCAAGCCCCACCTGGCCTATATTGGATCTGTGGAAACCGAGCATATGCACAACTCCCACCACACTGGGGAGGAGCATGTGTCTTAGGAACCATCAGACCTTCTTTCTTTCTTTTAAACACTGAACATGGAGAACAATTAGGATACCCAGTATACACTACCCACCGACACAAAAGAGCACTAAGACAGAAGAGAGAGGCCTTACAGATAGGCAAGTGGGAGAAATGGCAAGGTGATGATTGGCCACCAGAAAGAATCATTGAATATTATGGACCCGCCACTTGGAATGATGATGGTATGTATGGTTACCGTACCCCAATTTATATGATTAATCGTATTATTCGCTTACAAGCAGTAGTTGAAATAATAACTAACGAAACTAGTCATGCTCTTACGCTTTTAGCTAGACAAAGTACACAGATGCGCACTGCGATATATCAGAACCGCTTAGCACTTGATTATTTGTTAGCAGCTGAAGGAGGAGTATGTGGTAAACTGAACTTAACCAATTGCTGTTTGAAAATAGATGATAAGGGTCAAGTAGTTGAAGAAATTGCTAAAGATATGCAAAGACATGCTTATGTGCCAGTACAGACTTGGCACTCATTGAAATTTCCTAACTGGTTTGCTAACCTCTTTTCATGGGTGGGAGGATTTAAGACTTTTATCGTATTGGTACTAATTCTTGTTGCTGTTATTTTCTTATTACCATGTTTAATCCCATGTTGTATGCGTTCCATTCATAATACTATTGATAGTACAGTAGAGCGGAAGACCGCAACAAAAATCATGGCTTTATATACAGCCAGTCCTGGTAGAAATCCTTTAGCCAGGATGTGATTCTTCAGAAAGTGATTTAATTCTCACACCTTATTAAGTAATAGGGTGAGATTAATCAAAGGGGGGAATGTGGCAGGTGCAGGCCTGTGACCCACAGTGTCCGAACATAAGCAGGCCAGCATGGCTAGCTTGACCTGTAAATAAGGCCTGTGGAGAGGCATATAGGATTGCACATCCCCCAATATGCTGCTATTGTAAGATAGAACTCAGTAGAAGTATTGAATTAGCTTAGGTAAGCAGAACTGCAGTATTGAAAGATGGAAAAATACAGAAAAGACATGTTTAAAAGTTACTGATAAGAAAAAGTACATCTGCAAAGAAATAATTGGGAGTGCTGACAGATGAGTTGCAGAGCCCAGCTCCTCTGCACGTACAAATTGGTTCTATGGCCTTGAGAGTGTGAAAGTAACAAGTTGATGAACTGACCATTGTAATTGGGACTAGAAGGGGGGTATGCAGGTGTCATGCCCACTGAAGGGACATAATTGGATAAACTTATCAGTACCGGGACCAATGGAAGAGGTACGGGAGGTACGGGAGAGTACCGGGACCAATGAAGTGTTTTTCTATACCTAGAAAGGAACAGAAGTCTATAAAAGTTGTTGTAATGCTTGAAAACTTTGCTCAGCCATTTTGAAATTGATTGGTTCGAGACTTGTGCACAAATAAATGATTTGGACCTTCTGAACAGACTCCTGGTATCATTGGTTTGTCTGCGCTTTGCTGCTACAATAATACATTGGATGCCTGCACCTCCTCTTTCTTCCTCCATGGCCTGACCCATCCTTCAAGGTGGAGGGGAGAGGGTGGTGGTGGATTTGTTGCAGCTGGAGGAGGGAGCAGTTTGGGTAAGGACAGACTTGCCTTTATGCTGGTGGGGGCAGGATCTGGCAATCTCAGCTCAGAAGGAGAGGGGGAGTGAGGAGAAAAGTTGGTTGGGGCACTCACCTGGAGGGGGGGGGCTAGCCTTTGTTAGTAATATGGTGAGGCTGTTGAGGGAGGGGGGGCAGTGGAGTACCATTGTTATATTTATTTATTTATTTATTTTATTTACATTCTCTTATATACCGCGCTATTCTGCATCAGTGCGGTTTACATTGAACAAACTGAAATTACATTGAACAGGGCATTATAACGTGGAGATAACTATTTTACAGGGAACATGGGCTATGGAGGGTTAAGTGGCTTGCCCAAGACCACAAGGAGCACCTGTGGGATTAGAAACCCCTGTCCTTCCGGCCCAAGGTTGCTATCCTCTGGAGGGATGGAGGGAGGATGGTGTTTCACCTTGCTAGTAACATGGCAGGAGGGAACCTTGTCCAGTGGTGGTATTGAAGATCAAAGCAATATTTGCCTGGCATATATTGTTGGCTCGGGCTGTTTGTTAAGTTGTGTGATGTTGAATAAAGCTGTGACCAAAGTTTATACCATGACTGTTGTGAGTGTAAGTCTTTGTGTTTTGGATAGGGATATGGAGGTGGGCTTGGGACCCAGGGGTCCAGGTTACTTTGGCTACTACAAAGACTAGGGGGAACCCTATGAAAGTTACAAAGTAGTACATTTACAACCAAATAGCAGAAAATATTTTTTTTATTATTTATAGTTAAGCTTTGTAAGCCATTTGCTGGGGGATATGGTAAAAGCAGTTATCATAATTAGGTTTAAAAAGGCTTGGAGAAATTCCTGGAAGAAAAGTCCATAAATTGTTATTAAGATAGACCTGAGGAAAGCCACTGCTTATCCCTGCAGCTAGGTATCTGGCTACTTTTGGGATTATGCCAGTACTTGTGACTTGGCTTGGTAACTGTTGGAAACAGGATACTCGGCTTGATGGACCTTCGGTCTGACTCAGTACGAGGCAGATTCTGTATACTACTACTAGCGCTACAAGGCATATGCAGTGCTCTACAAACACATATAAAAGATGGTCCCTACTCTTCAGAGCTTACCATCTAATCAAGAAGATAATAAAATAGCTGAGAACAAGGGTACAAATAAGGGAAGGAAGGAAAGCAAGGAATCAGGATCCAAAAGTAGCCTCAAAGAGGTGAGCCTTTAGCATGGATTTGAAAAGGGGCAGAGATGTACAGACTCATGTAGTCTATTCCAGGTGTATGGAGCTGCAAGGTGAAAGGAACGAATCTTGAGTTGGCCGATTATCTCCGACGGACACGTTTAAATTGGGCACTGGCGTGATTCAGTCCTAATTCTGCATCCATTTACTCACATTTATGGAATCAGCACATAGACGTGTCCAGCGTGGCGCATCCAACATACTGTTCAGCCAGCTCATGCACGTATTCAGAGTGAGAGCTGTACATGGGTGCAGGCGTGGGCCATAGAATGAAGCAGAAAAACCCATCCCTGCTTAAATTGCTAAAATTACAGGACGTGGGTAGGTGTTGCAATGGTTTTGTACATCCCCGCACTAACCGTACTCTGGACAGCTGTGCGTTTCCGATAATGCCCATCTCCGCAATATACCTGTGGATGCCTCTGATGACCCCCCTCCTCAGTTAAAACGTGCATCAACTAAGCTCCTCTTCTCACTGACAGTATTTTGCTACTGAAAACTATACATAAATACTAATTATAAATGAATACTGATGCAAACTAGACTATATACTACTCTTTTTCATACCCCGAAAAACGCTAAATAATCTCAGTGCACTCTAATATAAGAGAAAGTAAACATTAACATGTTTGTCATGACATACCTTGCATCACATATTATTGGCAGTATAACACTTCCTCAGTTATTCTTGTATTGGTCATCTCTAAAAACACTCTTTAAAGTGCTAAGTATACATGTCTCCGCAACAAAGCACAACCCCTTCTGCCACTCTTGGCCGCGGGCTGAGATCCCTGTGCAAGCACTAGGACATCTCCGCATGCCGTATACCAGAATACAAAAATAGAAGTTTTAGCAAGATAAATGTTTCGCCAACGTGTGCAAATGACCTATTCGGGTTCTGGAATGACCTCCTATGGCTATTCTTATGCTTTTAAGCTGTGAACCTTGACACATGATGCAAGCACCCACCACCCCCAATCTGATCCCACTCATAAGATAAGCCCCTTGAGCTGATCCCCATCACAAGATAAACCCCCTTCTGGTCCACCAAATTAAACCCCCATAACTATAAGACCCGACCTTCTCCCACCCCAACCCCTTCATCACTTACCCATGCAATCCCTTGTAGTCTGTTCTGGTCCTTTGCCACAGTGGCTCTGATCCCTAGTTGTAGTCTTATGGGTCAGTCTGTCAAATAAGCCCCACCCGATCCAATCCCCTATATTTTGTGGAAGATAATTAAAAGGGGCTATCTATCTTCTAAGGGAGAAGAGATCAGGATATAATTTTTGGTTTGGGAGATTGGAAGGGGGCTTATCTTGTGAGGGGCGGATTGGATCAATGGGATGGGTGCTTGCATCGGGTGCCAATCTTTATAGTGATAATGGGGGAGGAGGGATTCAATAGCCATGATTTTTATACTTTTGTTTTGTTTTGTTTTTTTGTTGTTTTTCTTACTTTGGTATGAGCACCATCAAGGGTCCTCATTACATGTATCAGCAGGTAGTGTGCTATTTGCTGATGCACATTACTCAGGCCCACCATGCAGTAAGTGTGCGGTAAATGCAGGGCAAATGCTTGCAACTCCCCCAACATTTACTGCACAAGCTTTTGCATTTACTTTGTTCCTAATGCACAGTAAAGGCAAAATTATATTGCCCATTAGTAAACATGCCCCTAAAATTGTCAGGGGGATTTTCAGTGGCGGCGGCCAGCACACCTAAAACGGCTGGCTGTCACCACTTTAACATTGACAGATATTCAATGCTGGAGCTATATTCGATACTCAGCTTTGAATAGCCGGGTTGCCTGGATTGCAGTTTTGCAGTCCAGTTAGCTGCGATATTCAGCCATTGGCTAGACTGCAAAACCAGCTGAAGTTAGGACAGCCGTTCAGCTCTTTTAACTATAGCCGGTTAGGGATAACTGGGCAGCGTTCGAATATTGCCGCAGTCTGGTTAACCCATGGTGCTATTCCTGGAACCCCAGTTGCTAAATGCTTTGCATCGGGACATTCAATGGCCCAAGACAAGGGTATTCAGAGGCAATAACCAGGTTAGTGCGCTGAATATCCCAGTGGATGGCATTTACGCGGTTTGAAGGTCTATAAATCAAGTAAATGCCTTTGACTATCCCTCCCGTTGTTATTCACTTCTTTATGTTCATATTCTATGATACCTCCTTTAAAATAAGCCTTTTCTTAAAGTGCCTTTTATGTGATATTTTAGAGGTCATTTTAGAAGCCTAGTTTGCTAACACTACATTTAAATACTGTTATTTGCCCCTGTTTACTGAAGTGTGCAAACAGAGTGGTGTTTGCTGTGTAAATTAGTTCAGGGTCCCATGGTAAAAATGCTATCATAATGAGTTAGCGCGTGATTGGGCAGAAACTGGGTGGGTTAGGGGCAGAACTGGACAGCGCTGTCGCTGTTGCTGTTTACACAGGTGCACTTAATGCTATCTTAACGGGTGGTATTAAATGCACTCGGGTGTCAGTTAGTACAGTGTTGCAGGATTGCAATGTGTAAACAGAAGGGGACGAACACACCTGCCCCCCTGAGGTTAGTGAGGGCTGCTGCGCTAGATCCACAGGCCAATTATGCACTAACCTAGTGAACTGTGCACTTTAATAAGCATGACCTTTAACATATATATGTAAATGCCAATTTTTGAATGTGGTGATTTACAAGTAGAATTGCTAAGTGATGCATAGATGCTAACGGGGCATGTTCTGGGCACATTTTGGCAGTCCAAAAAATATACGTGTATTTCCCATTACACATTCACCCAACTGAATTTACACCTCTTCAAAGGCATATATACGTTTCAACAGTCACTGAGAGAGCAATTATGCTTATCTAACATCACCTCAAAAATGAAAAAAATAAAAATTAAAAAAAATTCAAAGAAAAGTTATTTTCCTTGACTGCTTTATTGGCACCTATTGTAGGTATACTTTTGTAAAAATCAGCACATGCATGCATTAATGACAGCAAATGTGTCTATAGGTGGCAAGGGGCCACTTGCATGTGAATTTTACTGGTATCTACAGTTATAAAGCCCCAAGTGATGCCACTTGTTTTGGGGATGTTTCTTTGTGAAATTAATGTTCCCAAGGCACATTTCAGGATATACTTGTATATTTCCTAGCATACTTATACATATTTTCCAAAAGGCTCCATGTTCAGCAGAGACGTTTGTAAAATACTCAGGGAATTGTGAATGTCCAGACATGGACATCTTGTTTCCTGTGTAGAGGTCCTATGAAAAAATGGGGCTTCTCTTTTATACTCTTTTTGTACTATTTTTTCCTAAGGTTTTGCATCATTGATAATGCTGTCAGTCACTGCTTTAGTGGGAAAGTAGGTATTTTAAGTCCTTCAGTGGCTCATGTAGCTCTAATTCTATAAAGCAATTTGGTGCTTATTTGACAATCATGCACTTGTAGGTCAGCAGGAAAAGTTTGAAGTGGATACAGAAATGAATAGGGAGCTAATGAAGTGACTTGCGAAGAGGGGTTATGTGAACATAGTGACACTGGCTGAAGATTAGCAGTACAACTTGAGTTTTGAATGGACTGAAGAGGAAAGAGATGATTCAGCAAGAGGCCAGCAAGGAACAGGTTGCAGTAGTCTAAGCAGAAGATGATGAGAGAACCGATAAGAGTCTTGGTGTGTTCAGAAAGGAAGGTCTAAATTTTGCTAATGATAGCTAAAACCTGTCGATTCGTTCTCTATCAGTTGGATGAGTGCAGAGAAAGAGAGTGAAGAGTCAAAGATAACCCCAAGGTAGTAAGCTGAGGTAATGGGGAGGGGGATAATAGTGCTATCCACAGAAAGATAGGAGGCAGGAGGAGGTAGGGGGAAGGCATTACTGTACCTGTGTAAAGACTACAGTACAAAAACATTTGCATATATTGGCTTCACATCATTAATGAGCTTCTGTAATGCAAAGTCATGCAAAGCAGTAATGAATTTTGCTAAATCTACTGTACATGCAAAAAAAGAGAAACATTTCAAAGTGTTATCGTTATCATTTTTGCAGGCTGTCCATAGGAGGCTTCTGAATGCAAATTTTCTACTTGTCTCATATACTTACAAATCCTGGTAGAAAGCTTAAACATGGAAAATTACTATTTTTTTCAAAGCACTCTGCAAAGTTTAATACCCAGGCATATCTTTTTCCCCTTAATTTCTCTTTAGTGTTCCTTTAGACACATTGAGACTGCATATTTCCATAGTGTCATAGCAGACAAGATGCAAATGCTCCCATTGAGCATGTACTCGTACCATTCCTAATCAGTGGTGACGTGTATTGCTTTCCTTAGGACCCTGTTTTAGAGAATATGCGGAATGTACAGTAATTAAAGAAAAGCAAATACAATTGCAAGCAATTTGCTTTTTAACATAGAGATTGGCAAGAGAGGTTGATACTATACCAGGAACATAATCTTTAAACACTCTAATCTCCTGGCGTTGCATAATACAGCCTGAAATCAGTCACAATACAGGTGCTGAAGGCATGTAGAATAGATAGCCTCTTCTAGTAAAGAAGCAAGGAGCCATGAAGGCTAACTCAGCAGAAAGTACATTTACTAACAAACTGATCAGTGAGACAAATGGATCTCATGAATGTAAGCTCTTGTGGAACAGCACACAAGGGCAGTACATCATGGAAATAGCAGTAGATATGAAAACAGCTAGAAGTTGGTTTTTAGCCTTGACTAGAGTGACTTAAAAGGCTGATCGATTTCTTGCTGACTCTATTTCGGTCTTTTTGCTCACACATAACTCTTGTGTAAGAATAGTTCTAATACATTATAATCCAGTGGATAGCTACCACTGGAAATTTGAACACGCTGAAACAACAAAGAAAGGATATCTATTTTTAGGAAAATTCAAAATTTGAATCACAAGTAGCTCAGTTTGGTATACATTGTCTAAGTTGGAAAAAGGATGCCCAAGTTGGGATGTTGATCATTTGTAGCCTATTTTACAAAAGGCTTGCTGAGATGCCTTTTATAAGACATGGATAAGATCATAGTAGAAGTACATGATTTATGGCAGCATGTACAGGGGAGACAGAATTTTATTAAAATGTTTTTAAAAAACAACACATAAATGCCTGCACTTGCACATATAAGTAGTAGATTCTGCTGCCTACACATGTAGAGGGTTTATTTTGGAAGCTCTTTTTTTGATTTGCACATCTGAAAATGCCCATTCAAATGTGACAATCAGACATATTCCAAGAGCAATTTTAGAAAGTGCAGGGCTTAATTTGTAGACAAAAAAAAGAAGTGAAGCTGTAGGCAGGGGCCAGACCTGGAAGTGTTCTGTGGATTTGGGGCCAGGACTGGATGTTTTTGCATACTTTTGTTTTACAGCAATGGTGAACAAATTATCTGCTTAAGCTAGACCCACTATTTGGCAGGACTAAACTAAACGCGTAACTTACCTGACTAGTGGCTGAATATTCCTATTATGGATAATTTTCTGGTCTGACCTTGCTTCTCCCCTAACATGGCCCACAAATATATGGATATCATATAGTCATTTAGCAGTTTAAACAGCCCAATATTATCTGTATATTTTTGTTAGAAATACGCACCTAGTTTATTTTGTGTGTTTGCCAGTGAATGCATAATTGCCTTTTAATAGGGCACAATTGTTCAGTCATATGGAACACTCCCAGATTCACCAATAGAACTCTCCCAACAGATGCAGAGCAGAAGTAAAGTTTTCACTTTACAATTTAACATACGGTAAAGATTCCATTCAAATTCTGGTCTAACATCACTGACAAGATCATCCACTCCCTCCACTGCCAAACATTGTGTATCATAACACAAAACCCTGCAAATGGACACTCAACACCAAAAACAAGGGAGGAGTTGGCTCAGTGGTTGGGACAGGTTACCTCAGGCCAGAAGGCTGGGGGTTCAATTCCTGCATGGGGACAAGCAACCTCAGGCCAGAGGAACTGGGGTCTCTAGTCCCATGGCCACTCCTTGTGGCCTTGGGCAAGCCACTTAACCCTCCATTGCCTCAGGTACACTTAGATTGTGGGGACAAGGGAATACATGTAAACCACACTGATTCTAAAGAGCAAAGTATAAAAATAAATAAACAAACCAAGTTGAAGAACTCAACCTGCACCATCCCTACCTATGAAAAATTGTCACTGCAAATATTCTAGAATACCAGTAACCTCCCAGTTGTACAAAAACAAAAAAAACCAAGCTGAACTACTATAGATTCCTATAGCCCTGATCACCTGCACAACACCAAAGTGTCCTTTTATCACTGCCGAACCACTGATTGGGCCTACCGAGGCCGGGATCAGGCTGTGGGGAACCACTGTCTGGGGTCCCAAGCTGGCTGGCATCCAACATCGGAGGAGGGGGGCTTATTCCACCTTCAAGGTGGAATAAGTGCCCCATCTAACTGGCCATGTCCGGACGTACAGGGCCGTTGCCGAAATAGACCCTATACATCCGGGTTGGGGGTCATGCCTCTGGCCTGCATTCGCTCCTCCCTCGGCCCGCCCCCTCCTGCCCTCATACACAGCTCCCCACACATCTCTGCTGTACATGCAGGGAGCTCTTTGGCAGGAATACAACCCAGACATTTAGTGGGGAATATGCCTGACTGGGATGTTTATCCCTGTTAAACACGGGTCAGAGTCTACCCCTTAGCAGTTTCACTTTTTCAATGTCGCTTTCCACGAATCCATTCTCGGCACTTCTGAGTCTTGCAATTCCACCTCTGATCTTCTTATTCTCCTGAATATACCTGAAAAACGTTTTGTCATCACGCTTTAGATCTTTAGCCATCTTTTTTTCTGCCTTTGATTTTGCTGTCCTTATTTCTCTTTTCGTCTCTTTTAGCTTTATCCTGTATTCTTTTCTGTGCTACTTTGCTTGAGAACTTCTGAATTTTGTGAAAGCTGTGTTGTTTATCTTTATTTGTGCAGCCATTTCTTTGGAGAACCAAATAGGCTTCCTTTTTCTTTTATTTTTATTTACTTTTCTTACATATGTATCTGTTGCCCCTTTTATTGCCTCCTTTAGTTTAGCCCACTGCAATTCTACTTCCCTTACCTCCTCCCATCTCCTCCTTGAGGTACTTGGCCATTTTACTGAAGTCAGCATTTTTGAAGTCTAGGACTTTGAGCTTGCTGTGATTGGACTCTGCCTTGGCTTTTATCTCAAACCACACAGATGATCTCTGTTGCTCACATGGGCACCCACCCGGACATTCGACATGCTATCTCCATTGGTGGGTACTAAATCCAGCATCAAACTTTCCATGGTCGGTTCCATCACCATTTGTCTAAGCAATGCATCTTGGAAGGCATCCACAATTTTCTTACTTCTTTCCAAATTTGCAGAAGGAATGCTCCAATCCACATTAGGTACATTAAAGTCACCCAATATGATAACTTCCCCCTTCATGGCTACCTTTGCAATATCAGTAATCAAGTCTCTATCCATTTCTTTGGTTTGAGTTGGAGGCTTGTAGACTACATCAGTATGGATAATAGCACCATCTCTTCTTTCCAACACAATCCACAGTGCTTCTTCTTTTCCCCACGTTGCCTGCATTTCAGCAGCTTTAATATTGCTTTTGACATATAGGGTTGCTCCTCCTCCTTTTCTACCATCTCTATCTCTTCTAAATAAATTATAGCCAGCTATGGCTATATCCCATTCATGTGACTCGTTAAACCATGTTTCTGTAATGGCCACAATGTCCAAGTACATTCCCACCATTAGGGCTTCCAGGTCAGGAACTTTGTTAGCTAGGCTTCGTGCATGTGTGCTCAATGCTTTCCAGCATTTGTTGACTGGCTTGCCTGTATTTTGCATGCGTTTTGTTCTACACTTGACTGCAGTGATTTTTGAACAATCCTCCAAGCTCTTACCATCACTTTCATAAATTATTGCAACATAATTTTCCAAGGACTCCCTAAATCCACCATCCTCCTCCTTCAGCTAGCCTTGAACATAGCAGCCCGTACCATCTGCAACACATCAAGAGTGGAGCACACCACCCCAACTCTAAAGCAACTGCATTGGTTGCCTATCTTACAAAGAATAAAATATAAATCACTTCTAAGAATTTTCAAGGCAACTCATGATTTATCTTCTTCTTACCTGAAATCACTCATACGAAAGATGCCATGCAGCAGGATGAGAAGAGCAAGTTGCCAAAACACTCTTTCTATACCAGCTCTGAATATTAAAGCGTTTTATGTAAACAAAGTTCTGTTTTCTGTAAACCGCCTTGAGAATCTGAAAGGTGGTATATAAAAAATGTTAAATAAATAAAGCCTCAAGCAATACCTCAATTCTCTTTGCCCCTTCTCTGTGGAATTCAATTCCTCAAATGACTTAATGTCCTTCAAACGGATGCTTAAGACTCTCCTCTTCTCTGAATACTTTTCTGGTGATGAGACATTCCATACCTAACTTTCTTCTTATACTATGTAAATAGTTCATTGAAATTTCAGTTCTATTTTGTTTTCTACTGTAAATACCTTCGCCCCCATTCACCATCCTCTTTTAATTCTATCCTATGTCAAGTCTAATGATGCTTCTGTTTTATGTACTCCTCTGACTTTTAGATATAGCGGTATATAAGGATAGCTAAATAAATAAATTGATAATAAATACTCGCCTCTTCCCACTTGCCACTGATGTGTGGGTTAATAGTGTGGCTGTTTCCAATGTTATTATGTTTTTGCTGGGGGTGACATCCTGAACTTCTTCGTCTCCATCCATCACCCTCCTATCCCTAATTTAAATGCCTGTCCACATAATGCCTGAATTTTTCACTTAGGGATATGTTTACTAAATGGTGGTAGTGGCTTCCATGCAATATAAGAGCCGTGGCACCGTTGATTTCAATGGGGCTGCGGCTTTGTTATTGCATATAAGCCACTACCGCCATTTAGTATCCCTTAGGATCCTTTGTTTGGGGCGTTCCAAAAAACATACAGATGTGTGCTCCTAGGAAAAACTAGCAATCTAACAACTGTACAAATAAAAGGAGAATACCCGCTCACTCCCCAAATCAATTTATCTCCTTCAGAAAAGCATGCCAGTAAATAGAAGGGCTTTTTCCAGACTGACATGCTGATGCACATCTCTGTTTGCAAAATGGCAGGGCAGGACATTGATTTATTTAGCTGAGCTTATATATCACTGTTTCTACAAGTCAAAGCGGTTTACATAAAAAACAGGCCCATATGGGCTTAACATAAAACAAAATTAGAGATAATAAAGTGGAAGTAAGATAAAGCCAAAAAGTAGTATTAATACATTGTGCATCGGTTTACATGGAGAAATATAAACACAAAGTAGATGCAGCGACAGAGAAAATCTCGGCAAAGAGCACTGTTTTTAGCCCTTTTCTGAAAGTTATAAGGAGACTTCTCATTTGTTGGATAATTTGAAATATGTTGAAAAGCTATTTTACTGCTCTTTAAATTTCAGATACGTTTTTGTGAATTCATTTTCTGGTATACGACTGTGAAGATTGAATTGACTGTTATTATCTAAAAAATTTGACCTCAGGAGTGGTGATAAGAGGATTGGAGCATGCAAACATGATAATGATGTGCCTGACTGTTTTGAGCTCCCTTGATTAAGTGTTCTTACACAGTTTTTTTGAGCTTTTTTCAGATTTTTTTTAGTTGTTTGAAGACCATCCATCCTATGTAAGTTGATCTTTTATGGCAAGGATTGAGAGGAGTGCAATATTAACAATTAGAATTTTGAGAAACTATGGGGTAGATTCTGAGCAGCGTTTGGCCGTGGTGGTGATCCTGCAGACAGAGCTCCCCTCACGTATAGGCAAGATGTGCAGAGAGTTCTATTCGGGCGGGAGGGGGTGGGCGGGAGGGGGTGGGCTGGGGAGGAGTGAGGGCGGGGAGTGGGTGGGAACCTAACCCCGGACGTACAGGGCTTTATTCCAAGGGTCAGCCATTTGCACAGGGGACTTATTCCACCTCTGAGATGGAATACGTCCCCCTAGACGGCACAGAAGGTGGACTCCAGGGCTGCAAAATGAGGTGAGGGGGTGCAGGGTGTTCCCCGTAGCCTGACTTTGGGCTACAGTAGGCCCAATTGGGGATCAGGCTGCGTGGAAAGAAACATTTCAGGATCTGCTGGGAACTGTAGCTCCTGCATGGAGCCGCGGTGACATTGCAACATGATGCCATGACACCACGGCTCCATGCAGGAGCCTGGCTGGGCTATCTGGGTAAGTGTTGGGACATCCAGGGTGCCTGAATCGAGGCATGTCCTGGATGTCCTTGCCTTATGCTGTGATTCTGCTCCTGCAGGGCCGTCTAGCCCCCGTGGGAACAGAGTTGGGTGCATCCCCGGACCGTCCAGATGTCTGGACATCTGGGCAGCCTGGGGACACACATCTCTGAATGGGCCTCTAAAGGAATATTTTTTTCTACAACTTATTTTTCATTTATAGAGATACACATTTCCATTCTAGAATACCTTCACAGATGTGTCTGTGTTACTGGAGCCCTGGTCGTCCATGTTGGACATGTGAAAGTTTTGAAAATCACCTCGAAACTTGCAAGCATTGGGGATATAATTCTGCATGTCCCCAAATTGTTTCCATATTTTAGGGTGGAGATGGGCCGATTTTAGAAAACATACATGCCCACCTTCACTACTGCCTCTCCCATGGAATTTTGGACATTTTGACTTGGACATCCCGGATTATACCTACATTAGCAAATATAAATATAATAATTTAGATGACTCTGTCAATTGGCAGACTTATCTAAATTCTTATCTAAATTATAATTTTTATATTTGCTAATGTTAATCATCAAGACAACTAAATTATCATTTATATTCACAAAATAATATAAATGAATACATTAGCTGTCTTGATAATTTACATTAGCATAAATAAAAACAGGAGTCGCCTAAAGGTTAGAGCACTGGTTAGAGACAAGGGCAAGTCACTTAAACTTCCATTGTCTCAGAAGAAAGGCCTGGTAATCTACTTCCGGTCACACTGCCAAGAAAATGCAGGGGCTGCTGGGTCAACTCAAGGGCATGCTTTGCATTCCAAGGCAAATGAATTTCTGCTTTTTTTCTGGCTTTCCCCTAATTAGATTTTTTGATTGCTAATGTACGAAGGTTATTTTTAAAGTAAGGTCCGATTGGCTATAGCTTTGTAAATTTTTTCCCTCTGTAGAAACAAGCATGTGTGCCGGCTCCCGGCATGCTTTGTGCAAAAGCAGATGCCATTTGCAGTTGTAGCGTCACTTTGTACAGTTTATATTGAGATGTTAAAATGTTTAAGACAATTGAGCGGCCCTCCGACTGTGAAATACGGTCTTTGATTCAGTTTTTGACAGCAAGGACCATGTCATCAGCGGACATTCATCACCAGATATGTGAGGTGTACGTCCCCAATGTGATGAGTGACAGCAAAGTGCGTAAATGGGTGAGATTGTTCAAGGATGGGCGGGACAAACTGTGCTCACGATGGGTTCCCAGGCTGCTTTCTGAGGAACACCAAAAAAGGAGAATTTTTGATCCGATACAATGAGGAAAGAGATGAACTTTTGGACCACATTGTCACAGGGGACGAGACATGGGTTTCTCACATGACTCCAGAATCAAAGCGGCAGTCGATGGAATGGAGACACACGTCATCTCCAGTCAAAGTGAAAGGCAAACAGACAGACAATCTCAACACGCAAGATTATGGCAACTGTGTTCCTCGGAAAGCAGCCTGGGAACCCATCGCGAACACAGTTTTCTGAACTGCAATTTTTCAGAAACGATTTTGTATAGCACTGACCTTGAAACTTGTGGAAATTTCAGTGACAAAGTAGAAATCATGAATTGCCGTTCTTCATGAATTTTTGCGTCAACTGTGCGCACCAAATCTTCTGTGATTACTGAAGGTCGACCCTATCGCGGTTCATCATGGACATTGTCCCGCCTGTCCTTGAACAATCTCACCCATTTATGCACTTTGCTGTCACTCATCGCATTGGGGCCATACACCTCACATATCTGGCGATGAATGTCCGCTGATGACACGGTCCTTGCTCTCAAAAACCGAATCACAGACCGTATTTCACAGTCGGAGGGCCGCTCAATTGTCTTAAACATTTTAACGTCTCATATAAACCGTAGAAAGTGATGCTACGACTGCAAATGGCATCTGCTTTTGCACAAGGCATGCCGGGAGCCGGCATGCATGCTTGTTTCTACAGGGGGAAAAAATTTACAAAGCTACAGCCAATCAGACCTTACTTTAAAAATAACTCTCGTAACTTTCAAAGAGAGTTGCTATTTGATATTCTATCTTACAAACTATAGTTCAAACAAAGTAATGGCTTGAATGATAACAGCAAAAGGTATCTACTGTAAATAAATCTTATCAGTTTTATGTTTATGCAAATAATTTCATTTATTGTAAAAATAATCTGCATGTCAAAATAGCCCCACACAATGGGACATGAGAATAGGGGGTTTTTTTCATGCCCACCTTCTTGTATGCATATTTTTCTTAGTAAAGTACCAAACAAATAGAGGCCAATTGAGATCAGGGGACTTCCAGCCTGTCTAGACATCCAAAATATGGATGGCTCAGATGTGTACCCAATTCTGCACCCTCGGGAGCTAGACATTCCTGTGGCTGTAGAATTGGGCACTTAGAGGGTCTGGACGTGCTCCAATTCTGCCATGCTGGACAGAATGGCCTCATTACCCAGCCATCCCTCCCATGCAGGAGAGCCGAAAGGCCCAAAAGCATGCAAATACTTTTCTCCTACCAATCGACTCTCAGAGTGGGATGCCAGAGCCAGGATCTGGTGGCAGGAGCCCACCTTCCTCTGTGCCATCTGAGGAGGGGTGTTCCTGGCCCAAACTCTGTCAATTGGCAGACCTATTCCACCTCGGGGGTGGAATAAGTCCGATGTCTATCTTTGCCCCGCTAGACTACAGGACCGTGACTGGAATAGGCCCTGTACGTCCAGGGTTTGTGCCCCGCCCTGTCGCCGCCCCCTCTCGCCCCCATCCAGAGCTCCCTGCACAAAGGCCCTGTATGTGTGGGGAGCTTTGGAGCTAGAATAGGTTAACAGCAAATAGCGGGTACGTCCAAAGCAGACGTCCATCCCTGCTATTCGCTGTTCAGAATGACCCCCCATACTGTGCAACAGTAATTTGGTTCTCCTTAAACTTCAACAAAACAAGCCTCATCATTTGCAAAACATTCCTTTAT
The DNA here is from genome assembly GCA_033557465.1 of Ichthyophis bannanicus. Lineage (NCBI taxonomy): Eukaryota > Metazoa > Chordata > Amphibia > Gymnophiona > Ichthyophiidae > Ichthyophis > Ichthyophis bannanicus. Next base: position 148,603,417 of record CM066038.1, on the reverse strand, counting down.
TATTAGAAATAAATTATTTGTATAAAAAACTGCATGCTTCAACCATCGCATTTATTTTAGCACAACCCAGCATTTCAATACAGTCAGCCAATACAAGGAACAAACTTGCCTTCTTACACAGGTAGAACAATGTGGGACTGGGATGGAAATTCTCACAATCACAAAAATGTACTTAACAAGTATAACATGTGACATGGTTAAAATCTGACAGCTTTTCTTAAAAAAAATCCAACATTAAATTTTCCTTCTCTTATTGGTGTCTCCTGCCATGAACTCAGGAGTTCCTGTTTTCTTGTGCTTGTTGCATGTTTAGAAATTTGATTCTCAGTTCACCTTTTGTGTTTTATAAAAGTGGTCACTGCCCAGTGCTCTTGGCTTCTGGTCCTTCTTTGTTCCTTTGAATAATGACTGTTGACGTTATTGTAGTGTCTGCAGTGATCTCCATGACAGAATGCTCGATGGTCTTATTTGATTTAGTCCCCACACCGTATTCTGGGTAGGTAGATTTATGTATCAGGTCCCTGCTCAGTTTGCATGATTGCTGTAACTGACATAAGTTGTCTTGGTAGAAGAAGCTAAAAGACAAAACCAATAAATAGCTTATTGCTAAATGTTCCTACTTTTGTATTATACTTATGATAATTTTAAAGGAGTAACAATGTTATACATGCATTTTCTTTATTGATAAACTTCTAGAATAAGAATTTCATTTGTTCTAGGTATATTGATAATACATAAAGAAGAAGAAATAGCCAATGCAATAAAATGGGGAGATAAGACATTTTTCAGATAGGTTAGTGAGAAGAGAAAGGGCATGAGTGGTATTGTCAGACTCAAGGATGAAGGGGAGGAATATGTAGAAGCTGATGAGAATAAAGCGGAATTGCTTAACAAATATTTCTGTTCTGTGTTCACAGATGAAGGACCAGGAGCAGGAACTCAGAAAACATCTACAGACAAAACTAATAAATAGCTTATTGCTAAATGTTCCTACTTTTGTATTATACTTATGATAATTTTAAAGGAGTAACAATGTTATAAATGCATTTCCTTTATTGATAAACTTCTAGAATCAGAATTTCATTTGTTCTAGGTATATTGATGTTTTATTATTAACTTCCCAGGTTTGTAATAGAAGAAAAGCTTTCCATTCAAGATCCTACAGACAACAGAGGAAGGCCAGATAGTATATTAACTTTGCACATTAATGCACAGAAGAGCCAGGGCCCAGTCTTCCCTTTTGCCTCTGCTCAAATACCACTCCGATGGTGTAAAGAAATCTCAACCTTTGCCTTGTAGAGCAGCCACAGAGGACTTGATGCATTGTGAAACCACTACCTAACAGAGTTGCCTCCCCATCTGACAGGCCATCTATTAATGCTGCTTCTCTTGCATGTGCTCTTGACACCATTCCGTTTTTGCTGGTGTGCTCTGCACTCAGTAAGACAATGGCAGAGGGAATCAAGAACTGCATGCTCCATTAAATAATTAAATAAATAAAGATAGAGAGAGAGATATACAGATAAAAATATGTATTCAACAATTTAGTCGCCTGACTGAAGACTGAATACAATTTGGGAGAACTGTCCACAAGGTCTCCATGAGTTGACAACGGCAAATTGTAATGGGAAAGTAATATTGGGAGGCTACCATTTGTTCATTAAGGATGCTTCAAAAGGTTCTTCTTAATGCAGGGCTCTTCCTATGAAATTTTGGGGAGGCAATTTTATGAAGCACTTTCAGTGCTTATACCAGATTTTACAAATGTGAAATGATTGTAACAACATTGTGCATAGATATAGAAAGTTCCTTGTGTTGTATAGTTGATGTTAAATGTAAACCGCTCTGATCTAAAATAGAGCGGTATAGAAGAACTGTTAAATAAATAAATAAATAAATAAAATATAGATGCATAGAAAGCAGGCACGCTGCAAGACTGCATTTACTTTTATGCCCTCTGTAAGCTGGTATTCATGGGGGCATAGTTAGGATGCAGCTGGGTGAAATTAAGCACGCATGTATTTTATAAAATATGCATGGCGTACACATACACACATTTACATTTTCTTTGGATATGTGGGAGAACATCTGTGCTTTTATAAAATAGGCATAAAATAGTTGTCTTTTTGGATATTTCACATAGGTGCCCTGTTATGAAATTACCTTCATTAGTTGCAAGATCTGTGAGTTATTTGTTATTTGTAGTTTTTATTATCAATTCTATAATTTATGGCGCCTCTGTAGTTTATTTAGATGATTTTTTAAAAAGTTAAATATAAATCCAGTTACTGAAATTCCATATTCACTGGGAAAACCTTGGGTGCAGTAAAATACAGGGCAGCGACGAAACACAAATCTATCAAGGAATAAGTCCATGTAGTTGGCAGCTGTCACCTTTTGATATACAGATATTGATTGGAGAAATATTGATCAAGTTTTCATTACACTTAGACTAGTTCTCCTCATTCCTTTCTACTATTTTTATACAAAAAGGTAAAGGAGCATACAATGGGCGGTAGGAGATGGGGGAAGACGTTTTTGATCACATATTCTATCCTACGAACTATAAACTTCTAGTGTGCTTCTCCTACTTTCCCTGCTCACCATGAAACTCAAATATCTTCTGTGTGCATGGCAGTCGAAGGGGCCTTTTAAAAAAAGTCTCGTTAGTTTTTGCACCTATTGTGCACTTTGCATAAAACTCAATGCGTGGTAAGTGCAAAAGTCATGTTTAAGGGAAATTAGGAAAGGGGGAGGGATACAAGAAGTAGTAACAATTAAAATAGCACAGTCTGTTTGCACGCCTTCTTGCAGTGTCGACACCAGAGAAATACTGCTACAATTGCTTTATCTTACTGCAAGTATGGTACTGAAGAATTATACGTTTTATCTGACTAGACGACATGCAAATTTAAATTATTTTGCTATCAGTATTCAGGGTTACATGGAAAAGGATATCATAACTTACCTGTAATTTTCTTGGACTCTATTACTTATAATCATGTTACAGTTTAGAGATACCTGTACAAGGAAAGGAACACTATAAAATGGCACCTGGCTTATTCTGTCCAGTATCTGCAAAACAAGCAGTAATGACCATATCACATCAATTTCAATAACAGGCCTGATAGTTAAAGTGAGTTATGTGTTTAGGGAATGCATTACTTGCCTATACCTGCATTTTCAGCCCTTCTACGGATAGAATCTGGCCATTTAACTCACTAAAATGCCAGATATCAACTGAATAATGAGCCAGCACTGGGGAGGGATGAAGGTGAAGCAATATTCAGCTGCCATACAGATCAGTTATGCATTTAGCAGACCTGAATCTAAATGCATAGTCAAATAGGGTGGTCACCGTTATAAGGGTCATTTTATGGAGTGCCGCATAATTAACGTGCATTTTTCTCTGAGTATGTCATGCCTATTTTATCAAGTACGTATAACTGGACAAAAACATGTTTTAAATCTAGATGCGATCACTTACACCAGCCCTATGTAATTCACCCATACTCTGTCCAGGCTCCGCCCACGTGCATGGTTACAGTGAACGCATATGCCATTGGGTTTATGCTCATACTTAGGGAACCGTGATCAGCTAAAGTATTCGTGTAAAAGCCCATTGCTGCTGGCAAATCACTAAAAATCTATGATTTATAGTGCATAACTTTCAACAGCTCCTTATAGAATTACCCCTAATGGGCCAGATTCTGTAAGATGGATAGCGGGGCTGTGTAGAAATGGACAGGTAAAAGGGATACCTGAATCCCCAATATGTAATTAAAGATGGATAAATTTCTTGATGCAGATCTCTAAAATGTGTTCAGAATTTTGGCTTTTCACCTACTTCCTCTTAAATAGAATAGGATATCATGATCATAAGTTCTGTGTAACTGTCTTTAAAATAGTTTGGGAACATTGTTAACGTAAGCATAAAGAGTAAACATAGGCTATGAACTGCGCAACCATAGTTCATTGTACAGTCAAGTATAGGTCCCTGCTGGCACAGCATAATTTTTGCAACTTTGCAATTATAAATAATTCTGTCATAATCAAGTAAATTTCATCTAATACAATATAATCAGCTCTTACTCTGTAGAAAGAACTCTAGCGACACCTTGTGTTATGATTAATGACTGTTACTTCCCTTTTTTCTTTAATAAAAAGAGCTTTTCAGGAGGAAGAATTTGAAACCAACAGATGTAGAACTGTGCTGCGTCCATAGACCGTCTGTTGTTTTCCCTCTGAGCTCAAAGAAAGTAGCACTTTGTGTGTGATTGTGTTCTGTGTTACTCTCTGCTTATTTCACACTGCTTGAGGGACCAGAGACCGAAAGAGCCGTGGTATTGTGGCCAGATCACGGGGTTTTTTCAGGCTGGATATCCCAGCAGGACGTCCAGCCCTGCTATCCACCTGCACCGTATTTCGCCTCCTGGCCCCCCTGCACACATAGAGCCACTGTGCGTGCTGCAATGGATGGGGGCGGCATAGGGGCAGAGAGTGGGTGGAGCGGGGATGGTCCTGTGACCCAGACATGCAGGGCAGATTCAGGTCATGGCCCTATATGTCCGGGGAGCACCAGGAGGATGGCCAGCTTATTCCACCTCATTTTAAAGCTGCTGGACTGCAAAGGTGATTTTCTCACAGCCCAACCCCTGATCTGGCCTCCTAAGGCCAGGGTCGGGCTTCAGGGAATGTCCTCAGGCCCCCCCCCACCCTGTGCCCCATCTGCACCTCGGGCCTGAAAAACAAAAAACATCCAGGGAAGTTATTTTACCTCCGAGGTAGAATAATTTCCACGCACAAGTCTCCAGACCCTGTACGTCCAGGGTCGGTGAACGCCCACCACCCAACCAGACTCTGCCCCTGAGCCACCCCTTCACCCCCCCGTCTAACATCCCTGTACAACCATGTGACAGAATAACCCCCTCAGTGAAGAGTAGTGTTTTTAGCCCTTTTCTGAAAGTTATAAGGTTGTTAATGGCACGCAGGTGATCAGGATTAGCATTGCAAAGTGCAGGGGCAAAGAGGGAGAAAGCCCTCTTTGAGGCAGTACATGATGCTTTAGTGTTCAGATGAAGCATACATAAGGTGTTGAGTGAGTGTGCTCTGCGATTCCTATTGTTTGGGATTTCTTGAATCAGTGTACAAAGGTAGATTGAGGACAAGTTGTGAGATGCTTTGTAGATGATATATAAGCATTTGTACTTTATTCTCTGAAGTAGTGGCCAAAAGATTAAGGCACAGTCCAAAATATCAGAATTTCATTAGAAAAGTATGTGTTATTGTCACTTTCATGGTCAAAAGCTTTAAGAACCAAAGATATATATGTCATTTTCAAAGTTTATTCAGGAAACAATATATGTGTCAATATTTGATAGGGTGTCCATGATTTTTTAGCACAGACTGGATTCATGTAGGCATACTGTTAGCTAGCATTTTACATATGCCGGAGTGATTTCTTTGACCCATACATGCTTGAGTATGTCCTTTAAATCTGCTTCTGAAGTTGGATGGTGGGCTGCCACTTTTTTCTTCATAAGATTCCAACAGTTTTCAATTACATTGAGATCCAGAGAGTTTGATGGCCAACTTGGTAGCAGTAACCGAGGTATCCGGATGCCCTACTCGGCCTGGATCCCCCACCCTCCATCACCCACCCCCAACCATTGACAAAGCAGGCAGACGTCAAGTGTTGGTGTTAAAGCATGGTCGCAGCTTTTATTAACAGTAAGAAAACACCGGCCCAACATGGGCCAACTCAGCAATTCAAACCATAATAGAGTAGAACCTCCTCCCCCCCCCCCACCCGTCATCCGGATGATGCCCGCCACCAGCCGTATAGCAAAGTGGAGCACCATCCAACCCCCCCCCCCCCAGTTACCCCTTCCCGCCCGCCTCGCCATGTTAGCAAAGGCCGGCTGAAGGGGTTGCCTAATTCCGGGTAGAGACCCCAACCGGGACGTCTCTCCCAACCCGCATAGCCGTGCCGCTCACATGGAAAGCGGCCTCCAGCTGAAATGAGCCGCCGGGTCAACGAGCACCAGCTCGCCACCCGCTCACGAGGCCCGAAGAATGGCAACCTAGCACCCCCCACCCCCACACCAGCTGCGACAAGATCATCACCTCCCCCCCCAACCTGAAACCAGGGAGGGAGGGAGGGAAACCTTCTTGGTCGCGAGCAAGGAGGGAAAGGGGAGATCGCCAGCCGGCGTTCCCTCCTTGCTCGCGCTGCCTCCGCCCCCGCGACTCTCCGTCGTCCAATCACCAGGCTCCCTGCAGGAGCACGTGGAGGCGACCAGGGCGCATGCCTAGCTGCGCCTCGCCCCCCCCCCCCACCGAGAAGCGGCCTGCCTCGTGGCCGGGCCCCGGGAACCCGGTTACCAGGCAGCCGCGGGACCGTGACCCAGCGGCTAAGCCGGTAATAACCGAGGTATCCGGATGCCCTACTCGGCCTGGATCCCCCACCCTCCATCACCCACCCCCAACCATTGACAAAGCAGGCAGACGTCAAGTGTTGGTGTTAAAGCATGGTCGCAGCTTTTATTAACAGTAAGAAAACACCGGCCCAACATGGGCCAACTCAGCAATTCAAACCATAACAGAGTAGAACCTCCTCCCCCCCCCCACCCGTCATCCGGATGATGCCCGCCACCAGCCGTATAGCAAAGTGGAGCACCATCCAACCCACCCCCCCCCCCCAGTTACCCCTTCCCGCCGCCTCGCCATGTTAGCAAAGGCCGGCTGAAGGGGTTGCCTAATTCCGGGTAGAGACCCCAACCGGGACGTCTCTCCCAACCCGCATAGCCGTGCCGCTCACATGGAAAGCGGCCTCCAGCTGAAATGAGCCGCCGGGTCAACGAGCACCAGCTCGCCACCCGCCACCGGCGCTAGGTAGCGTGCTATCCTAGCGCCGCCCCCACCAAGGAAAGCTGCGACCTGCACCACGACTCAAGCGCCTCCTGCCAGTCGTTCAAAAGAAGATCCTGCCCCACCGGGGCAAGGTGAACCCCATCAAGCCGGTACAGACCAGCGCAATTAACGTCCGCCCAAGGGTGCCGAACCTGGACCCCACCCGTCTGCTGGACCCAGCGCCCGATCTGCCGGTTAACCTTGCACAATCCCCTTGACCAGCGCCGCTGGGTCCAACAAGCAGGGCGGGGCACAATGTCCGACCACACAATGGCCACACCAGGGAGGACCCCGCGCAATAGAGCAATGTCTCTCTGAACAGTCCCAATGAGTTGCCGGCAAGCCCAACCAGCAATGTCATTGCCACCCAGGTGCAGCAGCAGCTCGACCGGCCGCCGGTGCCGCCCGAGTTCCGCTTGAACACAGTCCAGGAGCTGGCCCCAGTGCATGCCGCGGCGGCCCATCCAGCACAACCGCACTCCGGCTCCGGCGAGACCCAGGTGCACACCCAGCGGCCGCACCGCCGCGCGCCGCTCCGCCCAGTAGACAAAGGAGTGCCCAATGATCCACCAGTCGCCGGACGCCGCACCATCTGAAAGCAGAAAGAATGGACTACCACCAGCCAGCCACTCTGCAATAGGAAACAAAGGGTTAGTGCCCCCCCAGCCCACCCCCCAACAGGCAGACCGCCACCTCAGCAGCACCCCACGCTACTCCGCACCGTGGCCTGGGGACGGGCGAACATACCCGGCGTAAGCACCCGATCGCCAGCGGCCAATCCGCCGAATCACCAGCGGGTCTAACCCAGCAGCCGCCGCGCTGGCAGCCGCTCCAATCCGAAACGAGTGCGACGCGTAACCCCGCTCGTCACGACCCAAGACCCGCAGGGCCAGGCGCAACACCGCCGTGAACTGATACTGCGTCACCGGCCGGCCATCCGCATGAATGAAGAACTGGCCAAGCGCCACAGGGTGCAGCGGCACGTACGCCCTAAGAGCCTGCATAGGACAGGACAACAAGGGAGGGATGGCGCTCAGCAGGACCCAGCCCCCTTTTCCAGACTGGTCCGTCTTAGAACGTGAGAGGAAAATGCGAACACGCGCAGGATGCACCCGGACGTGTCCCGCCGCCAGCCCCCCAAAAGCCCCACGCTGCGCCGACCGAGGAACCAGCTCAGACACACGGAAGGCGCCAAAAAAAGCAGTGGTGAACAAAGCGTGAAACAGCACCGCCTCAAAGGCCGAGGCGGCCACCCGTGGTAAAACCTCACAAAGCTGCAGCAGGAGCTCGTGAGATACTGGGCGCCGCCAATCCGGCGGCGCCAGCTGCGCACGTGCCCAACTGGCGAGCAACCGCCCAACCAAAAAGGAGACGCGCGGATTTCCCCAACCAGCTGCCTTACAGAAGAAGGAGAAGCCCGCGAGCGCCCCAGTGACAGCCGACCGCGCCCATCCCGCCTTCTTCGCCCAAAGCACAAAGCGGCCAACCAGGTCATCAGGAACCTCCCCCCCAGCCCACCCACGCGCACGCAAAAAGGCACTCACCTGAAAGTAGCCCCTGTGGTAAGTCGTCCAGATACTACGGGCCACCGACGCCGCCAAGAGATCCATCAGGTCGGGGTCCCAATCGTCCAGAGATGCTCCGGGACCCGCGAGGGCAGCTCGTCTGCACCAGGCGCCAGCCGCCGAAACTGCTCCCACTGAAAACGTGATAGAGCGTCAGCGATCGAATTCTGAGAACCCGGCACGTGCCGTGCCCGAGCGGTGACATTCAGCCGCAAGCAAGCCAACACAAACACCCTCATCAAGGCAGCCACCCTGGGGCATCGGGGAGCATGGCGATTCAGAACCTCCACGACCGCCGCGTTGTCGCACCAGAAGACGACCCGCCGATCGCGCAACCGGTCAGGCCAGACCCAAAAGGAAACCACGATAGGAAACAGCTCCAAGAAGGTGATATTTCGCGTCAAGCCGGAGCGCACCCAAGCCGCAGGCCAAGACTCTGCACACCAGGCGCCGTGACAGAAGGCCCCGAAACCGAAGCCGCCCGCCGCGTCGGTAAACAACTAAAGGTCGCGATTTGACAACTCAGGCCACTGAAGTACAGAGCTGCCATTGAACCCAGCCAGGAACGCGTCCCAAACCCGCAGATCCTCCCGCATCCCCAAAGACACCCGAATCCGGTGATGCGGTAGCCGCACCCCCGCCATTGCCAAGGATAGGCGCCTCGTAAAGGGGCGCCCCATGGGAAGGACGCGGCAAGCGAAGTTCAGATGCCCTACCAATGACTGCATGACGCGAAGGGAAGTCTTCGCAGCGGCACAAACAGAGGCCACCAGCTCGCGGAGGCGATGCACCTTCGCCGCCGGCAAGCGGACCACCATAGCCACCGTGTCAATCTCAATGCCAAGAAAGGTGAGGCAGGTAACCGGTCCCACTGTTTTGTCAGCTGCTACGGGAATGCCAAAGGCGGCAGCCACGCGGAGGAAGGTGCTCAAAAGAGCGGGACAGGTCGGAGCACGCTCGGGCCTGACAAACAGAAAATCATCCAGATAGTGAACGATGCTGGAGACTCCCGACTGCTGTTCCACAACCCAATGCAAGAAGGTACTGAAGGCCTCAAAATAAGCACAGGAGATCGCGCAGCCCATGGGCATACACATATCAAAGTAGTACCGTGCCTCAAAACGAAAGCCGAGCAACGGGAAAGCGGAGGGATGAACCGGCAGCAAGCGGAACGCCGATTCAATATCCACCTTGGCCAGAAGGGCCCCCGGTCCGCACTGACGGACCAGGGAGATGGCGGCATCGAAGGAAGCGTAGTGCACTGTGCAGAGCTCGCGAGGGATATGGTCGTTGACCGAGTCGCCCGGAGGGCAGGAGAGGTTGTGTATCAACCGAAACTTGCCCGGCTCCTTCTTTGGAACCACACCCAATGGCGAAACCGTGAACGGGGAAAAGGGGGGGTCCAAGAAGGGACCCGCCACCCGACCCAGAGCACACTCCTCGGAGATCTTGCAGCAGACGAACTCCCTATGGAGCCGCGCAGAAGTGGCGTTGCGAGAACTACACGGAGCGGAGGACCCCCGGACAGGAATGCGAAAACCCCGCGTGAACCCCCCCAGAATCAAGCTGGCCGCCCTACCCCGGCGGGAACGCCCGTACTCGAGCAGCCACGGTCGCATCGCCGCAACGCGCACCGGGGTAACAGCCAGGGCGCGCGACACCTCACTTCCCCCCCGCGGGGGCCCCCCGAAACCCCCTTTCTGCTGCACTTCGCGGCCACGTGCGCGCCGCCGCACAAGGAGCAAGCGTGTTTAAACTTGCAGTCCGGGAATGGGCAAGACGCCTTGTTGAAGCGCCAACAGACGTCCCCCCCGGCCACCGCCACCTTTTGCTGTGGCAGAGGGGTGCCGGGGGCACAAAAGGACCGGCCCCCCGGCGACAGCGGAGACGAGCCCGCCTTCGCCCCCACCGCAGCGGTTCCAACGCCTCGGCCCCTCGCGGACATCTGGGTCAACCACATGTTGATGTCCTTGGTCCCCCACTGCAAGAGACTATTCTCCTCCATCTGGTCCTGGAACTCCTCATCGTAATTCAACCAGGCCCAGCCTTCGTGGGCCTGGGACGCCGCCAGAATGTTGTCGGCGTAAGCCAATAGCGCCCCGAATTGGTCCGGGAAGTAACGCCCCCAGACACTCGCCAAACGCAGAAAAGCGCGAGTCCAATTGAGTGTGTTGCGAGAAACCTTGCGCACACGGCCCGCCTTCTCATCGTCCTTGCGCTTTTTTCTGCTCTCACCAGAGCGCTTCCGGCCGTCGAGCAGACGGAAGATGTCAATATATCTACGCCGCTTGATCCGCCGGCGCAACTTCCGCGGAACCGACTCCCACAGCTCGGCGCAGCGCACGACGGAAGCCCCGCTGGGAACTCCGCCATCTGCCGCCCCCGGAACAGAGCTGCACGACGAAGCCGAGGAGGACGAGGAGGAGGAAGAGGACGAGGACGCCCGCCGGCAGCGACGAGCCCGCTTGCGCTTCCCTTTTCCCTTGCCCGCCCCCCCGGAGCTCGTAGCCGAGTTGGAAACCCCGCCCACAACCCCGACAGTATACTCACCACTCCCTCCGGAGGAGGCAACCGGGGCGCCCCCAGTGGGCGTGTCAAGAGCCGGAACAACCGCTGACGCCGTGGAACCCGAAGGGCCCGCTCCCACCAGCCTGTCGGAAGCAGCCATGGCAGTGGCGGTCGTCAAGCACCTCGGAACCTGCGGAGAGAAACAGAAGAGAAAGCAGCAGCCGGGGCCCCAGGTGTACTGAGAACTGCCGAGGGGCCCACCCCCTAGGCACGCGCCGAAGGCCCCAAGCCCCCAGCCTCCCATGCCGCAGCACCCCCAGCCCCCCCTTGCCCCTCCCCAAACCACCCCCCCCAACCACCTCCCCAGGGCCCCAGACCCCCCACGGAACAGCCCCATACGCCCAAGGGACCGGGAAACCGAGGAACCCAGGAGGAGGAGAAGCGACCAAGGGGGGGGGGGAAGGCCCAGCACCCAGACGGGAAGGGGAGGGAGCTGAAAACCAACCGCTCCCCATCCCGGGAGGAGGGTTGGGCGCCGGGGCATGCGGGGACCCCGGCCCGGTGAGGACCGAGCGGCCCTGCTCGAGCATCCCCTCGAGCGACACCACATCACCATCCCCCCCCGAGAGTTCCGTAGGAAGAACCGGATCACCCACGGGGGCACCCTCGGCCGCAGGCGTGGGCAGGGTGCGCCCACCGGAAGCCCCACCCCCCCGGGCCCCTCCTGTTCTGCTGCGCCCCCGCCCCTGCCGGGCCCCGGCCCGGGAACCGGTAGCCGAAACAGCAGGGGGCACCACCCTAGCGCGGCCCACCGTAGCGGACCCACGCCGCACCGTACCGCGCCCACGGGCCCTGCCCCGCGGCCCCTTGGCAGCGCCGCGCGCTGACACTTGTTTGGCCATGCGTGCTTCCCTGAGGCCCGAGGGCTGAAGTGGCCTGGGGGCTAGCAGGGGAGGCCGGCGGCCTACCTAAGCTAGGGGAACGCAGTGCCTGCCCTTTGGGCCTAGGCTTTCCCTTTTTTTTTAATTTTTTTGTTTTGTATTTATTTAGGTAGTTTTTGAGGCGCGAGGAAAAGGAAAGAGGGGAGGGCCCGTCCACCAGCCACCCGACCTCAGGCCCGCAATCTCCCGAGTGCCCCGTAGGCCGGAGCCTGCTAGCCCCGCTAACAGCGAGAGGCAGGGAACCCAAGAAAACGGGCCCCCGCCACGTGCGCCGGAGAGAGCGCGCACGCCGGCAGAGCAGCCCAGACCACAGGGGAGCTGCAGGGAGACAGCGAGACCAGCGCCGTGCGGACTGGCATCGGCGCACGAGAAGGGACCCCCGAAGACCCAGCGCACGACGAGGCACACGAGGCCTACAACCGCCCGCAACGGCAAGAGGTAAAGAAACGGCAACAAACCTTCTTGGTCGCGAGCAAGGAGGGAAAGGGGAGATCGCCAGCCGGCGTTCCCTCCTTGCTCGCGCTGCCTCCGCCCCCGCGACTCTCCGTCGTCCAATCACCAGGCTCCCTGCAGGAGCACATGGAGGCGACCAGAGCGCATGCCTAGCTGCGCCTCGCCCCCCCCCCACCGAGAAGCGGCCTGCCTCGTGGCCGGGCCCCGGGAACCCGGTTACCAGGCAGCCGCGGGACCGGGGCCCAGCGGCTAAGCCGGTAATTCGATCTTGTTGTCCACGAACCATTTTTTTGACTGTTTTTGCAGTTGTGCCAGAAACATTCATGTGTATTTTAACTTTACTATTCAGCACGGATATGTATTTCACAGCATTTACTCTTTCACCTTTCTCAAAAATGTGCAGGCCACATCGTCCATTCGCCGAGATACCACCCCATACCATGACCGATGATGGGTATTTAACAGTCTTGATTGTGTACTTCGGATTTAGTCTCTTGCCTGCTGGTTGACGGACATAGTTGTAACCACTCCCATGTATTTGTTGAAATGTACTTTCATCTGTGAACATTACCCTCTCCCACCATTCAGCAGATTTGTCTTTCATCTTGCTACAAAACTGTATGTGGGCAGCAATTTGTTTATTGCTCATCATAGGCTTCTTGGCAGGTCTTCTGGCCACGAGTTTGAATTCATCTACAAGCTGTCGTCGGACAGATCTAGCAACTTATCTTTATTCCTTGATCATTAGCTAACTGAGCCACACGTTGAGATGAAGTATGTGGACTAGATGTAATAATGCTTTTGAGGAATCGGTGATCACGTCCAGTAGTTATCCATCTGCACCCACATTTTGAACGACTTGTACGGCCACCTGATTTCAGAACATTCTGAACTGCACACCTTGATATATGCAAATGTTTTGCAATAGCATATTGTGAATATCCTTCATCATGGAGTGTGACAACTTGTCCCTTTACAAAGTCATTGATATCGCACTTTCTACCCATCTTGATTGTATATTTTACATGTAACTTTCAATCTTTTCCTAGTTGTAAAAATTCAAAACTTCATCCAAGAAACCTACAACAGAGTGTAAGTAAACTAAAATGGATGCCAGATGCATGGTGTGACTAATCACCATGCTGATTAAATAAGTAAGCACGTGTGACATCTCCACAGTACATTATTTAACAATAAATTGTAGAAAAAGATACCTGCCTTAATTTTTTGGCCACTACTGTAAGCATTTGTACTTTATTCTCTGAAGCACTGATAACCAATGCAACTGTTTAAGGATGGAAGTGATATGTTCTGCTCTTGAAGTGCTAGTGAGAATGTGTGCTGCTGTATTAAAGCAATTTGTAGAGGGTGAATGGCAGTAACTGGGAAGCCTTGAAGGATAACACTGCAGTCGTCAATGTGAGGGAAAATAAGGGCTTGAAGAGCGGTGCAGAAGTCATATTCCAGTAATGATTTGAGCTGCTGTATTAATTTTAGTTTGTGCTATATTTTTCTTGTAACATTGCTAAAGTGAGATGAGAGGGAGAGTCGTTGATCAATGGTGACACCTAAGTAATGGTCTTCATGTTTAACCTGAAGAATATTAGAGTCGATTGGAGGTGTGAAGTTGTTGCTTTTACTAATGTATAATACTCTCTTTAACTGTGGTTAATTTTAAGATTATGAACTGACCACCGCTGTGAAAACAATGAAACAATTCTTATATCATCAACGTAAATGTGGAACATGATATTGTGAGTCCTTATAATAGCACATAGCAGCTGCAAAAAGATATTAAATAAGAGGGAGGTAATAAAAGCCTCCACCTCAAGTGCTGCTAACCAGATAAGTCTTTTTTAAACATTGACCCCATAGATGTTAATGTTGTAAATGTTAAAGAATAAATATTCTACGATGCTATAAATTTTAGATATCCTGTATCTTGTCTTATCCAATCTATATCATACCTATAATTACATCAGTTTATCATCTCTTACTGGCCTATTTTCCAAAAGCATTGGGAGCAAACATATATAGAAACATAGAAACATGATGACAGAAAAAGACCACATGGCCTATCTAGTCTGTCCTTCCATAACAACAACTACAACAGTCCACTTTTTACCTTTAGAGATCCTCTGTGTTGGTCCCATGCTTTTTTGAATTCAGTTACTGTCCTCATCTCTACCACCTCCACTGGGAGACTATTCCATGGATCCACTACTCTTTCTGTAAAGAAATATTTCCGCATATCACTCCTGAATCTATCTCCCTTCACCCTCATCCCATGTCCCCTCGAAGCAGAACTTGCTTTCAATTGAAAGAGGCTCTCTCCCTGAACATTTATGCCACAGAGGTATTTGAACATCTCAATCATATCACCTCTATCCCGCCTTTCCTCTAAGGTGTACATATTAAGGTCCTTAAGTCTGTCCTCGTATGCTTTATAATGAAGCCCACTAATCATTTTAGTAGCCACCCTCTGCACCGACTCTATCGTGATAACAATCCTTTTGAAGGTGCGGTCTCCAGAATTGCACACCATACTCCAAATGAGGTGGCACCAAAGACTTATACAGAGGCATTATCACCTCCTTTTTTCTGCTAGCCATTCCTCTCCGTATGCACCCAAGCATCCTTCTAGCTTTTGCCGTCACCTTTTCTACCTGTTTAGCTACTTTAAGATCATCAGACACAACCACGCCTAGGTCCCGCTCTTCTTTAGTGGACAAAAGTACTTCACCTCCTATACTGTATTGCTCCCTTGGATTGCTGCAGCCCAAATGCATGACCTTACATTTTTTAACATTAAATCCCAGCTGCCAAATTCTAGACCATTCTTCAAGCTTAGCTAGATCCCTCCTCATGTTATCTACACCTTCCTGGGTGTCTACTCTATTGCAGATTTTGGTATCATTTGCAAAGAGGCAAACCTTACCCGACCGCCCTTCCGCTATATCACTAACAAAGATGTTAAAAAGAATCGGACCAAGGACAGATCCCTGGGGCACACCACTGGAAACATCCTTCTCCTCATCATACCTCTTAAAAAGGAAACCAAATTGGGCTAGTTTTCTCCTGTTCACACACTAATTCTAAAAAATCATAGGTAGAAGAAGCAACATGTCTCCATCTTTGCTACTTTAAAGCTAAATAAGACAGCAAATTATTAGGATGCATATTACTTTGAAAAGAAAATGGTAGAAAGTTGAATAAGACCATATTCAGTTCCCTTTCTTTAAAAGAACTGAATAGGTACGGGTCCTGAATGATTTAAAAAAAAAAAAAAAGGTTTTCTCTGCCATTATAAATCGTGTGGCCACGTTAGCAGCATTTGTTTTCACTGAGGATCAAGTCCAGCTAGCTTTCAGGTGAAGCCAGTGGAGCTGCATAGTCACAGCAGAAGCCAGTGAACAGTTATCCTCTGGGCATAAGAAGAGACATTCTCTGAATCAGAATTTGGTCTTTAATCAGACACACTCCATGCTGGTCTAATTGGCTCTTCCAGGTCATATACCCTACCTTCTACTGCCAGATGATAATTATCAACTGATTTCTACCTTGATTGGGTAGCTTTAGCTGTAATTCTCCAGCTATTGTTACTTGAGTTTGATCCCTGGTAACCTCGATAGCCTGACAGAGTGGAGCCATAATGGATAGGGACAAGGAAGAAGCAGGAGTCACTTGACCTACCATATTGAACCCTTTTGACAAGCAACAAACAACCCTATACCAGCCTCACTTTACCAATCCCATGACTGATGATTCCATCACAAATCTGAGACCAGAAGCATTTACTTGCTATTTCTCTCTTGTATTTCAGAGGGGAGGAAGCTTGTGTTACAAAGGTGTAGGTTTCAGAAGGAAAAAAAAGGTAAAAATGATCAGGCTTAGAGACAGAAGAAAAGCAAAATACATACAGGGTTCGGGTGGAAAGAGGCTATGCATGGTGTGAGCCTGTGTGTCAGACAAAAGTCAGACTCTGTGGTGCAGAGTAGATAGACTCTATAGTGAAAAGCTTGACAGAAAATAGACTAAAAAGAACAGAGCAGAGACAGTGCTGAACACAGGACATAACACCAAGTTGGAGTGTTTGAGAATTACTGTGCTTGTAAACATCTGGACACTCAGTGGGTCCATACACACTCCACAGTGGCTGACTCTGCTGTAGTACACTGTCTTGCTACTCTAATTCTCGGTATGGCGCATGCAATGTGTTACCTATTGAAGAGAGCGCTTTAAACTAGATTAATTGGGGATGGGTGAGGAAAGCTCCCAGGTAAGTGAAACATTAAATACCTCTGTAGACATTGGCAAAAGAGGCAACATCTAGAAAGTGGTTTGCATAAATGCCTGTAGAATGGGAAATAAGATCCCAGATTTTGAGACTTTAATGGAAGAGACTGACTTGGATTTAATGGTGGTTACGGCGACATGGTTCATGGACAACCATGACTGTGATGTAATTGTACCAGGCTATATTTTATTCAGGAAGGACAGGGTAGGAAGAAGGGGAGGA
>CM066038.1:147906451-147986019 GCA_033557465.1 Ichthyophis bannanicus | reverse complement strand
GGGGGCTTGGATTGGAACTGGGCTGAGTGGCGGGGAGCTAGGATTTGACATGGGCTGATGGTGGGGCTAGGAAAGGACTAGAAATGGGCTGATGGGGGGCTGGGATTGGAAATGAGCTGATGGAGGGACTCAGATAGGACTGGAAATGCATGGGGAGCTAGAATTGGAAATGGGCTGATGGGGGTCTAGGACTGGAAATGGGCTGATGCAGGGACTAGAAGGGAGCGGATGCTGGGTGACGCTGGAACTAGAAGGGAGCTGATGTTGGGGGAGGATTAGAATGGGATGGGGCTGGGAGAATGAAATGGAGAGGGGAAAATATTTTGTGTGGGAGGGATGAAAAATCTACAATTGGCGGTATTGGGAGAGTAAGTGGTGATTGAGGATGGAGGGGTAAAATTTGAGTGGATGAAATAGGAATGAGGAAAGATCAAAAGGAGAAAGATTAGTATGTTAAAGCAGATGTAGAGAGAGAGAATGGAAAAAAAATAGAAGAGAGAAGAAAGGACAAATGGACAGCAGACGATGGAGAGTTAGCAGAAGACACGAAGAAACCAGAAGAAAGTAGCTGGAGCAATTGCAACTGAAAAAAAATGCACAAAAGGTAGAAAAATATCTCTTTATTTTGAATTTATTAACTGGAATATGTCAGCTCTGGAAAATGTGCATCTTTAACGTCTGCGCTTTGTTTAGTAAAGAGGAAATTTATATAGTTTTATTTCTACAGTGTTGTTGTACATTCCAAGTTTGGCTTTTGGGGTTCCCTGTTTAATTATTGCCTTCCTATTTCTAAATTGTGATTCCTTGTTTGGTGATGGTCTATGTTCTGCATGTTTAACTGAGCTGAGGTATTCTGTTTATGTAATTCCTATTTGACATTGCCACTTGTTCTCTTTCCTCAGTAGATCATGTATTGTTGTTCTCTAAAATGTATTTGGTTTAATATTTGCAGTGTTGCCTTTTGATAGGTAGGGTCTGGTGCTTTGTGAGTCCTGGTAGTGCTGTTACGATACGGCGGATTTGCTATGGGTTCTAAATGGGCAGTGTTTGTAGTAGTTCCTAATGTGCCTGGCGGTTGGCACTGGATTATAGTAATGTAGAAATCTTTTAGTCTTTCTTTATCCATACATTCATTAAGAGACATGTTTACTAAAAGTTAGTGTATTGTTACATTATGCAAATATTTATGCAAATAAGGCCACTTATGCAAATGAGGCCCCGCACCGAGTCTCCGCACATGGCCCCGCACCCCCCTTGGGCCGCCCTTGCTTGATCTGTTGGGTGTCAGAGAACTGAAATGGACTGGCATCGGGCACTTTGCATCAGATGACCACATACAGTAGTTTACAATGCTGGAAATGAAAGTCAAAGAAGAAATGGTGTTGCATTTATAATTAAGAAGGAACTTGCAAGAACGTTAATGAAATACAATGCAGTCAATGAACGCTTAATTTCTATTCATCTATGAGGAATGTCTATCAATACAACTATAATTCTAGTCCCACAGGTTCTCCTTGTGGTCTTGGGCAAGCCACTTAAACCTCCATTGCCCATGTTCCCTGTAAAATAGTTATCTCCAAGTTATAATGCCCTGTTCAATGTAATTTCAGTTTGTTCAATGTAAACTGCCTTGATATCATGAAAGGCGGTATATATGTAAGAAATGTTAAATAAAAAAATAAAATAAAAATTAATTCAAGTATATGCCCCAACAACAGCTGCAGAAAAGGATGAAATTGATGAGTTCTATGAACAAATACAAGCTGGAATTGACAGAACATGCAAACATGGGTGAAAGGAACAAAAGCTGATGATAAAAAAGAAGGCAAAGTGGTTGGAAAACATGGACTTGGCAACATAAATGAAGCTGGAGAAAGACATTGAATTTTGCAAGACCAATTACACAGGTACACTAAAAAATTTTTTAAACTGCCTCTAATGTTTCGATTGATTTTTATGTTTTTTGGTGCGCTGAATCCAAATCTGGTAACCAATTTGCTCCATCACGTACAGATTTTTTGCTACATTGGGTTAGCAGTTTGAGGTGAACATTTCAGATTGAGTGCGATCGAGATAAAAGTTTCTTGGATGAATTCTTTATACTAATTGTTTAGTAGTTATTCAAATAAGAATAAAGAAAATTGTAACAAGGCAGCACATGAGAATAGAGTAATGTCAACAAAACACACTGTGATGGTAGCAAAATTGTCTGCACTTAAAACAGCCACATACATGTGCACAAGCATTGAGCATATAAGAGCGAGGTTAGACACAAAGCAAAGCAAAGAAATGAGCAAAAAATGTACAGGTATGTATGTAAGAATAGAAAACGCAAACTGCATCATTGCAATACATGAAGACAAACACCCGATGGTCTGAAAATAAAATTCTAATAAATGAGATCCGACACTGTGGTAATAACTAGCAAATTTTTATTTCAAAGTTTAGTAAAAACACGATATTTGTCAACACAGTTTAGATTTGTTTAGAATTTAAAGTCATTCTTGGGTCAATCAATCTCCTGGTGGGCCCGTTTCTTATTCACACGAATTCTTCTCTTGGTGCTGCTTGTCGTATTTTTCCTCTGGGGTTTCCCGCAGTAGCAACCAGCAGAAATCAGCCATCATATTTGGTTGTTCCCAATCTTCCTTGGTACCTTCTCCTCTTGCGTCCTTGATGGTCCCCTGGGTGAAACCTTCAATCCAACCTTGCTTCTTCACTGTACGCCCCGCCTCAAGTTTTCGGGAAAGTATTTCACATGGTAGTGGCAAGAAATGGACTTTCAGGCTCAATGGTTAACATGCCGTGTTCTTGGAAGGCATTGAGCATCCTGGCAACAATATCCTTATAGTTCTCATCCCGCCTGTTCCCCAAGAATTTTAGAACAACAATCCTTGACAGGAATCATCCCAGGCTTCTTTATTCCTTCTCAGACCAATCGTTTCAGCGAATGCTCCATCTGAAATGAGTTTCCTTATCTCAGGGCCAACAAGACACTCCTTTCCTTTAGCTTTGCTTCAGAAAGTTCGGGCCAACTTTGATGCAAAGGTACCGGAGAAGCCACTCACCATCTTTTGTGGAAGGGACGTGAATGAATTGCTTACTGAGACCCAACTTAATGGTGGAGAGGTGGTAATAGAATTTTATCACCGAGGTACCAAGCTCTCATGAAGAACATTTTTCTCACCGTTCTCAAATACTCCCCAATTGGCCAAGTCTTTTTTTTCCCCCAGTGTAGGTCGCGGGCCCGGCTAATCCCACAAGCAAAGGAATCAGGATATGTTTGGGTGGAAACCGATTGCTTTGCCCTAATAGCATGGATAGAATTTTAAAGTCTCCACAAATCATCCACTTTTCGCTCATCATAACGAATCGTTCTGAAGGAATCAGGGCCAAATTCCCTCGTATTTTCTTTTCCTTGGAGACTAACAGAGTGAGCAATAGGAACTGCAAGCGAATGTGTTGCCATTATGAAGAAGAACACCTTTTATGCTGTCTTTTGACGAATCAATGAACAGCCGCCATTCAGCAGATCATACTTGAGTTTAAACTTTTCCATCACTCCGTATATATCGTTGCAAATACCAAATCTTCCTCTTTGCTGAAATACTTCAAAATTGGTGTCTCGCGGTTGCGGTACCAATAACTAGGTGTGGCTGGTGACAATAGAGTGTTCGGTTTAAGCCGAGAACCTAGCAGCATCTTTTGGGAGTCCTAATCCCGGACTAAATCATTCAATTCAGCTTGAGAGAAAAGTTCAGGTTTCGGATCTGGTTCAGTTTCAAACTCGGAAGTACTGGACTCATCGGGAAAAGCAATCTGATGAGTCTCATCATGATCAGAACCGTCCACACAAATATGATCCAAAGATTTGGGTGGTTTAGGCACAGGTACTTCCTTGCTATGGGCATAGGCCTAATTGCTGAGGGAGTTGGGGTAACTTATTACGTTCTTATTTTTTAAGTTGTATCCCTTCACAATGCAAGAGCAAAAATAGCAGTCACTGCTGTTAGGTCTCTTTGTTCACGCCACATCATAGGTATTCCGAAACGAAATGCTTGTTTTTTTACCTTTCATCCATAAGCGTAGATCTTCCTCACATGTCCTTGCACACTTTGTGAGGAGCCCACGGTTTGTCTTGATCGCCTAACTTCAAACCGAACTAGGCCAACTATCCTTTGTTAATAATTGCAGCAATGTTCCTCTGCCGCTTTTTCACGGTATATTCCCCACCAATAAAACAAAAACTGTCCGGAGAGTTGACGCAACCTCTGCTCTGTGAGCCATCACAAATACACAGCACTGCAAACTACAACTGTAGTGAACCACTTCGGAATAAAGCTGGATTACGACTGAGCAAACAAAAGGTAATAATGAACTTGCAAGAAACTGAAATTTGAACAGGAACGTTCATGTCGCAACCACCGTGTTTGATCGAGTGAACGAGGCGAGGCGAACAGGAAAGAACATGCGCCAGCACGAGTACTGGATTTAGCCCCCCGCCTCGCAATTGTCCTGTTAATGTATAAAATGAATACAAACACTCTATATTATCATGAGGGAGTGTTTCTATTTAGTTAACCATTACAACCTCTATTTTGGGCCAAGAAAATAAACTGCAGTCGGCTAAAAAAAATTTTGTGAACATTCCTTATATGGGTAAGAAATCTAATTTTGCAAGAAAACGTGACGTGATGGAACATTTTGGCTATTTTTCCTTGATTCAGCACCCAAAAATCTATAGGAATCAGTTGCAAAACTGGAGGCAGTTTTTTGGTAGTGTACCTGTGTTATTTATTCATCTCAAACACCTTTCTTCCAGCAACACAAGTGGCGACTGTACACAGGACTTCACCCAATGGACTGTACAAAAATTAAATTGACTACATCTGTGGAAGTCAATGATGGAAAAAGCTCTATAATATCAACAAAGACAAAACCTGGAGCTGACTGTGGTACAGATCACCAACTACCGGTATGCAAACTCAAGCTAAAGTTGAAAAAGAGCAAGCCACTCATGAATGAACCAAAAATGACCTTGAGAATAATCCACTACAATTTAAAGATTGTCTGAATAATTGATTTGCTGCTAGAGCTCCAGAAAAGTTATAGGATGACATCAAGAAGGTTGTGTTGGAAGAAAGCGAGAAGTCTCTACAAAAGGTAAAAAAGCAAAAATGGCCAAAATGGATGAGGAAACACTGAAAATTACCCAGAAACACAGAGAAGCTAAAGCCAGAACAGAAAGAGAGTCAATTGCAGAACTCAATAGATATTTCCAATGTGCAGTATGACAAGACAAGGAGAAGTACTACAATAACACATGCCAAGAAAATATAAGCAGAACCTATTAGAGGAAGAACAAGATTGGCTTTCCTAAAGATCGAGAGTTAAAAAAAAGATTTCAGCCTCAAAATGGAATGTTACAAGATGCTCAAGAATCTAATTTGTGTGAATGATGCTGAGACGATCAAGAAAAGGTGGAAAGAATATACAGAGTTTTTTATATGATAAAGATCAAGTGGACCAACAGCAGTTTCAACCTGTACCTTATGATCTGGAACCATTGGTGATGAAAGAAGAAGTTAAAGCAGCATTGAAAGCCTTATCAAAGAACAAAGCACCAGGCATTGATGGCATTCCCTTAGAAGTATTATCGCAATCTGATGCAGCTGTTACCATACTTACAAGATTCTGGCCAGAAAATTTGGAAGACAACATCATGGCCAACTGAATGGAAAAGATCCTGTGTGTATACCAATACTAAAGAAAAGTGATCCACCTGGCTTTGGAAATTATTGCACAATCGTTCTGATCCCACATGCCAGCAAGATTCTACTGAAGATTATTCAACAGAGACTACAACCATACCTGAAATGAGAACTACTTGAAGTATTAGAGATTATAAGGTTTAGGTATATGTTCCTGGTTCATAATCACTCAATGGCCTTTATTCTGTTCTGCTCTAATAAAAATATGTCAACCAAACTACTATACAGTGGGCAGAAGAAGAAAACAGGCCAGCATAAAGAACCATATAAGGAAATATATTATAAGCCTTAGCAAAGTGTATGCTTGGATTGAAGAATCCATGCAGGGACTTTTTGCAGAAGGCACATACACAGGAAACCATGCAAACAGCAAAGTTGGGCCGTTAGCCCTGAAGACAGTAGACAGTTGACAGGTGTGAGTATAAACCAAGACAGAGGCCTTAGAGGTGTTGAAACAGGAACAGAGGGGTCAGAGAGGTCAGCAGCAGGAAACGAAGGGAGGGGGGAGAAAAGACACAGAGAGGCTCACAGAGGGATTAATGTGGAGACTATGCATATACGGAAATAATACACGGAAGCAAAAAACGTATATATGTAACACGACTATTGTACTCAGTGGGAGGAGGGATTCTGAGGTCTGATGACTGACAGAAATTCTCCTCTCCCTTGCCTGTATTTGTCCATCAGTTATCTAATAAACAGAGATTCTGATTGCACCTGTACTGACTTTTTGGATCTGGAATATACAGGAAATTAGTCTTTAATTAGTAATCGGTCTCTTGTAAGTAACAGGGCCTTACAAATACAGGCAGGGTTCAGGAAAGGGCGAGGAACTAGAGACACCATTGCAGATGTGAGATGGATCCTTGAAAAGACTACAGAATACCAAAAGAATATCTATTTGTGCTTAATTGACTACAGCAAGGCTTTTTGACCATGTAAATCATGAGAAACTCTGGGCCCAATTAAGAAGCATCAGTATAACCACAACACCTGATCATTCTCTTGCACAACCTTTACATTGATCAAGAAGCAACAGTTCAAATGGAACAAAGAGAAACAGAATGGTTTAAAATCAGCAAAAGTGTACAACAAGGCTGCCTACTTTCCCCCGACCTGTTTAATTTATATGCAGAACAAATTATCAGAGAAGCAGGATTCTATGAAGACAACAGAGGTGTGAAAATTGGTGGAAGCCTCATCAACAACTTTCGCTATGCTGATGATACCACATTACTGGCTGAAAGAGAAGACAATTTGAAACATTTGCTTCTCAAGATCAGAAACAGTCTTAAAATGGGCCTGCACCTTAATGTAAAGAAGGCAAAGATCATGAAAACTGGCAAAAACAATACGTTCATCATTGATGGAGAAGAAATTGAAATAGTGGACAACTTTAATCTACTTGGATCAAGTATCAATAAAGAAGCAACAAGCAGTCAAGAAATCTGATGATTTATTTATTTATTTAACAGCTCTTATATACCACGCTATTTGACATCAGTGCGGTTTACATTAAACAAAATACACTCAGATTTAGAGAACTTGTCCAAGTTACAGGTAACAGGGGAATAAAACAAGGATTAACTGGGGAATAGCATATGAATAATTAAATAAAAGCAATTACATCAGACTAGAGATCTTGAGTGGGTATAGAGACCTGTCCATAAATAACATTTAACAGAGCAGGTATATACAGTGAAATATCATAAGGTGGAACGGTCTAACATGATGAATTGCTCTTGGCAGAATGGCTATGAAGGACCTAGACAAGATTCTCAAAAGCAGAGATGTCTCTCTACATACAAAGATTTGACTTGTTCAAGCAATAGCATTTTCAATAACATCATATGGATGTGAAAGTTGGACAGTGAAAAAGATAGACAGGAAGAAAATTGATGCTTTTGAATACTGCGTATACCATGGACGAATATTGTGTATACCATGGACTGCCCAAAGAACAACCCAGTCAGTACTAGAGGAGATCAAACCTAAGCTTACTTTAAAAACTCAGATGTCAAGACTTCGACTTTCATAATTTGGACACATCATGCAAGAGAGAGATCATTAGAGAAAGACATCATGCTTGGCAAGGTGGAAGGTCAACGCAAAAGAGGAAGGCCAGCAATGAGATGGATCAATACAATAACAGCAGCTATGGTGCCAATCTGTCAACAAAGATCCACCTGACTGAAGACCGAACACAATTTAGGACAACTATCCAGAGGGTTGCCATGAGTCGACACTGACTCGAGGGCACTTAACAACAAAAACAAGGGCAGCTCACCCCTTAAATGAGGAGCCATCAAACCAAAAGAGATCCATCTTGTTGTCTCTGAGTGGCGGGTGCCCCTACTCTTGCCGTCTTGCTGGGCAGAATAGATGGACTATGCTGGTCTTTATTTGCCATCATATACAGTACTATGTTACTTTTACTCTAGCATAACATGGAATCACTAAAAGATTTGGTTGCAGAGAACATAGTGATCATGTGACTGCGTATGGAATTAATAAAATGTCCAGAAAAAAAACCAGTAAGTCCTGATTAAAAGTTTTATGAGCTAACATCAGGATTTTAAATGAAACACTGAATGAAATTGGCAACCACTTCCTCCTCTACCCATAACACTTCTAAGCCATCTCTTCTCCAATTTGAAAAAGGCTCACCTGCTTGGCCTTTTTTCATAAAGGAGCCCTTCCATATCCCATATCATGGTGTTGTGGTAGGCGACGGCCTATGATCCATGCTAATTGAACTAAGCAGACAGGCCTGAGCAGCTTGACCTGTAACTGAAGCCTGTAGTTAGGCCCAGAGGAATGAAAACCCCCCTGAATGATGACACCATAGAATTGAAACTTAACTCAGTTTAACTGAACATAGCTAAGCAGAAACGAAACTTATAAAAGACAGAAAACAGCTCTAATTGGTACTGATAAGAGAGCACAGCTTCTATGGAATTAATTAACTCTGCAAAAAGCAAGGTTACAGTGCCCTGCTTCCCATATGTTTTAACAAGCTCAGCGACCTTGGAGGAGAGAAGTAACAAGTTGGAGACACTGACCATTGTAATTGGGACTAGAAGGGGGGCAACCAGGTGCTGGGCCCAGACCAGAGTCCCGATTGGGTAGCCATATCAGTACCGGGACCAATAGATGGGTGAGAGGGGTACTGGGACCAATGAAAAGTTTGCCTATGCTTAGAATGGACAAGAAAGCTATAAAAGTTGTTGTTTTACTAGAAGCAATTGCTCATCCATTTTGAAATTGCTTATTGCTTGAGCCATGTGCACATTAAACTGGCTTGGATCCTTGAAAAGACTCCTGGATTTATTTATTGCATGCTTATCTGCTGCTGCATTCTTGGTGCGTTGGCCGGGAAGTGCGAGTGGTGGATAGTGTTCAAGTGAATAAATCCACGTAATTCGCCTTGAGGTTTGGTCCAGTTGGAACCATGCCAATCCGACGCAGGGGAATTTCCCTGGGCCCACCGATCCTCTTGTATCGGAGGGAGTTCTGCCTGGCCTCGGCAGGCACTGAGTCCAGCTGGCCAACACTTCCGACCCGGGGAGTCCAGGATCCAACTCAGAAGCTTGGGAACCAGATCTGGTAAGTATAGTTTTGAAAACCTGTCTAGACAGATGAGTTAGAACTGCAGTTTGAAAACTTAGAAAATCATGATTCAGCCTGGTCAGAGCAGACAGGACTGGGTTTTTGATATGTCTAGACAGAAATAGAAAGAGCAGTACTGCCAGTGGAACTTGGAATTTGTAATCTCGAGATATTGGGAATTGGTAAGAGAGCTCTCAAGGAAGGGCCGAGTAACCCCGCATGGGAATTCGCCGGGTGAAACCCTCATCCTTTTTGTAATTGGGAAAAAGACTAGTCAGAATAGATAGAAAGGAATGCATTCTAAGATACGTTGCTAGCATGATTGTGTGAATGAAGTGTGAATGAGAGGTCTGGCAGCACGGACCAAGCAGAGTGGACTCTGGACTAGCGCAGTTCCTAGTCGGGTGACTGCGTCTAGGTCGCGAAACGGATGAAGCGTTTGGTGTATAGTCCGTCCTGTGTATTTGATTTTTGCTATCTGTTGAAACTGCGAGTTTCCCTTTTGTTATATATGTGAGATTATTCTGTTGAGTAATTTGTGACAGTTCACTGATTAAGAAATTGTATTAATAGAGCAGAATGAAGACCCAAAACACCTACAGTCATTTTTAGAAATCAAAAAGCTGGTCTGACCCAGTTAGTTTTTCTACTGCAGTGTGAAAAACTGACAGGGGGCGTGTCTGAAGGAAAGAATGTCTAGTGTCGTCTTTCTAATCTTGTGCAGGCTTAAACCTCAATGCTGGTAGTTTGTGCTTATTTCAGGCAAATTGTACCTGTTTTATTTAATATGTTTTTGTTCCTTCTGCTGTGGTTATGTAATATATATCATTTATTTATCATTTAATAAGAATGTTTAGTCAGGATTGTGGGTCCCGATAGTTTTTGGGTTTAGCCTGAAAAGGATTAAGTTTGTATTAATCCCTTATGGGTTGCGGACCAAGTGAGAGGAATTTCTGTCGGCTGTATGTTCAAATTTTCAGTAAGCACTGAAACAGTTTAAATAGGAAATGATAAAGAACTGTTTTTGTTTTTCCTTTGATCTACAAAGTAATTAGATCACTACTTAACATTGATTTAAATTGTTTTTTTCTGGCATCTCTGTCCATGTGAATGAGAAGTCTCTTTTTATGAGCACAGTTCAATTGTTTCCCCGCGAGCAGAGGGGTGTGGCTTCTACATAGCCTGCAGAAAAAAAAAAAAAAAAGGTTCTGGAGAGACAGCTGGAGACTGCAGGAGATTTAGGAATGAAAAGGGACTCCCGATTTGAAAAGTCTCTTCATTTAATCGAAGCGTGATGAATTTATAATTAGTTTTTTTCTCTGGTTTCACTAGCTCTGTTTAACCAAAAGTTTTAAAAACAAAGTTTATCTTTTTATGAATGAGTATAAGTCATTTGAATGCATGCTTCCCCTCTGTGCTGGTTACTAATGAACAAATCAGTTAGCTTTTCTGTATTTAAAAAAAAAAAGGGAAAGGTGTACTGTATTTTATGAAAAATATCCGGAATGTCTTTTAAATATTTGCTTCCTGAACTAAAAAAATAATTTCTTTTGCAGAGACATGCTGACAGATAGCTATAGTTCTCTCTATAAGAAGCATAATGGATGTATGTGCTCAATCTAAGTGTTTCCTGCCTGCCCTATGTTTACAGAAATAATAAGTGTCTTTTCAAGTATGATCAAGAATTTCAGTAAGGGATTTACTGAAGATTATGAAATGTCTCTGTCCCAATCAGGATTTTGCCCCAGAATTTCTAGATATCCTGTCTCGTCTCTCTCTCTCTCTCTGTAAGTAGTTCAGTTCAGAGTGCTTAAGGGGGGGATGGAGCCCAGTCCACCGATGATGTCAAGGCCCCGCCCCCCCGCCCCCCCCCCCGGTGGGCGTGAACTAATGTGCCCACAGCAGAGAAGTGGATCCTTAAAAAAAAAAAAAAAAAAAAAATCAACCTCCTGGATAGAGCATTGCTAGGAGAAACAGAATCCAGGAGAGGGGGGGGGGGACTACAGATTCCCAAGTAGTTTGCTAGCCACCTCTGCAACAGGGGAATGTCCACCCCCTCCGGACTAGAAGTGAAAGTCAGCTGACCAGACTTGTTTAGAACTGAAAAAAACTGCATTATACACTGAGAAGTTTTAGGACTTGATTGAACTAATGAACGGAAATTGCAAAGAACTGGATGAATTTGCGGGCATAATGGTTAAATGAAAGTTAATCAGAGGGTGTGTGAATTGTGAAAATAAATGTAACAGAGAAAGTGAATGATATTTTAGTTGAATGATGTGAGGAGATTATCCTAATCGAAGGAACAGAGGAAGTGAAAAACTGGGTGTGAGTACGCCCATTATAGAAAAAGAAGGACATTAGAGAAGTGAATGCCCGTATCTTGACTCCCGAGGGAGTACTTGATTGCAAAGTCATAAAACAATAAACCAAGCACAGTGTTTCAGCACGAGAGTGAAGCAGCTATAGCGTGAGTGGCAGCCGAAGAGGGCTACAGCATGGATGAAGACTAGGCCAGACCGGACTCTCCAGTTTCCCTGGGTCCCCAGGAGTCAGTCTGAAAAATAGGGGACCAATATATGGACTTTTATGGGGGATACAGGAGCAGAATACTAAAGCCAGTAGCCCCTGTGTTTTTCTCGCAAAGCCTTTTCTGCAGAACCACATGTGTGAACTAGAAAAAAAAATAATAATAATGTACCAGTTCCTGTATATGCCTGAATGCCCTATTCCATTTTTGGGCCGAGACCTGCTTGCAAAGCTTCAAGCACAGATATCCTTTGTTGAAGGGGAAAAAAATGAAACTCAAAATCTGCTGGCCTGATGGTGTTAACTGTCCCCAAGAAGAAGAATGGCGGTTCTATTCACCTGCATCCAAAGCAACAAGCTGTACACTTACCAACCTCATAGCCCCACCTGGAGGATGGGCAGAAGATAATCCACCTGGCCTAGCGAAGAACATAGCCCCTGCCATTGTCACCCTCAAGCCAGTCAAGAAGCCTGGGACAGGTGATTACTGCCCAGTGCAGGATCTAAGAAAGAATGAATGATGCAGCTGAAACTATACAACCAGTGGTACCAAAATCCTTATATTCTCTTGGAACTGATCTCTGCTGAAGCTATACATTTCATCATTCTGGACTTAAAAAGATGCCTTTTTCTGTATACGCTTAGCCCAAGACCCCACTACAAGGAGGCGGGGCCAACTCATCTGGACAAGATTACCTCAAGAATTCAAGAACTCGCCTCACTCAGCAAAAGATTTGACAAGTTATCCAGAAACTCAAGAAAAAAAAAAGAAAAAATTCTACTTCAATATGTGGACAACTTGCTCATAACCACCAACTCAGAAAGTGAATGTCCACCAGCCACCAGTGAACTCTTGCACCTTTTTAATGAGGCTGGATACAAAGTCTCAAGAGCCAAAGCATAATTATGTCAAACAAGTTAAATACCTAGGATTCCAGTTGTCCAGCGGAATTTGACGCCTGGAACCCTTACCAGAACGCAAAGCAGCTGTATGCAGTATTCCTACTCCAATCACCAGGAGACAAGTGAGAGCCTTCTTGGGTGCCACAGAGTATGTTGTATATGGATCCCCAATTTTGCGCTGCTAGAAAAAAAAAAACAAAAACAAAAACCATTGTATCAAGCTATCAAAGGAATGGGGACTTGAACAGGATGCAGCCTTTTGATCTTTGAAAAAAACACTCTGATGTTGTCACCAATTCTGGGTCTACCAGATGTCCAGAAAACCTTACAGTCTCTATGTTCATGAGTCGCAAGGAAATGTTCTGGGAGTGTTGACTCAATCTCTTGGACCTTATTTGAGAAGCTGTTACAGCTACAGCCTTCCTAGTAAGCAAAAACTAAAAGAAAAATCCCTTCACAAAGGAAATTACTAGCTAACAAATCTATGAATGTTGAAATATTAGAGTATGTTGTGTGAAAACCCCAGATACAACTGAAGGGTCAGTCAAGCTTTCAATCCTGCTATGTTGTTATCAGTTGGTCTTGATCCCCTGATCATGACTGTTTAGAAATTATGGACACTGTATTCTCAAGCCACCTGGATTTGACTGATGTCCCTCTGGAGAACCCTGAACAGACTTTCTTTGTGGCTGAAGGCAGTTTCATCATCAATGGACATTGTTGTGCTAGATATGCAGTGGTGACCCTTGATTTGGTAGTTGAGTCCTCAGCCCTGGCCCCAGAAACTTCACCACAGAAAGCTGAACTGATAGTCCTCACTAGAGCACTAACAATAGGAAAAGAGCCCTGTCTAAATGTGTACCCAGATTTCAAGTATACCCTTACAACCTTGCATGCATATGGGGCCCTGTACAAAGAATGAGGGTGGATAACCTTAGGAAGCAAGTCCATTAAGTATAGCCCCAAGATATTGATATTAATAGATACATACTGCCTATAGATCTCAGAATTTAGGAAAAGTAGAATGTATGAATAGAACCCTGAAATCTCAGTTGTCTAAACTTTGCCAAGAGGTTTACCTGAAGTGGCCCTAGGTTCTTCCTATAGCCCTTCTTAGGATATACTTAGCCCCTGCTAAGTCTTTAGGAGTTTTCCCTTTTGAAATTCTGTATGCGCAACCCCTGCCTATTGTATAGGAAATAAAAGGAGATATGAGACAGATAGGATCTGAAATTATTAGACATGAACTATTGGTTTTAAGTTCTGTTTTGCAGGAGTCTTCATACCTGAGTACAAAATCGATTACTCATCAATTTGCCTGCACCCCTGCATCCTTTCAAGCCTGGAGTCTCGGTGTGAATCAAAGAGTGGAGAAAGACACCGTTGACACCGCATTAGAAGGGACCTTATGTTGTTATCTTGTTAACCCTACAGCAGTGAAAATTGCAGAACTCGAACCCTGGATTCATCACAGCAGAGTGAAATCAGCAGCAGCTCCAGAGCCAGACCAGTGAACATCAGAACAGATCCAGAAGTTCCATTGCAGCTAACTTTGCAAAGACAAGCAAATTGAAAAAAATTCAGGAAATTTTAAAAACAAAAAGAGAGACTGTGCTAATATAGAACTCCTGAATCTCAAGAGACTATTTGTTTATTCTGAAGAGATTATCATCAACAGAAAGAGACTGTATTATGAACTATATTATTTGAAAATCTTTGTGCCATTTTGATCAAGGACAGTGCAAACTAAAAGGACTGTGTTTATTGAAATACGCTGGAATCTACAGCTCTACACTCCTACCAATGAAATTGGTAAGGTCATGTACAGCGGAAGCTTGAGGATCTACAATCAACGCTACACCTGTTGCATGCTACTGAGAGCAAAACAGGTCAACGTACAGTAAAGAAGAAGAAGACTTCGTGGTCAAGAATTATCAACAGATTGCACTGGTTTTTCAAAGACTTGCACTAATTCTTCAGAGAACTTTCATCATGATTCTCTACTGTTTCATCGTGATAGCAGCCTTGGAGTGCTTTGAAATGACTTTTGCCTTATCTCCCTGGGCAGCCTGTATAAGTACAACATGAACTGGACCGAAGGTCACTCAGACCTTGTTTTATCATTCTTCCTATACTTGCATTGGTATACTCTCCAATCCAAAAGTTGTTCTAGATCTTGACTTTCTACAAGGCTATGCAAGCCACCGTTGCAATTCCTCATACCACCACCAGAACTTGTTTCTTGAACTTACTGGAGCAATAGCATCTAGTCTCCACACTTCTGACTGTTTCTATTGTGGAGGAACTAAGATGGGAGATCAGTGGCCCTGGGAGACGCAAGAACTGAACTATTCTATCCTATACAATCAGACTGATTTACATAATACTACTAGTGAGTGGGTATTGGCCCACCCCATTGTTGACAGTTTGTGTTTTGTTCGGACTGGACCACAATCTACTACGAAGGATGGACAGCTGGTCTGTCTAAATCAGAAGCTTTACGACAGCACCACAAAGATGCAACCGAACCTTCTAATCCTTTAGTTCTTTTTCCCACTCTTGCCAAACTATGGACTTTGACTATCTGCCTGTTGCTCCCTTGTTTCTTGCCATTTTGCTTGCAAATGATAACTTCAGTTATTAATAACACTGTAGAGCGTAAGACAGCTACAAAGATATTAGCTATGTGAACTTACTACCCTATACCACAGAGTGATACCTTTACCTAGTATTATGTGATTTGATTCTCACACCTTATTAACATGAGGGTGAGAATAATCAAAGGGGGGAATGTGGTAGGCGACGGCCTATGATCCATGCTAATTGAACTAAGCAGACAGGCCTGAGCAGCTTGACCTGTAACTGAAGCCTGTAGTTAGGCCCAGAGGAATGAAAACCCCCCTGAATGATGACACCATAGAATTGAAACTTAACTCAGTTTAACTGAACATAGCTAAGCAGAAACGAAACTTATAAAAGACAGAAAACAGCTCTAATTGGTACTGATAAGAGAGCACAGCTTCTATGGAATTAATTAACTCTGCAAAAAGCAAGGTTACAGTGCCCTGCTTCCCATATGTTTTAACAAGCTCAGCGACCTTGGAGGAGAGAAGTAACAAGTTGGAGACACTGACCATTGTAATTGGGACTAGAAGGGGGGCAACCAGGTGCTGGGCCCAGACCAGAGTCCCGATTGGGTAGCCATATCAGTACCGGGACCAATAGATGGGTGAGAGGGGTACTGGGACCAATGAAAAGTTTGCCTATGCTTAGAATGGACAAGAAAGCTATAAAAGTTGTTGTTTTACTAGAAGCTATTGCTCAGCCATTTTGAAATTGCTTATTGCTTGAGCCATGTGCACATTAAACTGGCTTGGATCCTTGAAAAGACTCCTGGATTTATTTATTGCATGCTTATCTGCTGCTGCATTCTTGCCCTTCTTTGTAACTTATACCATCTCTATTTCTGCTATTTTTTTTGTACGGTGGAGTGCCCAGAACTGTACATAGTACTCACGCTGTGGTCGCTCCATGGAATTATATAAAGTTTGGTTTACTTTTCCTTGCAAAGTAATTCCTAACATTCTATGGGATTCTTTTTTTATTGTTGCTGCACAATGTACTGTTCACAGTAGCTCCAAGGTTCTTTTCCTCAGTGGTAAATCCAAATTTGGAGCCAGCATTGTATATAGGGGACTAGAGCTGTGAGAAAACCATCAAGGAATTTCTCTTTGAAAATGTGGGCTCGGCAGGGACTGTAGGAACTCTGGGGGTATATTCAAAGTGATTTAACCAGATAGTGGACCAGCTAACTGGTTAAACTTTAGTCAGCAGGATATCCAGTGGCACTAAACCGCTTCCCAGTTTGTGTGCTCTGATGCTAGCTGACTAGTGTCGGAGCATTCCGGGGACAGGGTGGGGGCAGCAGCAGTGGGGGATAGCCGGTCAGCAGGGATATTGAGCTGATGGCCGGTGAACCCTAGTCCTAACTTCAGCTGGTTTAGCTATCTGGCCAGTGGCTGAATATCATCGCTAACACCAGGCAACCTAGATATTCGATGTCGGTGCCTGATATGGCCCTGGCCTTGCATATACAAATTTAAATTAAAGCAGCAATGGCTAGATACTTCAAGAGTGCCAGTTGCCCCTGCTCAAAACACCCCCCTGTATTGTTTCTTAAACTTTTATTTATCAAATGCCTTTTGAAAATCTAGTTCCACAACACAGTATTATGACCAGTCTGCCCTTATCCTTACATTTAAATCTTCAAAGAATTTTAATAGATTAGTAAATTATGATTGCAAAATGCAATGTGTGCCTTTGAGTCAGTCCTGACTCCTGGTGACCCAGAAGCTCCTGGGTTATCTTGGCAGTGTCACTGGAAGTAGATTGCCAGGCCTTTCTTCTGAGGCAATGGAGAGTTAAGTGACTTGCCCAAGGCCACAAGGAGTGCTAGTGGGAATTGAACCCTGGCTACTTGGTGACCAAGCCAGTGTTCTAACCACTAGGCTACTCCTCCACTCCAAATTATGATTATCCTTTGCTAAATCCATAGTGGCTTTTCTCTATTAAGCCCTTGTCAGTGACCAGCTCCAAATGCCTGCCCAATAGCCCAGAAACAACGCTTAGCCAAAGAAGTGCATCACACAACTTCTTTATTGGCCTTTAGCAACTGTTCTTTCATAGACAACAGCACACGTCCATGTCCCCTTGGCACTAACATCACTTCACACATATGCGGCAAGCATTTAAAACAGGCTGCCATAAGCTCTTGCAGCAGTCAAACCCATAACATTAGCATTCTCACATTTTCACACTTGTGCTGAAATAACTCCACTTATACCACAATGATGGCAGTAAATTGGCCACTGCTTTATTCAACTTACAATAACAGACACTTATCAAACCATCTTTACTTTACCTCATCATCTCACAGATTGGACTATCCCTCATGCCACTTGCAGGGAGACATCAACTCCCAGAGTAATAAACTTATTTCACCCATTGTTCCATGAATACAACAGCACTTGGTTAGTTTGTGCCAATCTAGCCATAACAAGGTTCTTTAAGAGCCCTGAAGATAGTCCACCTAACATACCAACACATAGCCTATGGCGGTACAAGGTTATGCACTGTAGCTCACAGTACTGGCACCACTAGTCTCTTATCCTTTCTCACTTTCTCGTTTAGTTCTGTTCACCTTCATTCCTGGTCAATTCTGGTAGAAAGCACTTTCCATAAAATGTGTTCAGAAATAATGTAACAACCCAAAAGTGTTGTGAGGCACCTCACTGCCCACTGGAAGGCTGAAGGTGGCCCTATGTGCACTACAAATTTAAAGTCTATATGTGCAGAATGCCCAGGACTGCCTTTCCTCCATGGACCCCTTAATCTACTGAACTGGCTAAGAATAGAACATACCCCCCCCCCCCCAAATCCATCCATTACCAAAGGCATGCTCCAGAAAAGAAAATAACACTGAACTAAAACACCTCCAGGATGCTTATGTCCCCTCAAGCTGAATACATGCAGGCAGGCACCCGTGGACCCATCAACAGGAAGCTGCTGCACCCCAACGAAAACATGCCTCAATGACCGTGGTGGGGATGGGGGGTACTCACACCAGCTTTCATTCTCCTGTCCTGTCCTCCAACCATATAGAATTTAGCCCAAAGTGGTCAGTAGGCATGTCTGATCCCACATAATATCCCTCAGGCTACTTGCATAAAATTAGCTAGCCTGCGCATGATCCCCTGTGTGAATGATGCCTGAATGCCTGTAATATGAACCCTGTTTCTCATCCCAACTAAGTCATCTTGCACTCACAAATTATCTCACATTATGGCCCTAAAGCACCCATCTATGTTCTCAACACAATCAGTGGGTCTTTCACAACATCCTAGACTATAGGCAATCAAGTAGACAACTCTTTGCTCTCATGTCAGCATGCCAAACCTTTTCTACCCTTGAGACCGTCCAAGTAGTAAGGTTCCTGTACCCAAACATTAACTGACCACACCATGTCTACCCATTCCATGCCTATTGCCCCACTCAACCTTCCCTCCCAGTCGACCACTAACATCATCCAAGTACCCAACTCCCAAATCTAAGCAAGAGACAGATATGAGTCGGTAACCACAGTTACCCACTCCTCTAGATTGGCCATAGCCAGAACATGTAGAGTATATAGGACTCAGAAATGAAGTAGCGTCACACAGCTCATTGTTTGTGTTTGATGGCAAGAAGACTATGTGATTTTCTTTTAAATTTTATATTTATTGAATTTTAAGAATACATAACCAAGTATACACTTGTTTAAGAAAAAGGAAAATAACATGGATAAAAACATACAGGGGGTCATTGCAAACTGTGAATAGCAGGGGTAGACGTCTGGTATGGATGTTCGACACCTGCTATTTGCAGGGAGCAAATTGCGAACATCAGGATCCCCACACGTACAACGGCATTGTGCAGGGGGCTCTGGGCAGGGGCAGGAGAGGAAGGGCCAGAGGAGGAGCATGGGAACAGAGTTGGGACCCTGACCCCAGACGTACAGGGCTGATTGCAACTGTGGCCCTTTATGTCCGGGGCCGCCTTCTTAGACGGCGACTTATTCCACCTTGGAGGTGGAATAAGTCCCCCTGATGTCGGAGGACAGCATGGCAGGACCGGCACTGGCAAGGTGAGCAGTGCAGGATGACACCTAACCCAATCCAGGGTTAGGTAGCAGGAAATGGGTGGTTAACCTTGCCTGCGGCCGATCAAGGCTCCTGCATGGTGTCCCAGTGCCATGGTGACAGGACGCCATGGCACCAAGGCTCCATTCAGGAACCTTGATTGGGATGTACAGGGAACAAGCTGGATGTGCAGCAGCTCAAAATCGGGGCACATCCTGCACATCCAGGCCTGTTGCACCTGATTCTGATCCCACAGGAATGTCTAGCTTCCTTGGGTTCAGAACTGGGTGCCAATCCAGCCCGTCTAGATTTTGGATGTCCAGATGGGCCGGATGTTCCCCCGATGGTAATCGGGCCCAGAGTAAATACAATGGCAAAAAATAACAATATTAGATCCCATTAGCCCACTAAAATAGAGGGGGGAAGAGTCATTATACATGAAACTAAGAAAAATCCCTAAATTGGGTGAAAAGAAGGGAAAAAGGCGGCCTGAGTGTAGCAACGGAACAACACCTACAGCGACACGCATAACACTTTGTGGACGGCGAAATAACTACCTGTTTGGCAAGTATGAAAGCAGAGAATACAGAAGGTTGGTAAAAAAACATAATTAAAGAAATCATACTTAACTAAAGATCTGCAAGGATATTTTAGAGAGAAAAAAGAGCCCTCAGCTGTAGAACACCCGTCTTTAACAATAGAAATTCTCTTCGCTATTTCTGAGTATCCCGGGCCAACTCTGGTAAAACGGGACTGTGTGTCTCTTGGAGAAAAGCATGAGAAGCTTCAATGCACAGATAACCAGGAGAGTTGCTGAAGAAACAACTTCTACTTCTGACTCTTCCAACAGAGCAGAAACATTCAATGTGACCATTGACGCAGGTTGATCAGCAGGTACGATCTTCCCCGCTGGAAGGTAGTAAATGTAAAATAAAGGAGATATCGCATCCTTGGGCACTCCTAAGACTTCAGTTACATATCTTCTGAACATCTCCTTAGCTGATATGACAGTAGATTTGGGAAAATTAACAAATCTGAGGTTGGAGGCTCTGTATGAGGTCTCAAAAGCTTCCAACTTAGCCTGAACCCCTGAGAAGTCTTTCATCATAGTGGCTTGAGAGTCACATACAGAAGAGATTCTAACAGCATGAACAGCAGTGGAGGCTTTAATTCCCTCCAAAGCCATTTGCTGTGCAGGAATAGTAGCTTGGTCTTGAACCTTAAGATGCAACAACTGGGTCTGGTTTGACATCACTGCCATAAGATTGACAATAGTACTACTACTACTACTGAGCATTTTTATTGCACTACCAGTCGTATGCAGCACTGCACAGACATGTAAGAGACAGTCCCTGCTCATCAGAGCTTACAATCTAGTCAAGACACACAGAAGGTGCAAGCAGGGGTAGAACAGGGGTAAAAATAGGGGTAAAATGGGGGGGGGGAGGGGAAGGAGATCAGGTGAGTCAAGATCCAAAGGCAGCAGCGAAGAGGTGAGCTTTCAACCTGGATTTGAAGAGGGTTAGAGAAGGTGCCTGGTGTACAGACAGAGGTAGTTTGTTCCAGGCGTAAGGTGCAGCAAGGTGAAAGGAGCAAAATCTGGAGTAGGCAGTAGGAGAGACGGGCACAGATAGAAGCAGTTGGCTAGAAGAGCAAAGTTCCCGAAGGGGGTTGTAAGGAGAGATAAGAGAAGAAAGGTACTGAGGAGCTGCAGAGTGAATGCATTTATAGGTCAGCAGGAGAAGTTTGAACTGGATGTGGAAATAGATAGGGAGCCAGTGAAGTGACTTGAGAAGAGGAGTAATATGGGCATGATGAGGCTGGCGGAAGATTAGCCGTGCCACGGAGTGTTGAACAGATTGACGGGGAGAGAGATGATTCAGAGGGAGATCAGCAAGAAGTAGGTTACAGTAGTCAAGATTAAGGAGTGGATGATTAAGGAGTGGATAAGCATTTTAGTAGTGTGTTCAGAAAGGAAAGGGCAGATATTGCTAATGTTGTAGAGAAAGAAACGGCAGGTCTTAGCTATGAGATGGAAATGTGCGGAGAAAGAGAGAGAGGAGTCAAACACAACCCCCAGATTGCGGGCCGAGGAAACAGGAAGGAGTACAGAGCTGTCCACAGAGACTGAGAAGGGAGGAAGAGGAGGGGAGGTTTTAGGGGGAAAGATAAGAAGTTCAGTCTTGGCCATGTTCAATTTCAAGCAGTGGTGAGACATCC
Source organism: Ichthyophis bannanicus (assembly GCA_033557465.1). Taxonomy (NCBI): domain Eukaryota; kingdom Metazoa; phylum Chordata; class Amphibia; order Gymnophiona; family Ichthyophiidae; genus Ichthyophis; species Ichthyophis bannanicus. Next base: position 147,964,310 of record CM066038.1, on the reverse strand, counting down.
AGGCAGCAATGTCAGAAAGGCAGGCAGAGATCCGGGTCTAGATTGCCAGAGAGAATTCAGGCGTAGAGAGGTAGATCTGGGAGTCATCAGCATACAGATGGTACTGAAAGCCATAAGAAGAGATAAGCACACCAAGGGACTGGGTATAGAGAGAGAAAAGGAGCGGACCCAAGACAGATCCTTGGAGTACACCAACTGAGAGTGGGGTAGCAGAGGAGGAGGAGCCACCAGAACACACACTGAAGGAGCGATGGGAAAGATGGGAGGAAAACCAAAATAGTACAGAGCCCTTAAAGCCAAGTGAGGACAGGGTATCGAGGAGGTGGTTGTGGTCAACGGTGTCGAAAGCAGCAGAGAGGTCAAGGAGGATGAGGACAGAGTACAGGCCCTTGGATTTTTCCAGGAACAAGTCACTGGAGACTTTGACAAGAGCCGTTTCAGTAGAGTGTAAAGGATGAAAAACAGACTGTAAGGGATCCAGGAGGGAATGAGAGGAGAGGAAGTCAAGGCAGCGGTGGTGAACTGCACATTCAAGTAGTTTAGAAATGAAGGGAAGGAGAGAGATGGGTCGATATTAGAAGGACAGGAGGGATCAAGAGAGGGATTTTTGAGGAGAAGTGTGACCACAGCATGCTTGAAGTCTGTGGGGACAGTTGCAATGGAGAGCGAAAGGTTGAGAATATGAAAAGATGGAAGGGACAACAGTGGAGGAAATGGGGCTTAGGAGACGGGTGGGGATAGGATCAGAGGAGCAGGTCGTGAGTTTGGAGGAAGACAGAAGGTGTGCAGTTTCCTCTTCAGAGATGACAGAAAGGGAAGAGAGGGTAGCAAGGGAAGGGGGGGGGGGGAGAGTTGGGAGTGGAGAGGGGGAGGAGGGGAAATAGCTGAGTTTGTGGAGAATTGGAGGGTGATCTTGTGGATTTAGTCATGGAAGTAGTCAGCCAGGGTTTGGGCAGAAAGGGAGGGAGGGATCAGAGGCGGAAACACTTTGAGGAGAGAGCTGAGAGTAGTAAAGTGACGGCGAGGATCAAAAGCAAGAGAGTTAGTCAGATGGACATAGTAGTCTTGTTTGGCAAGAGCTATGGCCGATTGGAAAGAGCCAAGCATAAATTTGAAGTGTAGAAAGTTTTCAGGGGAGCGGGATTTGAGCCAGGCATGCTCAGCAGCACAGGAACGTAGGTAGTGGATGAAAGCCAGGGTTGGGGCACAGAATGTCTCAAAGGACGTGGGGTGGGTGGAGCGAGAGCATCCAGAGCCGAGGAGAGTGCAGCATCCTTGTCGACAGACTTGGATGACAGAGTGGAAGAAAGAGACGGAGAAATGGTGGAAGAGAGAGTCAAGGGATCAATAGCATGAAGGTTTCTAAATAGGTTGGAGGAGACAGGACGAGGTTGAGGCAGCGGGAGATGAAGATTAAAGCTTAAAAGGTGATGGTTGGATAAGGGAAGAACTGAACTACGGACATTTGAGGGTGAGGAATTAGAGAAAAATATCAGGTCCAGGCAGTGGCCATGCTGGTGAGTGGGGGCAGTGGAACAAAGTTGGAGGTCAAACGAGGAGGTAAGGGAGAGGAGCTTTAGAGCATAAGGATCAGAGGGGTTATCGACATGGATGTTGAAGTCACCAAGAATAAGAGTGGGGGAAGAGGAATCCTGAAAGAAGAAAAGCCATGAGTCAAAGTCAGTGAAGAAGGTAGAAGACGACTTGTCAGGAGGTCGATAAATAACAGCTACCCAGAGAGGAAGTGGAGTGAAAAGGCGAATGGAGTGGACTTCAAAAGAGAGAAAGGAGTGAGACTGAGGCATCAGGAGGGGTTGGAATTGGCAAGAGGGAGAAAGTAGAAGCCCAACACCACCACCACGGCCAATGGAACGAGGCATGTGGGAGAACTGATAGCCCCCGTGGCAGAGAGCAGCAGTAGATGCAGTATCATCTGAGAGAGCCAGGTCTCAGTTAGGGCAAGAAGATGTAGAGCATTAGAAATAAAGAGATCATGAGTAAAAGCAAGTTTATTAGAGACAGATTGTGCATTTCACAAGGCACATGAAAAAGGGAGAGTGGAAAGGGAAAAGGAAAGGGATGTGGATAAGATTAGACAAGTTGCATGAAGATCTCTTCTCAGAGTGATTCAGAGATCTAGGGGGGCCAGGGTTGGGGTTGATTTCTCTGGATGAGAGAAGGAGAAGGAGTAGCAGAGTACGGGAGAGAGAGGAGACAGTATGGCGGAAACGAGGGTGAGGTTGCCTTAGAGAGAGAGGGGAAGGTTGAATGAGAGAGAGAGAGCGATGATAATTGGTTAGAGGACAGAGTGGAGGGGAAAGTGAGGATGGTAAAGGGGGGATAGGGAGGGAAGGAATGAGGGTGCTGGAAGGAGGGGAAACAGTTAGGGAGTATGAAGAAGAGGAGGACAATGTGATGTGGAGCCATAGAGGAGGAACAGGGAGGGGCTGTACAGTATATGTTATATTACAAGCAATGAGGTAGTAGTGGATTCAACAGGCTAAGCAGTATATGTTATATTACAAGCAATGAGGTAGCAGTGGATTCTACAGGCTGTGCAGCATATGTTATTTTGCAAGCAATGAGGTAGCAATTCTACAGGCTGCGCATCATATGTTATTTTGCAAGCAATGAGGTAGCAATGGAGTTCACAAGCAATGAGGTAGCAGTGAGGTGGCAATGGAGTGGAATGGTGGATGCTTACTTTGTGTAATTATCACATAAGTCTTTTGGTTGTGTTTCCTTGGGGCTTGACCCTTCCGTGGATTTGCCTGTGTGGGGTGAAAGCGTCTTCGCTACCGTGTCCCGCCTAAGGGCCACGCCAAAGGGCCCTCTGGCGAGGCCCTCAGGTGCAGGCGTGCCTTGGAGCAGCTTTAACTTTAAAGTTTTATGCCGGTGGTGTTCTTTGGCCTGATTGGCCTTGTGGTGGGGAGCAGGGAGGAGCTTACCAACTTGCTCCCTTCCTTGATGCCGATCGGGCTGGTGGCTGCTTCTCCCGTGCCTTGAAGCGGTTTAGCAATAGCAATAGCTTAGCAATAGCAATACAGATAGATTCTAAAGTGAATTTCTTGGGTCTTACCAGAGTCAGGACCAGGGATAAGGAAATTGGGTGGACCCCCGAAGAGGGTCCAGTCACAATGCAGTCTACAGCATTAGACCTACCCCCACTCACAACTTCTCCTGAGGCAGCCGCCAGAGACACCATTGATGCTAAATCTTTGGTGAACACCACTGCCGTACTTCCTCAAAGGGAAAAATCCAAAGTGCTGACTTGTGGCAGAGGGCCTCCAGAGCTAGTCAGCTGCAGCTCCGTTGATGCAGGAGGTAGAGGGAGGAGATGCTCCTCTGGGGAGAGAGTGACATTAGAGTCCACAGAGGATGCCTAGTCCACTGACCGTGGTGTCGACGTAGCCGGAGACAAATCATAGCTCATCATTGCCAACTGGCTGTGTACAAATTGATCCATTGGACCTTTTAGTAACTGCATCGGGGCATTCAAGGGTTGCTTCTCTGACTTAATTTTAGCCTTCCTCTTGCTTATAGGTAAGCAAGAGCACAGTGTTCCACTCAGGCAGCCATCAAGAAGAGCATGTGATGTTCATGGCAAACCCAAAATATACGAAATAGTACTACTACCGAAAATACCAGGCATTAATAAACAAATGATGGACCAAAAACAGTGAACTGGCAACTATACATTGGATGCAAGCCAGAACATGCTCCATGCAATAACTAGATTAAGAACAATCCCCTAAGATGTGTTAAATGTACCAACCAAGGCCCTGCTTCTCACCAATGTATGAAAAAGACAAATTGCCCACACAAGATAAATTCCAACCAGGAAGCCACCAACAACAAGATCCTCACAAACAAAACAGCCTTGTCAACAGTATGAGAACAGTACCAAAAGGAGCTAAGGATCCGCACAAAACAAGAGAACAAGAAAGCGGAGCCTGGACTGACAAATTCGTTAACCTTGTTTATTGCGCCCCAACGCGTTTCGGTAATAAATGATAATCTACAAAGGACAAACATTTATTACTATTTTAAATAATTTTTTATCTACAAGTTGTCTTTTTTATTAATTTTTATAGATTAATAGATTGTCCTTTGTATGTTTGGGTAATATTATATGTTTTTAATTTTTTAATTTTTTATTTTTTATTGATATATGTCAGCGTATTTTATATTATGTTTTGTTTATTTAATCCATATGTTGATGTTCATTTGTTTTTGAGGTGTGCTCTTTAAGACCCCCTGAAGAAGGCCGGTGGCCGAAACGCGTTGGGGCGCAATAAACAAGGTTAACGAATTTGTCAGTCCAGGCTCCGCTTTCTTGTTCTCAACAGTATGAGAACAGACATGCCCAGTCACACTGTCCCTCACCTAGATCAAGATGGCACCAATGCTATCAGGAGCCACCATCTAAACGAAATATCAAAAACCCAGAAAGTGCCAGACTGGACCAGATATGGAGCCTGCATGAACCCAAAAGTTATATCATAGCAATAATTACCAACATCTGTCTATGTTCTTATTTAAAAATGTTATCACAAAGGACCACCAAACAATCATACCATGGAACAGCAGCAAGAAGACCCAAAGCAAAACACATATAGAGTAGTTACTCATCTGTAACAGGTGTTCTCCAGGAGCAGCAGGAATCAGTCCTCACATATGGGTGACATCGACGTCGATGGAGCCCTTGCGGAGCATCTCCCCAGCTTTCTATGAAAGCCTTTGGGAATACTGCACGTATGTGCGGTCGCCTTCCCGCCTAAAGGTGCCATCTTGCTCAGTCTGATGACATAGCTAAAAAACAGCACACAAAAATGTAAAAATAAACTATGTACAACTGAAACTCCCAGGGGAGGAGGGAGGGTTGTGAGGACTGATTCCTGCTGCTCCTGGAGAACACCCGTTACAGGTGAGTAACTACTCTTTCTCCAGGACCAAGCAGGAAGTCAGTCCTCACATATGGGTGACTCCCTAGCTCTGGGCTACCAGGAACCCAGGCTGAACAAGAGAGCTCCCTCTAGTCCCAGCATCAAAGAAAAGCTTTTCACTGAAAGAACCTCCACCGGTAGCCCAATGGAGGGCTGGAGGGCAGGAGTTGCCTAAACCGCAAAGAGATTCCGAGTACTGCCTGGCCAAAAGCACTGTCCCTACGGGACTCCATCTCCAGGCAGTAATGGGCCGCAAAAGTCTGTCTTGAGGACCAAATTGCAGCCCTGCAGATGTCTGCCAATGGTACAGAGCAGAGATAAGCTACTGAGGCAGCCATAGCCCTGACACGGTGGGCCGTGACCCGACCCTGCAAGGGAAGGTCAGCCGCCCTGTAAGCCCAGGTGATACAGTCAGCCACCCAGATGGACAAGGTACGCTTGGACACAGCTAACCCCAAATTATTAGGGTCAAAAGATATGAAAAGCTGAGTAGCCCTTCTATGCCCCTGCGTATGGTCAAGGTAGAAGGATAAGGCCCTTCTACAGTCCAGGGTATGCAGGACCGCTTCAGCCTGGCTTTCATGAGGCCTAGGGAAGAATGTTGGAAGAACCACCTCCTGGTTGAGGTGGAAAGAGGAGACAACCTTTGGGAGGAACTTTGGATGAGTCCTAAGGACTACCCTGTTCCTATAGAAGTGAGTGTAAGGCCTGTCACAGACCAGGGCCTGAAGCTCACTCACTCACCTGGCTGAGGTTAGGGCTACCAGGAAGAGTGTCTTCCAGGAAAGGAAGCAGAGAGGACCAGTAGCCATCGGCTCAAAAGGTGGGCGAGTCAGTTGTTGCAAGACCACATTCAACTCCCACTCAGGGGCTGGAGGACAGACAGGAGGCTTGAGCAAGATCAAACCTTTGAGGAACCGGGACACCAAGGGGTGAACCGACAGAGAGTGTCCTTCCACAAGGGAATGGTGAGCTGCTAGAGCTGAGAGGTGGACCCGAACAGAATTGGACTTAAGTCCCTGATTGGATAAGTGCAGCAGGTACTGAAGCACCACTGGTACAGCACAGGAGAAAGGATCTTCTGTACACAGCTGACACCACACAGAAAACCTTTTCCATTTCAGGGCATAGGTTTTTCTAGTGGACTGCTTCCTAGAGGCCAGGACGACCTCCTCAACTTCCGGAGGTAGGTCCCAGGGAGCCAAAACTACCCTTGCAGCCTCCAGGCCATCAAATTGAGAGACTTGAGATTTGGGTGCAGAAGAGAACCTTGATCCTGAGAGAGAAGATCGGGCTGCAACCCCAGAGGCAGTGGGGTGTCCACTGCCAGTTGAAGCAGAAGTGGGAACCAAGGCTGCCTCGGCCACCTGGGAGCTACCAGAAGGACCGAGGCCTTGTCCCGCAGAATCTTGAACAGGGTTCGGGCCACCAGAGGCATGGGAGGAAACGCATATAGGAGGCCCTGAGACCAGGAAATCAGAAAAGCATCTGCTGCTAGCCGCAGAGGATGTGGTTGCCTGGAGCAGAACCTGGGCAGCTGTCTGTTCAGGGGACTGGCAAATAGATCTATGGATGGAAGTCCCCATTTCAGGAAAATCTTCTGAACCACTAAGGGATGGAGCTGCCATTCGTGGGGCTGCAGAATCCTGCTCAACCTGTCTGCCAGGCAGTTTTCCTGGCCAGGGAGATAAACAGCCTTGAGAAACATGTTGCGCCTGAGTGCAAACAAGCAAAGGTCCTGTGCCTCCTGACACAGGAGCCTAGACCCAGTGCCGCCCTGCTTGTTCATATAAAACATGGCTACTTGGTTGTCTGTTTGTACTAAGACAGACTGGTGAGCCAGGGTTTGAGAGAAAATCTTGAGGGCTAAGCGAATAGCCCGTAGCTCCAGTAGGTTGATCTGCTGCGTGGCCTCCCAGGGAGACCACAGGCCCTGGGTGCACTTGCCCAGACAATGCGCTCCCCAGCCCTGCAGGGAGGCATCGGTGGTCAACACCACTGTGAACCCAGGTATCTGAAAGGGCACCCCCTGCAGTAAGTTGGGGGGGTGCAGCCACCAGCGTAGGGAGTTTAGGAATAGTCTGGACATCCTTACTCTGTCTCGGAGGCTCCCTGTGGCCTGTGTCCAATGAGTTCTGAGGCACCACTGTGCAGGCCTAATATGGAGCCGGGCATTGGGAGTCACATGTACTGTCGAAGCCATGTGGCTGAGAAGCCTCAGCCAGAGTCTGGCGGAAACCAATGGCCTGCTGAGAAACTGGTTTGCCAAGTCTATCAGTCTTTGGGCTCTGTCTCCTGGCAAGAAAGCCTTTGCCTGCAGAGAGTCCAGCCTCGCCCCTATGAACTCCAAGTTCTGGGAGGGGAGCAAAGTGGACTTTGCAAAGTTTATGACAAAACCCAGGTGTTGAAGGAGAGAAATAGTTCAGAGGGTGGCTTGCCTGGCCTCCTGGCACGTCTGACCCCTGATGAGCCAGTCGTCCAGATAGAGGAAGACAAAGATACCCTGATTTCTCAAGTAGGCCGCCACCACTGCCAGGCATTTGATAAAGACCCTGGGGGCGGAGGTGAGGCCGAAAGGCAGCACTCTGTACTGATAATGGTTTCCTCCCACAATGAACCTGAGGTACTTTCTGTGGTCTGGATGAATGAGGATGTGAGTGTACGCATCCTTTAGATCTAAAGAGCATAGCCAATCTCCCTGCTGGAGGTAGGGCAGAAGTATTTCAAGAGTAAGCATCTTGAACTTTTCCTTCTCTAGGAACTTGTTGAGATTTCTGAGGTCGAGAATAGGCCTGAGGCCTCCGGTTCTCTTTGGTACGAGGAAGTACCTGGAGTAGAAACCGTGACCTTGGAGGTGGGGAGGCACAGGCTCCACCGCCTTGTCTCGCAACAGACCCTGAAGCTCATGAAGGAGGAGGTCTGTATGAAGAGGAGGCCTTGGAGGCTCTCCTGGGAAGTAAGGAGGAGGCAACTGATGGAAATGAAGCATATAGCCCTTGTGGACTATGCTTAAGACTCAACTGTCTCCTGTAATGGGTGGCCACCTGTGGGCAAACAGGGCTAGTCGACCTCCTGTGCAGGGATGGGACAGCAGAGACGGAGAGGCTATGCCTTAGGAGTCAAAAACCCCCACCCTGTTGAGTGGGAGCAGGAGCCGGAGGCTTGGGGGCTTTCTGCCTACAGGGCCCAAGTCCCTGCCCCTTGGCCTGCTGACCCTGTGGGGGAGCTGGGGAGGCCTGGTAAGGTGGAAACGGTTTGTAGGCAGACCCCTTCCTCGGGTAAAAGGACTTCTTACCCGAGCCCTTCTTTTTATGAGAAGGGGCAGAAGTCTTCCTGGACAGCCTTGTCCTCGTGAGGTGCTCGGTCTCGAGCTGTGCAGCCTTCTCGGCCATGGGCTTGCCAAAAAGGTTCTCACCTCGGCAAGGGACATCCACCAACTTGTCTAGTACCCATGGCTCGAGATCCGATGACTGCAGCCATGCCTGGCGTCGAGCCGCGATGCCAGCTGCCGCAACACGGGCCGAGGCCTCGAAGCCATCGAAGGCTACTCGGGACGTGAACTTAGAGCATTCATGGATCCCCGAAGACAAGGAGTTGAACCTCTGCAAAGGTTCCCCGGAGAGACCAGCAGAGAACCCGGCAAGTTCCTTTGCCAGGTCCCGCAAGTACATGCCCATGTACAGCTGGTAGGCCTGGACACGGCAAGCAAGCATCGAGCCCTGGAAGCACTTTCTACCAAACGCATCCAGGTTCTGGGCCTCCCTGCCAGGGGGCACCGCGGAGTGCATCTTCTGGCTTTTCAGACGATGCATGGCCGATTCCATCACCATGGAATGGTGTGGTAGCTGCGCCTTTTGAAAGCCAGGGCTCTTACGGAGTCGATAAATGGAATCGACCCGCTTGCTCAGAACCGGCGCCGAGGCTGGTGCCTCCCACATCCGGAAGAGGAGCCATTCAAGCATCGGAGGAACCAGCACAGTAAAGGCCTCCTTTGGAGGAGAGTCATACTGGAGGGCCTCGAGCTCTTCGGCTCGAGGCTCCTCCTCGGGGTCTGTGGGGATCGCCAACGCTGTAGCCATATCCCGAACGAACTCCGAGAACCGGGTATCCTCTGGGGGGGATCTACTCCGGGGCTCGGACTGCGGTGAGTCCAACGGGACGCACCGAGTCCTCATCCTCCGTCTCCCTGGCGGACTCGTCTGAAGAGGAGTCGGGCTCCGACCGCGTGGGTCCTGGCAGCACCCGCCCCGACGCCGAAGGCACTGGTGTCGACACCCTCGGTCCCGACAGGGAGGTCGAGGGTGACCGTGACCAAGGACGACCTCGAGCCTTCATGGTCTCGAGTATTGGCTTGGTCTCCGGGGTCGACTTCGACGTCGATGTCCCAGTGGTTGGGGCAGATGCGCCAGCGAGGCTGGCCATCAGCACCCGCTGCTGATCCATGAAGGCAGACAGTCTGCACTCCAAGGCTGTCAGCCTGAGGCCAAGCTCGGGAGACTCAGCAGCCACCGACTCGGGCCCCGGCGGCGGCTCCCTGGGAGGAGAGTCCTCAAGTCCTTACGTGTCCAGCAGACTCTGGCTCCACACGAGGCATTTTGGATGGCTTCTCCTGTTCCAAGGGCCCGGGACGGCGGTCGGGGGTCCGAGACCTAGCCCTCGAGGAGCCAGGGACCTCCTCCGACGCTGCCCTCGCGAGCCGCTTCTTCCTCTTTCGCTCCCGATCGGGGGACCACCTGTCCGAGGAACCCCGACGATGCTCGGGGTCAGACTCACGAGACGTCGAGTCCTCAGACGAGGTTCGGGCCCGGCTGGAGGCCGAATCAGAGAAAAGTCTTTCTTTTTGATGCTGTCGACTTCGCAGTGCCTTAGTGGACATTTTGCCACACGGCCCACAGATCTTAGGATCATGATCGGGACCAAGGCACCGAAGGCAGCAGTCGTGTGTGTCAGTGAGAGACATCAGTTTCTTGCACCGATCACACTTTTTGAAACCACTGGAAGCCATCGGGGAAAAAAGAACCCCCGTGAGGTCAAAGGACCGGCCTTCCAGGGAAAAAGAAAAAAGGGCGCGAACGCTAAGGGCAAAAACTGAAAAATTGAGGACGGGCTCGATACCAGTGTACCGAACCCGGCGGGAAGGGGAACCGGCGTCGAACTGGACAAGAACCGCAATGAAATCGCAAGAAAAATCTAACTTTTCTCCGGGTGACTAGGACGGACGTCCGTCGGGCTCCTCGGAAAAAGAAAGACTGAACAAGATGGCACCTTTAGACGGGAAGGGGACTGCGCATGTGTGCAGTATTCCCAAAGGCTTTCATAGAAAGCTGGGGAGATGCTCCGCAAGGGCTCCATCGACGTCGATGTCACCCATATGTGAGGACTGACTTCCTGCTTGGTCCTGGAGAATTTTCTGGACTCTCAAGACACCAACAAAAATGATGATACATTCCCATAGGATTCACTGTCCCTCTTTGGTGTACTTACGAAGGCAGTATATAAAATTGCTCTAATAGATAAAGAAGAATGAAAAGACTCCACAGCACTTTTAAGAAAAGGTGTGAACTAAATCCAATTCCTTCAAATCTATTAAACCCTTGTGCTTGTTACTAGCAAGAACAAGGCTGCTGCACCAATGACCCACAATATGCTTGGCATTCTGACCCCAAACCGCAACCCCCCTACCATTTGCCCAAACCGCTCCTGTTCCCAGCTACTCCTCTGCCAGCTGGTGTTATCAGGTTTGGATGGCTTCCATGCCCACTACCCAACAACTCTAAACCATGGCTCTCTGATGCCCTCTGTCCCACCCAGCCCCCTTGCATTGCAAGTTCACTGTACACAGCCTCCTCTCCTGTTTTGCTCTCTCTAACTCCCTCTCCCAACCCATTGGAGTGGAGGAGTGGCCTAGTGGTTGGGGCAAGGTACTTCAGGCCGGAAGGTCGGGGGTTCAAATCCCACTAGAGGACAGCAACCTTGGGCCGGAAGGACTGGGGTTTCTAGTCCCACAGGTGCTCCTTGTGGTCTTGGGCAAGCCACTTAACCCTCCATAGCCCATGTTCCCTCTAAATATATGTGTAAATAGTTAATATGGTTATCCAAGTTGAGATCCCTGTTATTTGTAATTACGGTGTAATCCCCCACCGTAAAATACCTTGATGTTCCATGTAAACCACACTGATATCGAATAGCGCGGTATATAAGAAAAATAAAAAATAAATAAATAAATACTGACATATTTCACCCAGAACCACCCACATTAAGACATCCTCTCCCACTAGACTCCCTCTGTACTCACCACCATGGAGCTCCCCAAGCTGCTAACTCCCAGACAACGTGAGCCTTGTGTCCTTCATGCCTGCTAGCAGTGACCACTGTCCAGCCACTTGCAGCCTTTGCTGTGTACCTGGCAGGCCATGCCACCCAAAACACAGCTGCCTCCACAAGACAGAGAGACACTGCACCAGTGGTTCCTTAGGATGAGCTTGTGCTTAGAACTCCAGGTGCTATTGGATGGAATGGGCTGTGGCCATTGCCCAAATCCTTCAGCTGTGGATTCAGGTCCATGCCCATTGCCAGGCTTGGCTGCAGGCAGAATCCCAGCCCTTTCTAAACCCCTGGATGACCTCATAGACCCTGTGATTCTAAAGAATAACCTCTGCCCTCAGGCTTGCCCATACAGTCATCCAGCACTAGCTACAAATGAAACCCCTGTGGGCCTCGCCTGGCTGGGCCATAAACCTTCCTATCCAGGCAAGGAGCCACATGTGCCTGACCGATATACTCCTGATAACCTAGAGTTAGGGAAGCACCATGACCAGGGGCGGCCCAAGGGGGGTGCGGGGCCATGTGCGGAGACTCGGTGCGGGCCTCATTTGCATAAGGGGCCTCATTTACATACATATTTGCATAATGTTACCATATACTAACTTTTAGTAAACGTGCCTCTTAATGAGTGTATGGATAAAGAAAGACTAAAAGATTTCTACATTACTATAATCCAGTGCCAACTGCCAGACACATTAGGAACTACTACAAACACTGCCCATTTAGAACCCATAGCAAACCCGTCGTATCCTAACAGCACTACCAGGACTCACAAAGCACGATACTCTACCAATCAAAAGGCAACACTGCAAATATTAAATCAATACATTTCAGAGAACAAGAATACATGACCTACTGGGGAAAGAGAACAAGTGGCAATGTCAAATAGGAATTATATAAACAGAACACCTCAGCTCAGTTACACATGCAGAACATTGACCATCACCAAACAAGTAATCACAATTTAGAAACAGGAAGACAATAATTAAACTGGGAATCCCAAAAGCCAAACTTGGAATGTACAACACTGTAGAAATAAAACTATACATTAATTTGCTCTTGTACTAAACAAAGCGCAGACGTTAATGATGCACATTTACAAGAGCTGGCATATTCCAATTAATAAATTCAAAATAAAGAGATATTTTTCTACCTTTTGTGCATTTTTTTTCAGCTGCAATTGCTCCAGCCACTTTCTTCTGGTTTCTTCTGTCTTCTGCTAACTCTCCATGGTCTGCTGTCCATTTGTCCTTTCTTCTCTCTTCTAGTTTTTTTCCATTCTCTCTCTACATCTGCTTTAACATACTAATCTTTCTCCTTTTGCTCTTTCCTCATTCCTATTTCATCCACTCAAATTTTACCCCTCCATCCTCAATCCCCACTTACTCTCCCAATACCCGGCCAATTGTAGATTTTTTATCCCTCCCACACAAAATATTTTTCCCTTCTCCATTTTACTCTTCCAGCCCCATCCCATTCTAATCCTCCCCCAACATCAGCTCCCTTCTAGTTCCAGCCTCACCCAGCATCCATTCCCTTCTAGTCCCTGCATCAGCCCATTTCCAGTCCTAGCCATCCATCAGCCCATTTCCAGTCCTAGCAACCCCCCAAACCCAATACCAGTCCTAGCCCCCCCATCAACCCACTTCCAGTCCTAACCCCCTATCACCCCATTTTCAGTTTAAGCCCCCCTTATAACCCATTACTAGTCCTAACCCCCCATCAGCCCACTTCCAGTCCTAACCCCATCAACCCATTTCCAGTCAGCCCCCCATAGCCCATTGCCAGTCCTAACCCCCCCCATCAGCCCACAGCCTATTACCAGTCCTAACCCCATCAGCCCACCTCAAGTCCTAACCCCTCCCCATAAGCCCATTTCCTGTCCTAGCCCCCCCCCCATAGCCCATTATCAGTCCTAACCACCCCATAGCCCATTACCAGACAGCCCCCATCAGCCCACAGCCCATTACCAGTCTTAACCCCCCCATAGCCCATTACCAGTTCTAACCCCCCCAACAGCCCACAGCCCATTACCAGTCCTAACCCCATCAGCCCACCTCCAGTCTTAAGCCCCCCAGCCCATTTCCAGTCCTAGCCCCCCATAGCCCATTACCAGACAGCCCCCATCAGCCCACAGCCCATTACCAGTCTTAACCCCCCATAGGCCATTACCAGTTCTAACCCCCCCCAACAGCCCACAGCCCATTACCAGTCCTAACCCCAACAGCCCACCTCCAGTCTTAACCCCCCCAAACCATTTCCAGTCCTAGCCCCCCCATAGCCCATTACCAGTCCTAACCCCCCCCCCCCATTGGCTCAAGTAAAATTAAATTTAAAAAAAAAACGCTGGCTGCTACCGCTGCCGCGGCAGCGGCAGAATGGACTGTCCCGCGGGGCCCCCTCTGCCCAGCTGAATCCCTCCCTCCCTCCACGACGGCTGAGCCCCTCCGTGCCGGCTTTGAGAGTCGCAAAGGGAGAGTGTCTCCTTCGCGTCTCTGTTAAGCCCGCAGGGGCTGATGGGAAATTTCCCATCTGCTCCTGCAGGCATAACAGAGATGCGAGGGAGACACTCTCCCTTCACGACTCTCAAAGCCGGCACGGAGGGGCTCAGCCGTCACGGAGGGAGGGATTCAGTCGGGCAGAGGGGGCCCCGCGGGACAGTCCATTCTGCTGCTGCCGCGGCGGCAGCGGTAGCAGCCAGCGTTTTTTTTTTTAAATTTAATTTTGAAAAAAGCAGAATGTTCTTTGCGCGGGGCCCCCTGAAACGCAGGGCCCTGTGCAAAAAACATTCTTGCTCAATGGACGGGCCGGCCCTGACCATGACATATAACCCTACACTCCTGAGGGGAGGCCAGACCAACAGAAAAAAAGGTATACAATAAGATCACCAACTTCCCAAATACAAAATTAAACACAACCTCCCCATGAAACCACTCCACCCCACCCTAATAATAAATGACTTTTGCCTTCCCAAACTTCCCACTGTACCTCTCTTTCATATACTCCCTCCCCCAGTTTCCTTCCTTGACCACCAATCCCGGACCACTTGCTCCATCTCCCTCCTGCACACTGGCCACTGTCGTCTCAGAAGGGGCTTGACCATGTTATATCATGCTCAGCCAGTGAGCTGAGGGCTCTCCTTATCTGCTGTTTCTTGTCATGTGGCCAGCTCACATGAACAAAGTTTCCAGTTTCCACAATAGGATATCCCTGACATGCAGTTGCAGCTTTCAATCCAGCATGGTCTTCTTCAACTGACCTGTTTCTGTTAGCCTTTTGCCTCCCTGAGAAGATCCTGCATTTTCATGCTCCAAGACAAATCCTGGTCTCTCTAAGTAAATGCTTAATTAACTTCAAACTGTATTCCCGAATTACTATCATTTTCCTCTTTGGTTAGTACCCTTCTTCTAAATGGCTTTAGGTTAAAACTTCCTGAGCCTATAACTTTCAGCATGCTCCTGGTCTGTGTTCCTCTCGAAATGGCAATTCCAAGCAATTTGCAATTTTTTACTCCACTCTCTTAAATTCAGTTTATCATGCTTCTGTGTCCCTGACTGGTTGTCTTCCCCCCATTTTTGGGCTGTTCTTGAGAATATGCCCAAGAAAATGCTTGGCATCACCAGCAGGGTGACTATTCTGTTATTTTCTATATCCTTCTTGGAACCATTTATAAAAACTGGTGTTACAGAAATAGTGATTTTTACTAGATATTAGAGTGCCAATAAAATGTAATTCAATGCAACCGAATGTTCAGAAGTACTTACCTACCAGAACATTATTTTGTAAGTTTAAACTACCCAGATACAATAGCAAACATGGAAAACTCTTTCAAGTGCAGTTTCAGTACCATAACAACTTAATAATTAAGTAAGGGATTCGTAAATTGATTGTCAGTTTGAAGCAGCCTTTGAATTCATTTTTGCTAACATAGCACTAATGGATAGTTCCTCCTAATTCACGTTTCTGATAATCCGCCCACGACAATGAACATGTGAAGTCAGATTCGATAACAGGCATGTCTGGCCTGTGGACACGTCTAAATTGAGATTGGACCCTGTTTGAACCACATTCCACATCTGTGGGTCTAGATGTGCCTTAGGGTCTGAAATTGGGGAGGAAGACGGGTCCGGCACGGCATAGGCAAAGCGCTATTCAGCCAGCTCGTGCACACACCTGGTGCGCAGCCCGCACATGGGTGCAGGTATAGGGTATGCGATATAATGAAGAAACATGTGTCCCGTCAATATTATGGGACATGGCTAAACATTTTGGGCATCCCCACGCCCACCATATTCTGAGAAGTTGCACATTTCGGATTCTGCACATCTCTGCGATGTACCCGTGGACACCACACCCCCTTGGTAAAAATGTGCATCTTCTAAACAGCCGTTCACACTGACAGTAGTTTGCTGATGCCAACTAGACATAAATACCAATGAGAAATGACTGTTGCTGCAACGGTCCCCCTCATGCACTGAAAGGTGCTAGGTAATCCCAGTGCACCCTAATATGGTATAAGAAAATATAAAGATGAACATGTATGTTAGGACATACCTTGTATCAAAAATGGCGCCAGTGATTCCTGCCTTGGTCATCTCGACAAACACGCTTTAAACGGCTAAGGATGGACCCTTACCAAGTGCACAAAACACGAAACTAAAACACAGTTCCCCAAAGGATGCATAATATTTCTGAACAACAAATGTATGCCCTTTTTGTGCCTATGGCCTATAAGTGCACTTATTCTGCTGTTCTACATTATCTTTCCTCTCTTACCTATCTCTACACCCCTCCTGGGGAACTCCGTTGTTCTGGCAGATCACTGCTATCTGTACCCTTCTCTTCTACTGCCAACTCCAGACCCTTTTTTCACCTTCCTGCTTTTTATGCCTGGAACAAACTACCTGAGTCTGTACATCAGCCTTCTTCCCTGGCCCCTCTCAAATCCAGGCTGAACGCTCACCTCTTCATTGCTGCTTTTGGATCTGATCCACCCACTCTCCCTTCTGCTTCCTTACCATTCCCCCTAGATGTATCCTATCCTCAGCTGCTGTGTTGTTTGTCTTGACTAGTTTGAAAGCCCTGCTGAGCAGGAACCATCTTTTACATGTGTCTGTGCAGCACTGTGTACACCTTGCAGTGCTATACAAATGATCAGTAGCAGGAGGAGGGCCTTCTACTGTAGCTATGGCATCTGATTCCCACATATCTAGATACTAGCATTTCTCACAAAAGCTACACCTGTCATGGAGTGTAATTATGTATACATCTGCTATCTGTGGGGAAAACCTGTCTGCCTTCCCACAGTCTGCTTTGTGGCACTGGGCATGGGAGTGGGGATCCCTGTGCTATCATATCAGTCAGCCAGCCTCCAGATATATCATCACAGCTTGCATAGATCCTGGACTGGGTAAGGATGTAGGACTCATGGTACAATCTGGGGAATGTTGGCACAACATCAGTGATGTCTCCCAGTGCCTGGCACAGCTGATGTATGGCTGTCCTATCACACTGGCACCTAGTGACACTGTGGTCATCCATATGGTCCAGGTATTGGCCAGCCATTCATGGCCTCCCTGAATTGCAGAGCAGCACACCAGATACCGTGCTACCCCCAAACCATATACTCTCACTTGCAGTCACAAAAGACATCATTCTGCCAACCCGAACCTATAACTAAAAGCTGCTATACCATAATGGCATGATGTACCTGGACTACACATATGATCTGCCTTTCTTACTCCAATATGTTTTCTTTACAGACTCACTCACATACTATTCTTACATCAACAGTCCCAGTTTTCAGAACACAGGATTTGTTAGGGTCCCCTGGATAAGCTCTTTTACCACTAACAGCACATTTCAGCATAGCCAGAATAAACACTATTACTATTCTTAATATTTCTTTAAGGGTGTTTATTAGCGTTTCTTTATCTTACAACATTCCCTCACCTCTGCTTTCTGCTCTTTATAACTGCATCTTGTGCTTTTCCAGACTGCAGTCACATCAGTTCATCACATACTTGTCACAACCATTCTTCAATATGGGATGAATTGAAGAGTACAGCAGAATATTTTCTAAGTCCTGGCCTTATTCAGCGTTTCAGCAGGAATAACAGGGATGTCCGTGGGGCCTTTTCAGAAACACATCTCTGCAGCTGACCATGCCTCCCGTTCCATCCCTTCTGGGCACATTCTGAGATCCCTATATTAGTGCCGTGGATGTGCACAGCAGCAGTGTTTCAGAATACAGTCTGGGACGTTTTGAGCACATAAATGTCCCTGCCGCATGTACAAACCCTTTATTCGTGTTCTGGAATGACCTCCAGAGAGGATAGTTTTATGACTAGACATCTAACTTTAGGCATTCAGAATGCCTATCCTGAACTTATTTTATAAAAAAAAAAAGTTGTGCCTACTTACTGTTTCTTTATAAGTCTGAAAACACGTGTTGAATCCAAGCATGAGCACTTACACCAGTGACCACGCCTAGATTAATAAATAGCATGCACAAGTTATAGTGTTTTATAATGTATGCATGAAGATTTGTGTTCTGCCTATGTTCCACCACTGGTCCCACCCACACAAAAAAGTACAAGCAATCGATTATTCATATACATAGATTAATGACTAGCTAAATTGCATGCATAAAGGCCCATCCACATATGTAGTCATTTAAAATAGGTGCATTAAAATGCATGTTGATGACGCATAACTTTACATGGCTTCTTATAAAGTTATCTCCACAGTAACATTATTTCTATTGGTGATTTATGGCTTCTGCTTCAAAAAATAAAATGTCATTTAATAACAGACTTGGGAAATATCTAATTAAGCTGCATACTACCCATTAGCTAAGAAGACATGCCATATCCTTGAAGCATTCTTGTTCTGTGGTGGCCTGGTATCTACAATTTTAATCATAATTCAATTGAAAGAAAGGAATGTAATGGAATAATCAAGCCTCATTATGTATTAAAACTACAGAAATGTTCTAGGTTATATGCTTTGTGAAGAAGAGGCATGGATTGTGTTTGTTACATATAAAATATAATCTGAATAAATTACTTTACTTGCATTAAAGGAATTGGTCCAAGAAGAGGGAAGGTATTAAGGTCATTTGTGTTAATTGAGATTTCAATTTGAGAATAATGAGGTGCTTTTCCCTGAGTTAACTTCAGGGGGACATGCTGGGCACACCCCCAACATTTAGCACAGGTCCATTTCACCTTCATAGCTAATTTTTGCCTCTTAACGCACGCTAAAGTGGCAAACCTTAAAGCATTTTTAATGCATTTAAAATGCCCCTTGATGCACTAAGGGGGTAACTTTATAACAGGACCTGAGTTGACAGGGCAGGAAGGTGCCTAAAGGCCAATTTTAGATAGGTTGTGTAGAGGAGTATTAAGATGTCCAGTTTTTTTTACAAAGGGTCTGCTCAATGCAGAGTCTCATGCAAGTGAGTGTAAGGACATAAAGGATTGCAAAGCAATGCACATCCAGTGGAAGCAGCAATTTGAAACGGCTGCATATCATCCAGTTTTTCTCCAAATGTGTGTGGAAGTGACGTTTTTAAAATCACTGCTTTTGATTGCATCCAACCTCTCACCCCTCAACACCCCCTTGACTTCAGTTCATACTCCCTAACCCTTCTCCCCCACATCAAGCCCACCTTCGCTGACCCCTCTGTTAACAGTCCCTTCAATGGTTCCTCACTGGCAAAATCCAACACCCCCCCCCCCCCCGACATCAATCACTCGATGATCCTCAGTTGCTCCTGCTCATGGCAGCTCCCCCCCCCCCCCAACATCAATCACTCGATGATCCTCAGTTGCTCCTGCTCATGGCCGCTCTGGGTTCAAAGTAGTGCCCTAGACCCCTAGTAGCTTTATTTGGTAGCTTGGCCCCCTAGTGGTAGGATCAAAAATGCCATTTTGAATCTAGTGTTTCTATGAACAGTATTGATTAGGTATCATTCCTGCTCCTGCTAGACTACCAGGACCCTGGTAAGAGGCTGGGGGGTCTACCAGCGGGATCATCGGTGGGGACTGATGTTGGGGGGGGGAGTCAGGTGGGGAGATTGATGGTAACAGATTGGAAGGATCAGAAAGATGCTGGCCTCAGCCCTTGCACCTGTCCCTTCAAGCAGGCAAAAGTCTGAAAGTCATTATTTATATGTGGGGATACTTCTAAAATAAACCCTGTATGTGACTGTCTTTATTAACTAGTAGACACAGTCCAAAGACGTGATGTAGTGGAAAAACACAACTTTATTAAATCGTTGGTAATAGGTCTACGATTTAATAAAGTTGTGTTTTTCCACTACATCACGTCTTTGGACTGTGTCTTCAATACATACGTGATTTCTTGCCTTGCCTGTGGTACATTCTCATTTATTAACTAGTAGCACAAATCCTTCAGAAATCGCAACTACATAGAAGGGGAAAACATTTTGAGCCCGATCCCAGAAAGAGTATGTTCTGGCCATCTGGAAGCCCCTGAACAGGACGGGCCCATTAGGACCTGATTCTGCACCATGGGAGCCAGACGTTCCCACAGGTGCAGGATCGGGCACTGAGACAGCCCGGCATACCCCTGCTGCACCGCGGGAGACGTCCTCTCTGCTCCACAGCCAACCTGTCACAGTGACAAGCCCTGTTTCCCTGCTGCCTGATCATCAGATGGAGCAACCAGCGCCCAGATCGGGCAGCAGGGACTCACCTTCAGTGCCGCTGTTGCTCCTGGAGGGGCTGCCAGGCCGGTGCAAAAGGGCACCCCGTGTTTATTTTACCTCCGAGGTGGAATAAGCTGGGCACCCTCCTGGTACTCCGTGGACATACAGGATCGTGACCTGAATTGGCCCAGTATGTCCTGTGTCTGTCCCGCCCCCGGCTCCATTCACTCCCTGCCCCTGTACTGCAGTTCTCCGTGCACGTGCGGGGAGATCGCTTTCGAGAATGAGGGCTGGATGGCTAGTGGGGATGCATGTCCCACTGGGAAGTACAGCCCCGCTAGTTGCCTTCAGAATTGGTCCCTACATCTATTCAAGAGCAGGTGTACCTATTAGCGCACTCTTTACTTGTATCCATATAAAATATGAACTCAAATTGTGACTCCGTCTACATGCTTTCCATATTGTAACTTGTAGCATGCATAATTTTAAGAATGACCTCATATTACAGGCCTTTTATGCATGAAAAAGGTTTATAAAGTAACCCTCAGAAAGTGTATGTTGAATTTAGCTCATAGGACTCAATTCATAATAAATAATATAGTAATGAATATTGAGGTCATTATCAAAGCAATGTGCTTAGGTAGCTAAGTAGTTACCAGAGTAAATTTCCTGGACTAAAAATCACCTTCTTCCCACTGGCCAAAAATATATGAACTGTTAGAGAGAATGCATAATTTTTGCTGAAGGAAAAAGAGGAGTGAGGGCATGGTCGGGGCAGGGAAAAACATGACATATACACATGGAGCCTGATTCTATAACATCCATGTCCTGCCAGTAGAAACATCTAAACGGGCACATAATATACTTGATTCTGAAACTGCGGATATAGACGTGATATACATTTATGGCACAGCACAAATAACAAGTCTGGGGAAACATGGGCCTTCAATGCTATAATGGGACATGGGTAAACATAGCAAATGGCCTATACGTCCCTGTGCTTGCCATATTCTAAAAAGATAGACTTTGCAATGCTTCCCGTCTCCGTGTGGCCACACTTCTGTTGGCAAAACATACATCTTCTAAGCTGATGCTCACACTGACAGAGTTGTGCTCGGGGCAGCTCAAGGAAATCTGCTGCCTGAGGCGAGGGATGAGATGCCCCCCCCCCCCCTGTAGCAGGGTGGGGTGGGCCTTTCTCAAAACTCCAGTCAGAGACTGAACCAAACCAAAAAAGCCGATTAGATAATGTGGAGGAAATGCAAGATATTTGCACACCAAGGAACTAAAAGAAAGAGCAAGAACCATAGCACAGTTTATAACACCAAATTATAACTCATTATTTTGTTGTTATAAACTGCATTATTGTTCTTGCTTTTTCTTTTTGAACATATATTTTGCATTCACAGAACCCTCTCCCTCAACAATGGGTGCAGAGTAGAATAGAACTAGGGCATTAACCCACAAAACCCAATATCTACTAAAAAAAAAAATCTGATTCTGATCATCTCACTAACAATAACAAACATTCTCCAGTACCAGGCATATTATAAACTAATACACTGAGTATCTATAGAGCAAATCCACCATACTATACCATACCACACCAACTTCTAAAACTCACATAACGAGTCTACCAAAAAAAGCAGCACTGTAAATACTGCAGCGGGCTCTGGAAGATCCAAACACCTATTTGAAAAGCTGAACAATTCAGATTACTACAGTATAGATTCCTGCGTACAAACTCCATGTTAACAGAACACCTGGCCTTGGCCACAAAGTCAGAACACAGACCCTCACCAAGTGCAGAATAAGTGATCATAACCTAAAAATAAACATATGTAGATAAAAATTAAACTGCAATCCCAAGAAGTCAGATTCTGTATACAATGCAACACCAGAGAAATAGAAAGACATGCATTTCCCTGTACTTTATAAAATATAAAGATAGCACCAAGTCCGATGATTAATTTGAAAATAAAATTTTTCTTCTACCTTTGTTATCTGACCAGTTTATTCCTCTGATCATGTTGGTCCCAAACTGAGGTTTCTGTTTTTCCTCCACCTCCCAGTGCCCCCCCTGTCTGCTTCCACTCAGGGGCGGCATGACGGTGCAGAGATTAATTTCAGCATAATTTGCATGCATTTAGTATACTTTATTTTAAAATGTATATGTCACCCATCTAAAATCCTACGTGGCTTCCAAACATACACATGCAATTTAGTAAATAGATGTTACAATAAAACAAACATAATAATAAATATTAAATTTAATTAATGACAAGCCACTTACACAGCCCTCCCCTCCCAGTCAAACCATTATAGGTAGCTTCACATCAGATTTTATTTTGCTATGACCAGATTATTGATGGGGAGGGAAGATATAAAGTGTGAAAAACGAATCCTGATAGCCATGAATTCAAAGGCTGGATTGGACTGTGCTGAACAAGTCAAATTGCTACAGTACAGATCCCTATGTACAAACACCACTCAGAACACAGACCCTCATCAAGTACAGAATAAGTGACCACAACCCAAAGTAAAACTCAAAATATATAGACAAAAATTAAACTAAAACCCCAAGAAGCTAGACTCCACAAGAGCATCACCAGAGAAATAAGAGATGCAGTTCCCCGTAGTGTGTCAAATATAAATATTGTGCAAAGTTCAATCACTAAATTGAAAATAAAAAAATTGTTCTCTTTGTTGTCTGACCATTTTATTCTCTGATCATGCTGGTCCCAATCTGAGGTTCTGCTTTCTTCTGTGTTCTCATAGCTCTCTTTCTATGGTCTCTAGTCCATCTGCCATTTCTTGTATCTCCTTTTGTTTCTTCACTTACTTCCATCTTGTATATTGATTTTTTTCCTTTCAGCTTTCTTACATTTATTTCTCTCTCTTTCCACCCAAATTTTAGTACTCCTTACTATCCAGTTCTCAGTCTCCCTCTTTTTTACACTGTCTACCTACCACTTTTCAACCTTCACCCTAGCTCTTCCATTCCACAGCTCTTCTTTCCTGATCCATTATTCCCTAGACCTTTGCTCACTCTTCTTCCTCTCCATGTTTAACATCTCTCATTCCCAGTATCTCTCTCTCTCTCTCTGGCTCTCTCTTTCCCTCCATCCAGTACCGCTGTTCTCTCTTTCCTTCTATGTCTGCCCTCTCATCCCCTAGCAACCAGCATCTACCCCATCACCATACCATAACCATCCCCCCCTATTACTCCAACATCTCTCTGTTTAGTTCTCAACCCATTTACCCCCTGTCATCTTCTCCCAGCTCTCCACTATTACCCCCTATGTCCTGCATTTCCTTCTTCCCTTATTACCCCCATGTCCTGCATCTCCCCTCTGTTCTCCTCCCTCTCCCCAAGTCCATTATTTTCCCATAGTCTCCCTATAGCCCCCTGGCCAACTTCACCTCTCCATGTCTCCCCTTGCTTCTCCCTATGTCCCTTTCCATTTCCCTAGCCCCCCAACTCAATCTTATCCCCGCTGCCTCCCTATTCCCCCCTGCACCCAGCATCTCCCTTCTGACTCCCTGTGCCCATCCACATCCACCTCCCCATTGCCCCCTCATGTCCACTCCCTCCTTCAATGTCCCCCTATGTCCACCCCTTGTATGTACAAGGGGCAGATCCTGCCCACGGAGCAGTACAGCAGTAGCATGTCCCATGGACAGAGGCTGTGTAAATCTTGATCCCAGCCCAGAGAGCCAGGGCAAAATTGACTTTTCACAGCCCCTGCCTGCAGTACATGCTGCTACCTCAGGAGGACTCTGCTTCTCTGGGCCAAGATCACTGCCTTCCATATCCTTCTGCCTGTGGGAGCAGCATGTCCCTGAGGGCAGAGGTTGTGCAAGCCATGACTACAGCCCAGACAGAGCCTGTCCACAGGAGCAGAAGTCAGGAGGGCCTGTCACTGCCGTCCATCTCCTCTCCCCATTCAGGAAGACCTGTGGAGCACCGGCAGCCTAGTAGAGAGCCTGCCCACAGGACACAAGACTGCGAGAAGCGATTGAGGTCTCTCACAGCTTCTGCACATGTGAGCAGCGTGTCCTGCGGGCAGGTTCTCAACTGGGCCGATGCTGCTCTGCAGGTCATCCTGAATGGGGACTGATTGGCAGGTGGCTAGTGACGGAACACTCCTTACATCCGAGCCCCCAGCCGTGCTTACCCAGCTTACTGGGTAGTGCCGGCAATGGTCCAGCATTTGTCTTCATGCTTCTCCATCCCATTGTCCAGCATTTGTCCTCATGTCCCTCCCTCTGTTGTCCAGCATTTGTCCTCCTGCCCCGGCCATTGTCCAGCATTTTTTCCTTTTGTCCCCCCTGTTGTCCAGCATTAGTCCTTCTGCCCCTCCCTTTGTCCAGCATTTGACCTTCTGTCTCTCTCCCCTGTTGTCCAGCATTTGTCCTCCTGCCCCTCCTTTTGTCCAGCATTTACCCTCCTGTCCCTCCCCCCGTAGTTGAGCATTTATCCTCCTGCCCCCCTTTGCCTAGCATTTGTCCTCCTGTTCATCACTTCCATTGTCCAGCATTTACCCTCCTGTCCCTCCCCACCATTGTTTAGCATTTACCCTCCTGTCTCTCAGCCCCATTGTCCAACAGTTATCCTCCTCCTGCCTCCCCCCTTGTCCAGCATTTGTCCTCCTGTCCATCCCCCTGTTGTCCAGCATTTATCCTCCTGCCCCTTTGTCCAGTATTTATCCTCCTACCTCCCTTTGTCCAGCATTTACCTTCCTGCCCCCCCATTGTCAAAGCATTTAACTTCCTGCCCCCCTTTGTCCTGTATTTATCCTCCTGCCCCCCTTTGTCCAGCATTTGCCTTCCTGTCCCCCCCATTGTCAAAGCATTTATCCTCCTGCCCCCACTTTGTCCAGCATTTGCCTTCTTGTCTCCCCCCCCCATTGTCTAGCATCTATCATCCTGCCCCCCCCCCCCCCTGCATTGTCCAGCATCTGTCAGCCACCTTTCCACCATCAAAACAGCAAAAGCACTGGGTTTTCAAGACTCTGGCACTTCTAAGTCCTTGCTAATTCTGCCTCCCTCTGACATGCAAAACATCATCAGAGCGGGTGAGACCCATCAGTATCTTACAAGCATGCCAGAGTCGCAAGAGTCATCACTTTTGCTTTCCAGTTTTGGTTTTTTTTTTCAAAGTTGATAACTTGCTGCACATATAAGCATCAGCAAGCAATCAACTTTGAACCCTCCCCCCCCCCCGAAAACAAAAATGCTGTCTCGTGCGACTCTGGCATGCTTGTAAGACCCTGATGGGTCCCGCCCCCTCTAATGATGCTTTTGCATCAGAGAGGAGCAGAACCAGCAGGGGCTTACCAGCTTGCAGGAGTCTTCAAAAGATTTTGCACTTCTTTTTTTCCCACAGTCGCTGCCTCAGTGTCCTCAAATCTGGGGCAGGGGCAGCGGCAGCAGGGGTCATGGTGTTTGATTCTGCTGCTGCCAACCGGGAGAAGTGGAGGTTGCAGCAGCAGCTGGTCCATTTTATTTATTTATTTATTAACTTTAGAAGGCAGAGTGAGGCGGCAGCCACTTGGCTGCTTTGGGGGGCATTTTTTGCTGCCCCCAAAACTTTGCTACCTGAGGCAGCTGCCTCACTCCATCTCATTACAGAACCACCCCTGATTGTGCTCATGCAAACAACACATTAATACTGATGAAACAGATAAGGTCATGCAACCCAGTCTGTACATACTACGTCTGTTGCACGCCCATAACACTACAAGGTTATCTAAGTACACCAAAGCTATTGTAAAAGCAAGTGGAAAGTGAGATGTTTGTCCTGACAGACCCTGCAGCAAAACATAATGGCATTTGATGAACACTTTAGTTATTCTTTCAGTAGTCATCGCTGAAAATAGTATTTGCAATGATAAAAATAGGCCAGAAAAAACTGAAATGGGTCTGTACAGCTAAGTTTCAAAACATATCCCTGTCATTCATAGGAAACCATCAGGATGAGAACATGCAACTGTGCAAACATCAGAAACGTATGCCCAAAAGCACCATCATCTGTCCTGAAAAATGTGCACAATGTTAGAGACCTCTGCTGGTGCATTAGTATACGTATTAGTGCTGTTTGCACTGCAGCATGCCCCCACTCCGAGAGACCCCCACCATTGACAAGGACATGCCCTGCTATGTTGCTGCAGAGCAGCTGTACAGAAGTTACTGCCCATTCACATTGGCACTGATGATGCTGCAGTCTGCCCTATTGTCCAGGTACTGGCCAGGCATACATATCTTCCCAAAGTTGCCGATCAGCATACTAGGGCCTCCCTGCAGCTCTCATACCACACACACACACACACACACACACTCTTGTCTGTTGCCACAAGTAATATACCGCTGCCAAAACCATGCCATGCACCTGTAAACAACTGCTGGTAATACATAATAGCAGGGCATCTCAGGGCCACATTTCTCAGCCAAACATGCTTCTGCTCCATACTAACTCACATACCATCCCTACATCTACATTCCCATTTCTCCTAACACAGGGATTGTTAGGGAAGCCTAGAATAGCCCCTTTTGCACAAACAACAAATACCAACATAGCAAGAATAAAGACTATTGCAGTGCTTTATATTTCTGTGGGGGTATTTTTATTCTTACTTCACTTACAAATGCCCCTCACCTGTGCATCTATTCTTTACAACTGCATCTTGTGCCCTCCCAGACAGCAGACACACCAGTTCAATCCAGACGTGTCACAGCCATTCATCTCTATGGGACACATTGAAGATCAGAGTAGAAAATCTTCTAAGTTCTGGCCTTATTCCATGTTGCCACTGGTATGACGTAGGGAACCGCAGGATACACTCAGGATGTACACAGACCTTTCATGAATACGCATTATATGTCTCCATGGCTTGCCATGCCCCATTACGCTCCCTCCCGCCCATGTTCTGAGATCCCCATTTTAGTGCCGTGCCAGATTTGAAGCCAAGACAGCCACTGGAATTTAACTGAATAGCAGCTGGTTATTTCCACTATCCGTTATTATTTTGCATGACCCTTGTCCTTCCTTTAGTTATCCTGATGACTCTTGGGTGGTCATCTCAATACCTGGCAGACAGTTATCCATTCTGCAGCCTGGGATATAGTTTTCTCCCAAAGTAAACTCAATAGATCTTCTGAATATTGACCCTGAA
Source organism: Ichthyophis bannanicus (assembly GCA_033557465.1). Taxonomy (NCBI): domain Eukaryota; kingdom Metazoa; phylum Chordata; class Amphibia; order Gymnophiona; family Ichthyophiidae; genus Ichthyophis; species Ichthyophis bannanicus. Next base: position 147,937,191 of record CM066038.1, on the reverse strand, counting down.
GGGATTAACAGAAAACCAGAAATAATAGTAATAACAATAACATAAAATTGCAGGGTACAGGAAGGATAATTACCAGGTTTTGGTGCTGTTCCATATTGTTTCCGGTCAAGCTACATTTCTCAGCTGGTAACAGGATATAATAAGGTCAATATTCAGCCAGGCAGTGAATATATAATTTGAAATGTCTAACTTAGGCATTTTCAAATCATATGCATCATTGCCAACCACATAAGTGCTTTAGAATAGCTACTTCAACATATTTTGCTTCTATCGATGCCATTTCTCTTATATCCTCCAGTATTACACAGTATTTCTCCTTTTTGTTTTGTGGGAACTGGGAAGTCTTATATAGAAAATGTAGTAAAAGCCTTTTTCTCTGCAAAGCTGGTAGGAAGGGGCGAAGAGAGACGTGAGATCACAGATAATAATCCAGGCTACTAGAAGGAAGCGAGATCAAAAATTCTACTGGATGAGAGGGGTAATGCCCTTTCATTTAGAACTGCAGTTCCCTTCCCTCCCCTAATGCAGATAAAATGCAAGCCACAGATCTCAGAGCAGTTCTGCTCTAAAGCACATTGTTGCTATAAATCTGAGGCAGAATTTAGGCCCTTCCTGCTGCCCTGTTTGCTCAATAATCTCAGTAAGCCACAGAGCTGCCCCAGGCTTCTTGTACTAAGCAATTCACTCTGATCAGAACTGCAGCTGCTTAGAAACATGCAGGCTATATCCTGTGGTGTTCCAGTGGGGGGGGGGGGTTGAGATCTGCAGGGCAAGGGTCTTGAGAGGGGTATTTCCTCTTGCTCCCACCAGTCCACTGAGAAATTCTGTTCTGAAGAAATTTCATGTGTTATCTTCATAGTGCCAAATTTCAGCCCCAGGCCTCTCGTGCTATGCAGTGCTACTGTCAGCAAGCTCCTGCTGGGAAACATGCAAGCTATCTCCTATAGTAATCAAGAATGGGTGTATGAGTAGTGGATGGGAACTATGGCTACCAATAATTGGAAGGAATGGGAATTAAGCACTTTTACTTACCTGTAACAGGGGTTACATCATCTGACAGCCCCAGGAATGGAAGTAGCTCTCTCCTAGCACAGAGGAACCCTCCTTGTATTCTTTAGAGAGTCCCTCTGAAAATGTATCAACCTGCTCCATTCTAAGGCATCCCACTTTCTTCCTCAGTGAGTCTCTAGCTCTGGAAGTTCATATGAAAGGGGATGGGGGGCAGGTTGGCTGTCCACAGAGAACCCCCGTTACAGATAAGTAACCTTGCTATCTTTTTGGACAAGCAGGATGAGTTAACCATGTATAGGTAACTCCCGAGTGGAAGGATGTAAAAAGGGTGCCCAAAAGGGTCAGATCATGGATGCAACCACCCCTGTGGACAGGGGCGGCCCAAGGGGGGCGCGGGGCCATGTGCGGAGACTCGGTGCGGGGCCTCATTTGCATAAGGGGCCTCATTTGCATAAATATTTGCATAATGTTACCATACACTAACTTTTAGTAAACATGCCTCTTCATGAGTGTATGGATAAAAAAAGACAAAGATTTCTACATAACTATAATCCAGTGCCAACCGCCAGGCACATTAGGAACTACAACAAACACTGCCCATTTAGAACCCATAGCAAACCCACCGTATCCCAACAGCACTACCAGGACTCATAAAGCACCATACACTACCTATCAAAAGGCAACACTGCAAATATTAAACCAATACATTTCAGAGAATAACAATACATGACCTACTGGGGAAAGAGAACAAGTGACAATGTCAAATAGGAATTACATAAACAGAATACCTCAGCTCAGTTACACATGCAGAACATAGACTATCACCAAACAAGGAATCACAATTTAAAAACAGGAAGACAATAATTAAACTGGGAACCCTAAAAGCCAAACTTGGAATGTACAACAACAATGTAGAAATAAAACTATAAATTAATTTCCTCTTGTACTAAACAAAGCACAGACATTAATGATGCACATTTCAATTTTATTTTTAGAAAAGAATGTTTTTTGCGCGGGGCCCCCTGAAACGCGGGGCCCTGTGCAAAAAACATTCTCGCTCAATGGACGGGCCGGCCCTGCTCTCGGACTCAGGCTCTATATTTTTTAAATTTTTTACATAATGTCAAGAAAAGCTCTGATTACAGAAAAGATAAGTTATCTACCAATAATCAAAATAAAAGAAACATTACATTTTAAGAAAAACAAATCAAAGGAATTAAAAACAAAGGAAATAAACAGTAAATATGCTGCAGTTAATCAAGCTTCAGATACCAACACCCCCAACATCCTATGAAGAGGTTACAGATACTGATATATCCTGATCTGCAATCTTCAAAGACTTATTTCAAATCGTTTTTATTAAGCTTTTCACATAAGTTAGAAACATAGTAAGCTGGCTAGGTTCCAAAAAAGTATAATGAACCCCTTGCAATTTTACTAAGCATTTATATGGGTAGTGAAGGAAAAAGAGACCCTCCCCGCCAGTTGAAAAATCCTATGCCTAACTAAAAGAAACTGTTTCATCCGCCTTTGAGAAAGCTTAGAAACATCAGGAAAAACTCTTATACAGAATCACATGAAAAGATCATCTCAAACCCTAAAAATCAATTTCAATAGCCAATCATGATCAGGCTCTAAGGTCACCATTATCAGTAGAGTAGCAGTAAAAATTTGCTCTGATTCAGATTTTTCTAAAAACACGGTCAAATGAAGAGAGTCAAAAGAGTATTCACTCCTGCGCAAGACAGGAAGTGCCTCTGTTTAACTTCCAGGAAGTCAGTGGCACCAATATCTGCAACTTCTGACAGCCATGGGAGCAAAGGAAAACATAGCTGTGCAGAGGTGAACCAGGGCACCGGGCTTCGGAACTTACCGGCTCCCTCTGAAGCTGGTCAGGTGTGTGTGGGGCCCCTTGTGCCCATACATGTCCAGGTCCAGCCCTGCTTGGGGGGGGTGGGGACATCTAGCAATGGTGTCCCTCAGAGGATAGCACCCCCTTGTTGCCCTTACCCCGCTTACCACATAGCACCAGCCCTGGTCACAGTGGAGGTACAGGGAGAGGAGAAGCAGTCCTCTTTCTGTGACCCCATACTTTGATTATGTGACCCCATTTAGCATCCTGACCCACAGTTTCGGAATCACTGCCATATGGTTTCAAGATTAACCTGCTTAGGTCTAACCAATTGTGTTCTCAGACCTGAGGACTCAAAACTTTGGGATATCCAACAGGGTAACCTTCTCTGGACCATCAGCCAATTGAGAAGAAGACATCAGAGCAGGAACTGTGTCAGGCTGCACTCAGCACCTTCATCCACTACTGCCAAAACTGGCGGTTCACCCATAGCTGGTCTTCCTAGGATTGAATTTGCTGCCTGGGCCTGACTCTCCATGGCTGGACCCAAGATCTCCTGGCAGCACTCCCCAAGGGCAAAAGTGATGTCATGTACAGAGGAGTGCTGAGGGTCGCCTTCTGCCCCCCCCCCCCGTACCTCCTTGTGAACAAACCAGAGGCATCCCCGCAGTTCTGGGCCTCAAGATTGATGGGGTTATGTCACCCCTTTCTACTGACATTAAATGAGATACTTTTCATGCTGTTTTGTGGCACTGGGTATTTCCCATGTAATTATCTGTATAAACATGTAATATCCCTCTAATAAAATTTAAAAAAAAGAAAACCTGTCTGCTGCTGCTGTGGGGGCCGCCGCGGCAGAATCGAGCGTGCCGCGGGGCCCCCTGTACCCGGCACAGCCTCTCCTCCCCGTAGCAGTTCTCTCTTCTGAGCTGCAGTCAGACGCGCCGGCTTGCAGAGCGCGAGGGAAGAGTTTTTCCCTCGCTGCTCTGTTAAGCCCGCGGGGGCTGATGGGAAGTCCCATCAGCCCCCGCGGGCTTAACAGAGTCGCGAAAGGGAAACTCTTCCCTTCGCGCTCTGCAAGCCGGCGCGTCTGACTGCAGCTCCAGAGAGAGAGCTGCTACAGGGAGGGGAAGCTCTGCCGGGTACAGGGGGGCCCCGCGGCACGCTCGATTCTGCCGCGGCGGCCCCCACAGCAGCAGCAGACAGGTTTTCTTTTTTTTTTTGAATTTTATTTTTAGAAAAGAATGTTTTTTGCGCGGGGCCCCCTGAAACGCGGGGCCCTGTGCAAAAAACATTCTCGCTCAATGGACGGGCCGGCCCTGGCCCTGGTCACAGTGGAGGTACAGGGAGAGGAGAAGCAGTCCTCTTTCTGTGACCCCATACTTTGATTATGTGACCCCATTTAGCATCCTGACCCACAGTTTCGGAATCACTGCCATATGGTTTCAAGATTAACCTGCTTAGGTCTAACCAATTGTGTTCTCAGACCTGAGGACTCAAACTTTGGGATATCCAACAGGGTAACCTTCTCTGGACCATCAGCCAATTGAGAAGAAGACATCAGAGCAGGAACTGTGTCAGGCTGCACTCAGCACCTTCATCCACTACTGCCAAAACTGGCGGTTCACCCATAGCTGGTCTTCCTAGGATTGAATTTGCTGCCTGGGCCTGACTCTCCATGGCTGGACCCAAGATCTCCTGGCAGCACTCCTCAAGGGCAAAAGTGATGTCATGTACAGAGGAGTGCTGAGGGTCGCCTTCTGCCCCCCCCCCCCGTACCTCCTTGTGAACAAACCAGAGGCATCCCCGCAGTTTCTGGGCCTCAAGATTGATGGGGTTATGTCACCCCTTTCTACTGACATTAAATGAGATACTTTTCATGCTGTTTTGTGGCACTGGGTATTTCCCATGTAATTATCTGTATAAACATGTAATATCCCTCTAATAAAATTTAAAAAAAAGAAAACCTGTCTGCTGCTGCTGTGGGGGCCGCCGCGGCAGAATCGAGCGTGCCGCGGGGCCCCCCTGTACCCGGCACAGCCTCTCCTCCCAGTAGCAGTTCTCTCTTCTGAGCTGCAGTCAGACGCGCCGGCTTGCAGAGCGCGAGGGAAGAGTTTTTCCCTCGCTGCTCTGTTAAGCCCGCGGGGGCTGATGGGAAGTCCCATCAGCCCCCGCGGGCTTAACAGAGTCGCGAAAGGGAAACTCTTCCCTTCGCGCTCTGCAAGCCGGCGCGTCTGACTGCAGCTCCAGAGAGAGAGCTGCTACAGGGAGGGGAAGCTCTGCCGGGTACAGGGGGGCCCCGCGGCACGCTCGATTCTGCCGCGGCGGCCCCCACAGCAGCAGCAGACAGGTTTTCTTTTTTTTTTTCAATTTTATTTTTAGAAAAGAATGTTTTTTGCGCGGGGCCCCCTGAAACGCGGGGCCCTGTGCAAAAAACATTCTCGCTCAATGGACGGGCCGGCCCTGCCTGTGGAAGGATAAAGTTCCACTAAGAGAGGAAATCAGTCACACAATAGAGGATGTGTCTATGTGTAAACAGAGCTTTTATTGAATCCAAGAGGGTCCTGAGAACAAAAAATATGCAAGAACCAAGAGAGAACTTAAGATAGTGGCACAGAGAACAGTAGGACCCTCCCAGAAAACTAAAGTCAACACTGAATTTGAAAATTATTAGAGAAGAATAAAGCTAAACAACATTCACCAACAGGGCAGTGTCACCATACATGGAGTGGAGGAGTAACCTAATGGTTAGTGCACTGGCTTGAGAACCAAGAGACCAGAGTTTAATTCCCATTATCACTCCTTGTGGTTTTGGGCAAGTCCCTTAACCCTCCGTTGCCTCAGAAAAATTCAAGTTATCAATGTCCCTCTTTAAGGCACATTACCAAGTTTGTTACAATATAAGCTGCTTTGACTTAAATGATAAAGCAGCATACCACATCTGTTAAATAAATAAATAAACATATAGTTTGTACTGACAGGAAGGAGCAGATTCTGTACCCTTAAAAGCAAGGTACCTTGAACAAGGCAAAAATCATTGCTACAACAATGCAAATGTTTCAGAACAATGATCAATCCCAAACATTGTCTATGAACTAGGAAGGCAAATATTGGTATGCCCACAAAGGCATTTTTTTTACAGCGGACAATCCCTGACATTGTCTTCTTGTGACAATCCTTGACATTAAATTATTGTGTGAATGGTGAATGGTGTGCCTCTCCCACCTCCCTCTGTGCTGCTTAGAGGACAGCATGGCCAAATGAGTACACCATCTGGATGGGTTGATCAAGACAGTTGTATTTAATGTAGGTGTGGATAGAGGACCATTTATCAGGGGGAGGTATGAAACTTAGCCAGGGTGGTGGCCATGACCTTCAGCTGGTGCACATGGGCTTTGTTAAAGAGCCTCATGCCCACTGCTCATAGCAGGAGATACGGTATGATATCCAATAAAACAGTGTGTGCTTTGTGACTAGGGTCCTGGGTCTATTAGGGTTATAACTGAGGAAGAGCAGGGATGCTTTCCACTAGGGTCACATCCTGTTGATATAGCTGTGAAAGGTTTGAGTGCAATTCAAGATGTGTAGAAGCTGCTTCTCTGATGTGGAATGTAATTCGGGCAGAATGTGAGAAGCATGATAGTTTGGTTGATGTGGAATGCTGAGACTACTCTGAGAAGGAATCTAGGGTAGTTCTGGACGTTGCTTCATCATGGATGAGTTGTGTGTACAGAAGGTAATCCATGGGGGCTTATAGATCACTGATATATCTGGCCAAAATGATGGCCAAGAGAAATAGGGTCTTTGGGCAGTTTTTGCAAATGGGTTAGTGTTGTGCATATCATGACAAATGTAAACCTCACTTCTAAGCCAGGACATGGGAAGTATGATCTCAGTCTCTCAAATTTACTGCTAAGGTTCAGCACAGTACTTGCATCATGCCAAAGAGAGCCTCCTGCTGGAGTAAGATGTAACATGTATGGGTAGTTTGTCAAGATGTACTTGGAAATTCTTGTTTATCAAGCCTATGGCACCTAAAATGATGAGAAATATCTTTCTGCCACATTTTCTTGGTCTCTAACTGCATTTGCTGGTATTTCAGGATCTTCTACCTCTCCATGCAATTCGCAGAGTAGTCGCTTGGAACTGACACCTCTATTATCAATGCCATTCTGACGTTTTTCTCCTTAACTACTATTTCCGGCTTCTTCACATCCAGCTTTTTATCGGTCAGAATGGGAGTACCCCAGGTCTTCCATGAGAGAAACTTTTATAGGCGCTCTTCAATGGCTCAAAGGGAGGGCAACATGAGGTTTTATTATACATTTTTGCTTCCATGGCAAGCTTTTTTTTCAAATTCTCTCTATGCTTGCCTTATCAATGCCTTGCATCTAACGTTTTCATCAGTTGGCTCCTTTTTCCTTTTCCTGAAAGATGCTTTTTTGGCTACAACAGCCTCTCTGACCTTGCCTTTAAAAAATGCTGGCAGTTTTTTGGCCTTCCTTCCTCTTTTCTTAAAGTGTGAAATACATCTGTTCTGGGCTTCCAAGATAATATTTTAAAGAATGCCCATGCTTTATGCAAATCTTTAGCCTTTGCAGCTGCTCTTTTTAGTCTTTTGTTAACTATTTTCCTATTTTTATCATAGTCTCCTTTTTGAAAGTTAAGTGGGAATACTGTGGATTTCCTTGCTGTCCTTCTTTTATTTATTAAATCAAATGCAATCATGCTATGATCATTATTGCCAAGTGGCTCCAACACCTTTATCTCTTGCACCAAATCTTGTATTCCACTAAGGACTAGGTCCAAATGGCTTCCCTTCTTATCGGTTCATGAACCAGCTCCAAGAAGCAGTCATTTATTTCATCTAGAAACTTTATCTCACTGTCAGCATATATTTCATGCAGCTGTGGACTCTGGTGAATTCAGTCTCCAAAACTTAAACTCTGACCCCCTGGTGATGTCAGTCTCTAGGACCTGTCTGCAGCCCCTCCTTGCTAAATCAAGAAGGGCAGACCTCAAAGGGAGTGGCCAAAGACAATAGCAGACCTCAAGGGGAAGTGCTGGAAAGGATTCAGTCCACTATAAAGGACAGACACACTTCCTGTCTCTCTCTCTCTCCCACCATCCAGTGGACATGAAGGACAGGAGGCTCGGATAATCAATTCCCTTCACCCCTCCCCCTCTCTCTCTCTCTCTCTCTCTCTCCATGAGGCTCTGAGCCACATGTTCGGGCCTATCTCTCTCACACTTCACACATGCACACACAGATTCATTGATGCACACTGAAACAGCTCTGTAACAATCACTATATACCTCTGTTCAATACCTATGTATTAAGCCTATTTTTACATAAAAACCTTTCTCCAAGCCACACCTGTTTGCTTGCCTTATTACAAACCCTCCTGCGTCTGTGAAGTGAAATGAACCCAGGACCTACAGAAGAATAACTGACCAAAACTGACACTCACTAGCATGTCCTGCTGTGACACTGACCCAGTCGATACCCAAATAATTGAAATCACCCATTATTACTATAATGTAACTTTTGTTAGCTTCACTGATTTCTTTCAGCATTTCATTATCCATCTGTTCATTCTGGCCAGACGGTCGGTAGTACACCCCCATTGCCATTGCCTTCCCTTTTTTACATGGAAATTCTATCCATAGAGATTCTACAGCATATTTTGTTTCCTGCAAAACTTTAATTCTATGTGACTCAATGCCCTCTTAAACAGAGTGCAACCCCTCAACCGAATTTGATCAGCTCTATCATTACGATATAGTTTGTACCCAGGTATCACAGTGTCCCATTGGTTGCCCTCCTTCTATCAGGTCTCTGAGATACTAATCATATTTAACCTCTCATTTAGAGCTATATATTCTAACTCTCCCATCTTTTTTTTTTTTAAACTTTTATTTTCATTTTGCAACAAACAAAAGAAACAACACACCAAAAGAGACAAAACAGGTATACAATAAGGAAAAGTAAACCCATTACCCCCCACCCCGATGCTTCTTCTCTACCCGATTATATCAGCATGTGAGCGCTTCCAATTAACAGTGATTATACATCAAACGATCAAAAGAGTATCTACAATACAGCATGATCATAGGACAGAGATATATACAAAGTTAGACAGTCAGATGAGAGCATTTAGCAAAATGTACATAGTCATTGAGCAGCTTCCATTGAGACCAATGAGAAGGAGTCTGAACGGAGGAAGCAAACAGACGAGGTATTTGTTCATATTTACTATAAAGACAGGCATGATGCCACCATTCATTGGGGCTCAGATGGGAGCTAATTTTCCAGTATTACTTAATTAGGGAAATATCAATGCCAAGCATAAAGTTCGAAAGGAGATAAGCCATTTTTGGGAGAGAGGGGATCCCCGCAATTGGGCGAAGTCCCACTATCCTCCAAGAAAGGGGCTCCTGAGAGTGCGAGATAGACTAAATACGACCCCAGACCCGACGCCAGTAATACTGTAGTGCGGGATATTCATGCATAACATGAGGCAATGAACCAATGGCCGCAGGACGTGTCCAGCAACCATTGCCCTGAGTAGTGTTCCATTTGTCTAATCTGTGAGAAGTGTAAAAACACCGGTGGGCTAGAAAGAAGAGGGTCTGAGTGAGTGAGGCGGATCGGGAACCCGTGTCCCTCTACTCCAGATAAGGCTCCATTGCTCCGAGGTCAAAGTCACATGCAATTCTCTCTCCCATACTTTCTGCGCTATAGGGGTATCTCTAGTTATAGCATTACATAAGGTTTAGTAAAATTGGATGCTACACCCGGTGAACTACCGAGAGATCGGAAAGTCTCCAATCAACCTTATGTAGGGAATGCCGATGGCGGGAGTACTCTAGTGCTCCGAAGGCGATGCTGTAGTTGCACTGACCAGAGTCGGGAGTCTGAAGATTGCATAAGAGTATTAAAGGCACCTAAAGTGTCTAAAAGCATTGGTAGATAGTAGGAGCCTGATGGGAGAGTCATACCAGGGAGAAAGGTAAGAGGAATCGGTTTGCAAAGGCCCGCTTCTATATCTAGCCACACAGGTCTACTCGGTACTGGATCTTCCAACCAACGAGCACCTTGTTTGAGAAGAAAGATTGAGGGAACACTTGAGTAAAATCGCCACCAAGTATTAATGGAGCATTGGCAGAGGCCAAGGCCAACTGCGCAATACTTGCATAGTAAGCAGGGTTGTCCACATTCGGGCATAATGCAAATACACGTGAATTCACTATCTCCAACCTCAAGGTGTACACGGGCCCATCTACCCTCCTTGTCAACGCTAATATCAGGTACAGTAGCATGCAAAGACTTCTTAACCAGAATGGTTATCCCGTACCATTTGGAAACGGTGGGAGAATAGGCAGCTACCATGTGAGGCTTAGCATTGAGTTTCAGTGTTTCAGCAGAGTTTAAATGCGTTTCCTGAAGAAACACTAAATCAACATGCACATGACTAAGATAGCTAAGGATTTTCTTTCCTTTGAGTGGACCTTTAATGCCTTTGACGGTGAATGATAAGATTTTACATAAGGCCATTCAGAAAGTTAAAAATTCTGAGCATGATAGCACACATAATTTCACTATATCCCTCAAACTGACTGTATCTGGCTGTACACATGACATAGGAAAAATAAGCTAATATAATACAATGAAGCGCCCCACATTAACAAAGAAAACCGCAGTGCGGTAGAGGAGAAGCAAAGCCCCAAAATTACTGGCGACCATGTGTCTGCGGGAGAAACCCCAGAGAAGGCCGAAATTGAAAAAACACATAACCTGTAGGACTGTGCGTGCTCCGAATCCGACCGAGGCACACATCATGAAGGGATAGGAGACCAAAAAAACAAAAGTCATATAGAGAAAGAAAGAAAGTCCAGGCTATTTCTGTGCTTGGCTATGACCGCCACATCGTGCCCTTCAAAATGGCGGATAGAGCCGGCAGATAAGAGTCCAAGATTTGGGATTAGCGCATCTGCTCTGCTTCTTTGGAGTCCAAAAATGTTGATAGTAGATCAGGATCTTCGAACGTCCTGGTTTGGTTGTGGAGAGTCACTCGGAGCTTCGCTGGATACAACAGGCCAAAGCGAGCCTGTAGCTGTTGAAGTCGAGGGCGAAAAGCAAGGAGTTTCTTCCGACGGTCAACGGTAGGCTTTGCCAAATCAGGAAAGAAGGAGACCTTACGACCTTCAAATTCCAAATGATGATTCGCTCGGGCAGCATGTAAAATTTGTTCCACTTGTTGATATCGTAGCAAGCTAAAGATAATAGGCCGGGGTCGTGCGGTTGAGCGCCATGTGGGCAGGAACACGGTGTGCTCGATCGATTTCCAGTTCTCTGTGAAAAGTGATCTTCAGCAAGGAGGGAAGAGTTTTGAGCAAGAATTCTCTTATATCTCCTGCTTCCACCCCCTCCGCATTCCGAGGAGCCTCACATTGTTGCGACGGGCTCGATTATTGCTATCTTCTAACTCCTTTTGAAGATTCTGTATCAGGCGCTCAGCCTTGTCCAGTTTGCCCAAGCGCACCTCGTGCGAGTCGAGGACCCCCGCCATGTTGTCCTGCCGTAATGAAAGACTTTCAAGTCGGTCCTGGAGCACTCCAAAGTCTTCTCGCATGGCTCGAAGCGCATCTCCAATGGACTGCACCAAATCCTTCACTCAGCGTATTTACTCCAAAATCTCCAGTTGAATTTCGGGTTTTTCAAGAAATGGGACCATCTTCTGTGGGGAGGACACCTCTGTTTTGGAGCGTTTTCCGTGAGAAGAAGAAGGAGACCCGAAGTCCAAGCGCGCTGGTTTATGGGCCGCCATCCCCCCCGAGGTGCCCCGGTCAGCTCGGAGCGAAATAGTAAATTTGTATAGGTATTAAGTCAGGATTCTAAGTAGGCCTCTCGGAGCTTCAACGCAAAGCGTCCTACCCGCTGGACATCAGGCTCCGCCCCCCTAACTCTCCCATCTTAATTTTTTTTAGACTTCTAGCATTTGCATATAGGCATTTTGGAGATTGAAATACAATCATATTAATCTGGTTATCAGTTGACGGGGTAATTTGGAATCTTTCAGCTCTGTACCTAAGGGCATCTGGGTAACTTTTATCTTTATTAGAACCTCAATGGATGTCCTAACTTCCCTGTATTGTTAGTATCCTTCAAGGATACATTCTTCCAAACCATGCACTCTTGGGTGACTGTGGGCTTTCCTCTATTATCTTGTTTAAAATCTGCTCTGTCTCCTTTTTAATGTTAATGCCAGAAGCTTGGCTCCATCCTGGTTAAGGTTGAGCCTATCCCTTCGGAAAAGCCCCTCCCTTCCCCAGTTCCTAACAAATCCAAAACCCTCTTCTTTGCACCATCGTTTCATCCATGCATTGAGACTCTGGAGCTCTGCCTGCCTTTTGGGTCTTGCGCATGGTACGGGAAGCATTTCAGAGAATGCTAACCTGGAAGTTATGGATTTCAAATTCATATCTAAAAGCCTAAATTTGGCCTCCAGAACCTCCCTCCCACATTTTCCTATGTCACTGGCAACAACATGTACCAAGACAGCAGACTCCTCTCCAGCACTATTTAAAACCTTGTCTATGTGGCACATGAGGTCTGCTATCTTTGCACCAGGCAGGCATTTTACCATGTGATCCTCATGTCCACCAGCCACCCAGCTATCTCATGCCTAATGACTGAATCACCCACCATCTCATGGGCACATGGCCCTGGAGAAACCTCCTCGGTGCAAAGGGTGTTACATATCGTGGTGGACAGGTCCTAGCTACAGGTTCACTTCCTGCCTCACCAAGGTGATGCTCTCTTTTCACGAGACCTCTCTCCTCCATGGCAACTGAGAGGCTGCCAGACAGGAGGTGGGGCTTCAATATTACGTCCCTGTAGGTCTTGTCTATGTATCTCTCTGACTTCTTTATGTCTTCCAAGTCTGCTACTTTAGCCTGCAGAGATCACACTCATTCCCTGAGGGCAAAGAGCTCCTTGCACCTAGTGCACACATAATACCTCTCACAAACTGGGAGAAAATAGTACATGTGACACTCCATGCAAAGACCGGATAACCCCCATCTCGCTGCTGCTTTGCTGTCTGCATCTTAGTTTTAAAGCTCTGTTTAGTTATTTTATGTTGTTTTTAGTTGCTAGGGATACTTGTACTAATACAACTATACCAAATAATTTTAAGTGACTTTGTTCACCTCAAGATTAATTACATTCAGGGCTTTAACTCAACTATTCCTGGTGAAGATAATCAATTGAACCTAGAAGGGAATGCGAATACCACTCCCCCTAAGACCCTATAAAGCTAGAATTATGCCTGGGGTGGATGTGAGTCTGGTTGGGAGGGAAGGAACTTAGTAAAGTTGGCTTACTACACAGGCCTCAGACCTGTGCTTCTAAGATAATCTATGACCAATTTCCTGGGTGATTCACACAGCCCTTGCTTTGATAGAGGGAGTCTTTCAAAATGCCCCTTTGATCTGTCACTTGACTTTAACACCTATTTAAAACAATTTCAGAGGTATCTTACCCTCTATCTAGAAGGCCTCTTTCTAAATATATTTAGAAACAATTTATTACTCAAAGAATCCTGACCCTGTTTTTTTTTCCTTTTAGGCTTAGCTACACTCTCATTTGATTTAAATTAAAGCTCTTTAATGATACTAGGCCTTGACTGAGTATTACATTCAAACTAGAAGCGCTCTGCTAGGTTTTAAATTTATCTAAAAGCTCTCTGCTGGGTTATAGATTTAAACTGAAAGCTCTCTGCTGGGTTCTGAATTTAAACTGAGAGCTCTCTGCTGGGTTCTGAATTAAAACTGAAGGTCCTCTGCTGGGTTTTAAATTTAAACTAAAGCTCTTTGCTGATACTAGGCCCTGACTGATTTAACAAATACACTGGATTCTAATTTATACAGATTAATCAACAGATCTCTCTCCAGATCCCTCTCCAGAAGTAGCACTCCCTTTTTGTAGTCCTTCAAAACTACAAAAGGGACTGCTATCCCATAAGGCCAGACCACCCTCATCCACTACCATCAGTAAACAAGAGAGCATTCAATAACTTTTGAAACACTGACAGGCTAGTAGCCTCCCAGGGCTCTGGAAGCTGCGAATTCTAGAGCTCTTCCCAAGGTACCCGGAATACACAGCCCCGCGCGCACACCAACCAAATCTCTTCTAGGCTAGGGACCTGCAACAAATGGCCCTGAGACAACCACAGTGCCCAAGAAGGCTCATACCAACACCAGAGCCTCTCCAAGTAACCCAGTCGTCCCTCAAGAAGCACAGGAAAAATGATAGAAGTTTAAACTGACAGCGTTCCTGAACCAAGAGCCAATGTAATAAACACAACAGGAGAGAAGCTCAGTCCCAGTGCAAGGCACCCAATAAGACCCATGTGGCAGCATTCTGCACCAATTGTAACCTGTGGATCATATGCTTAGGGAGGTCAATATAGAGGATATTACAGTAATCAAGCAACCCCTACACCACTGCTTGCATCACAACCCTCAATGCAGATGCCTTCAGGTAAGGGCACACCTGGCAGACCAGTCACAACTTCAACCAAGAATTACATACCACCTGTGCCACCTGCCAATCCCCTACACCATCACTCTCCAAAATCACTCCTAAAGAATGCAATTCATTTACCCATGGTAGAACTACATCTCCCACTCGAGGAAGCAGGTGGCACTCAGCGCACTCCACCATCCCAAGGCACAGACAGAGTTACTTGCATTAAGCACTAGCCCGCTATTAGCAACAGAAGTGCTCACTCCTGCCAAACAGGCATTAAGGTATTTGATGCACATGGAGCTTGAAGAACAGGACTACATGGATGGCAACTGAAAGATGATCCAGGAAGCATAGAAAGGTTTTAATTGAGACATTTTAAAAGAGGAGATCAGCTGAGCAAGAGAGATTATTGTGTCTACCCTTGAAGGTTGTAAGAAGGCACTGGATAGGGTCATGCAGATGTTCACTCCAATGAATTCCAAAGACTGTGTGGGAGAAGTTGCGATTTCTTGAGAGTGATAAGGAAACCCAACATACAGAGGAATGTTGTGTGGCACTGAAGGAGGATTGGGTCTCCTGCTGCGATGGCCAAATCAGTCAATCATCTAGAAAGGACAAGATGAAGATACCCTGCTTGTGGATGTGTGCCACTGCAACTGCCACAGATTTGGTAAATATCCTCATTGTGGAGGAGAAGCTGAATAAGAAAACCTGGTGGTCTTTCTTCAGAGACTGATGGATAGGAATGAGTGTAAGTGTCCTGAATGTCTAGGGACATGATCTAGTCATTGATATGGATGAGTGGGGGAATGCATGCAAAATCTTTCCTTGTGAATACACTTGTTGAGCAGGTGAAGATATAGGATAGGTCGAAAACCCTGGGTTATGGTTTATGATTTATTGGTGCTTGATATACTGCCCTTCACAATATACAAGAGTGATGTACAGAAAGGATAAAATTACAATAAAATATAAAATTAAAGGAAAAGTAATGTTAATTAAAATAAAGGAAAGTGATAGTAAAGTATTAGTAGGGCAGGAAGGCTAAGGTGAGGGGAGAAAGGAAGGTAAAGGAGGGGGAAAAAAAGGAGGAGTACAGACAGAGAGAGTAGCACAATCTAGTGCATGTTAGGCTGGAAGATCATATGCAAGCTGAAAGAGTTGTGTTTTTAGGAAGAATTTGAACTTGGGAAGGGAGTGCTCAAGATGAAGGTCAATGGGGAGAGAACTGCAAATACTGGGGCCAACAAAGTAAAATGCAGTATGAAGGGTGGACTCAAGACAGGCCTGTGAGGGTGGGGGAGCGTGCAAATGATTTCCATGGATGGAACGTGAGAAATGAGAAGGAACATAAGGGATAAGACGAGAGGACAAATAAGTTGGGGTGCCGGAATGTCGGGTCTTGTGAATGAGAGTGAGGAGTTTTGAATTGTGAACGACGAGAGAGAGGGAGCCAATGTGACTTGATGAGAAGGGGGAAGACATGGTCAAAACAGGAGGCATGATGAAGAAGACGAACTGCAGTATTCCGAACTGATTGGAGATGTTTTAGCTGATACTGGGGTAAGCCTAGGTAAATGGCGTTGCAATAATCCAATCATGCTATCACCAAAGCCAAAAGAAGAGTGATGATAGAAGAGTCAGAAAGATCAAATGGAGCGCACCTGCCAAAGGGCAAAGAAAGATCTTTTAACCACAGATCTGATGTGTTCATTGAAAGAGAGTGAAGAATCCAGAATAATCCCAAGGTACTTGATAGAGGGGATATGGGGAATTGAAAGGCCATCCAGGAAGGGGATTAGAGAGGGAGGGTTTCTTGGGTATAAGGAAATAGCGAGAATAGAAGTCCTAGTTGATCTCCAAAGAAAGGAGAAATTTCAC
Organism: Ichthyophis bannanicus; assembly: GCA_033557465.1. Taxonomy (NCBI): domain Eukaryota; kingdom Metazoa; phylum Chordata; class Amphibia; order Gymnophiona; family Ichthyophiidae; genus Ichthyophis; species Ichthyophis bannanicus. Next base: position 147,920,911 of record CM066038.1, on the reverse strand, counting down.
TTACCGTTAATTTCCTTTCTTGGAATACTGCTAGACCAGTCCAGACAAATGGGTTTGTGTCCCCCTACCAGCAGATCTTGGAGACAGAGAATTCTACCAGAGCTCTGATAGGCTGGACTCTGGTGATATGGTCCTACCCCTAGGGATCTCCCTCAGTATGGAAGGAGTGGCCTAGTGGTTGGGACAAGTTTCCTCAGGCTGTAAGGTCAGGGGTTCAAATCCCACTAGAGGACAGCAACCTTGGGCCCAGAAGGACTGGGGTTTCTAGTCCCACAGGTGCTCCTTGTGGTCTTGGGCAAGCCACTTAACCCTCCACTGACCATGTTCCCTGTAAATAGTTATCTCCAATTTATAATGCCCTGTTCATGTAATTTCAGTTTGTTCAATGTAAACCTCCTTGATATCATGAAAGGTGGTATATGAAATGTTAAATAAATAAATTGTCTATAAGTGAACTCAAACACGTAATGCAACTTAACCATAAGACCACACCTAGTGGACGTTTAATTCAACTATGTACAAGGGAGCTGAAAGTATCCCCAGAACTGAAGGCTGCTAAGAATGATAACGCAGCCATCGGCCCCCCATGGTGAGGCATACTGACAAGGAAGGAACAGAGGCCGGTGGCTTCACCGCACTAGCAGCACCGTAACTGACAGCAGGGTGGGTCCTGGATTGGTCTAGCAGTATTCCAGGAAAGGAAATTAACGGTAAGTGAAATTTCTCCTTCCAAGTCATACTGCTAGATCAGTCCAGACAAATGGGCAGTACCCAAGCTACCTGCTTTCAAGGGGGAGGTCAATGCCGACGACAGCACTGCAGCTCCAAACTGACCCTCCTGCCGAGTGTGAACGTCCAATCTATAGTGACGGACAAACGTGGACAACGATGACCAAGTCGCCGCCCGGGAAATGTCGAGAGGGGCTACTTGAGACTGCTCGGCCCAAGACGAAGCCTGAGCCCGAGGAGAGTGAGCTTGGAGCCCTGCTGGAACCTGCTTGCCTTGCAGTACATAAGCTGCCTCAATAGCTCCCTCGAAACCATCTAGAAATGGTGGATTTTGAGGCTGCGGACCCCCATCGAGGGCTTGCAAACAGGACAAAAAGATGATCGGTCTTATGGAAGGTGTTCGTGATCTTAAGATACCGATAAAGCACTCTCTTCAGGTCCACAGCACGCAATTGATGAAGGTGACCTGAACACTGCTCTTTTTCAAAGGTAGGCAAGAAAAGAGGCTGGTTGACATGAAACGGGGTAAGCACCTTAGGTAAAAAGGATGGAACAGTTCGAAGAGAAACTCCCGCCGAAGAAAACGAGAGATAGGGGTCTCGACAAGAGAGAGCCTGAAGTTCGGAAATCCGATGTGCCGAGATTATGGCCACTAGGAAAACTGTCTTTTAGCGTTAAATCCTTAAGGGAACATGCCTTCAGGGGCTGAAAGGGAGGAGCAACAAGGGCACAGAGAACGAGAGCGAGATCCCAAGAAGGAACTAAAGGACGTATCGGGGGCCGTAATATCTGAACCCCTTAAAGGAAACGTGAAACGTCCACATGCGAGGCGAGAGAACGCCGCGCTATCGGCCCGCGAAAACAAGTTAACACTGCAACCTGCACGCGCAAGGTCCCAAGCGCCAGACCCTTATCTAGACCGGCCTGCAGAAAGGAAAGAATATCCGGGATGTTGCAACGCCAGGGTGAGATGTGACGTAGCGAACACCAAGTGTCAAAAAGACGCCACACACGAGCGTAAGCCAGCGAAGTTGAAGACCTCCGCGCCTTAAGCATTGTCGCCACCACACTCGACGAATATCCCTTCTGAACTAACCTGCGGCGTTCAAGAGCCAGGCCATAGCGAGTAAGGAGCCGGGTTTTCCATTTCCAACCGGCCCTTGGAGCAGGAGCCCTGGGAATGCCCCCAGGCATAGAGGAGATGCCCGAGACAGCCAGACGAGATCCGCATACCACGGTCTGCGAGGCCAATCCGGTGCCACCAGGATCACCGGGCCACGATGTTCCCTGACTCTTTGGAGAATCTTGCCGATCATGGACCAGGGAGAAAAGACATAAAGAAGGAGATGGGTTAGCCCACGCTTGAGACAATGCATCTATCCCGTGCGACCCGTTGTCTCTTCAACGGCTGAAGTAGATCGGTGCCTTGGTATTCTGCGCCGTAGCCATGAGATCCATTGCTGGTAGACCCCATCGTCGAACAATGGACTGAAAGGACTCTGGCGCCAGAGCACACTCCCCCGGATCCAGAGCATGTCGGCTGACGAAATCGGCTTTTACATTGTCTACCCCGCGATGTGTTTTGCGCCGAGATCGCCTGCAGATGCCTCTCTGCCCACGGAAGGAGAAGACTCATTTCCTTCGATACACCTGGACCATTTCGTGCCCCCTTGGTGGTTAAGGTATGCCACTGTCGTAGCGTTGTCGGACAGAATTTGAACCGCCTGACGCCGCAGAAGAGGCTGAAACTTTCACAAGGCTAAGCGCACCGCTTGCATCTCGAGGCGATTGTGGACCACCGGGCCTCCTGAGGAGACCAAATCCCCTGCACTGAGTGCGAGCTGCAATGCGCTCCCCAACTGGAGAGACTGGCGTCTGTCGTTTACCAACACCCAGTGCGGAGTCTCCAAGGGAACCCCTCGAAGGAGATTGCGGGGCCGAGCCACCAACGGAGGCAAAGTCTCACCGCCGGTAGTAAGAGGCAACCGAACTTGATAATCCTCTGACAACATGCTCGAGGCGAGACCGGTGCTAGGAGACTGCGAACTTGAGAAGTTAACTTGAGGAATCGAGGCATTGACAAAAAGACCCGACCTAAGGCTATATCGAATCGAGCCCCCAAAAATTTGATCTCCTGGAACAGTGGAAGACAACTCTTGTCGCAGTTGATTACGCAGCCAAGGCTTTCGAGAAGGCAACAGCCACCGAGACTGTGCTGTAAGACTTGGGGAGAGAGTCTGCGCGAATGAGCCAGTCATCCAGATAAGGATGAACTCTGATGCCGCGGCTGCGTAAGGCCGCAGCTACTACCCCCATTACCTTGGAGAAGGTTTGAGGCGCCGAAGTTAGACCGAAGGGCATCGCATGAAATTGGAAATGTTGACCGAGTACCGCAAATCGAACAAGTCGCTAATGCCCCTCTCGAATGGGAATGTGAAAGAATGCTTCCGCAAGATTGAGGGAAGCTAGAATTCACCCTTGCGTACCGCTTGAATAACGGATCGCAGAGTCTCCATTCGAAAGTGTGGTACCCGCAGACTGCGACTGACGCCTTTGAGATCCAAGACAGGATGAAAGGAGCCGTCTTTTTTTTTTTTTGCACCACGAAATAGACAGAGTAACGGCCTAGTCCTCTTTTCAACAGTGGAACTGGACGAATGGCATCTAAACGCTGGAGTCTTTGAATGAAGCAACATCCGCTGCCCATTGACGCAGCCAGAGCCAGCTCTGAGCTACTGTCACCGGTGCTACGTAGCGAGCTGACAGCCGCAAGAGATCAGAGAAGGCCTCTGCTAGGAATGCAGCGATGGATTCTAAACGAGCCAATTTGGGATCACCTGGAAGCTGCTGAATCCATCGAAGGGAGGCCCGTGCTGCTAGACCTCCGCACACCCCTGCTTGAAGGGAAAAAGCAAAAACGACGAAAACCCTTCTTTGGCAGACTCTCAACTTTTTAGGTCTTGCTGGTCGCGGAGTGCCGCTCCGCCCTCAACCGGAATTGTGGTATGCTTGGTGACCCCGGTCACTAATGCATCAACTTTCGGGTATGTCAGCCAATGGTCCAAGTCAGAGGGAGACCAAGGGTATAACTGACCAATACCGCGTGCCGTACGTAGAGAGGACTCTGGAGAGTCCCACTCTCGAGAAACCATATGCTGTAACTCGGCTGGAAAGGAAAAGCTTTGGAAGGCTTACGAATGCCCTGTAAAATGGATCCGGCTGCAACAGGGTTTGAGAACTCTGAGGATCAGGCGTGTCGGCTAGGCGTAGTGACTCCATCACCTGTGTGATTAGGGCTGACAACTCCTCTTTCCGAAAAAGTCTGATATCTTGAGAGCCCTCGTGAACTGCCAGTGAAGAATCAGACAGAGAATATTCCCCATCTTCTTTCTCCAACGAGTCAGGGCTCACCTCCGACGATTTAAAGTCTTCTTGAATATCCGTAGTGTCCCGCAAGCCACATGCAACGTTCCTGAAGGACGTACTGCTTTAAGGTCTGAGGACTTTCGGGACCGCTTGCGAGACCCCACCATATCCTTGTCTGCTACCGGGCGGGTGCTGGATGTATACCAAAAGACTCAGAACGCCACAGGTGCCATGCCTGGAGGAAGAGCGTCAGGAACTCACTGTCAGCCAAGGCTGCCGTGGCTTCCAGCGGCTGTAGAAGCAAAATGGGAGCTGACTGAGTCCTTTCTGCAGGAAGATCCTGCTGCAGGGCTCTAAGGAGGGAGGAGTTAAGGCACTGATGTCCCCAGCTGGCAGCGCAGTGGGAATGGAGGAAGAAGATTCTTCCTGGATGCAGCATGCAGGTGGAACACAAGCAATCTATTAACTCCGTTTTCTTATTATTACATATAATACAGCTGTGCAGAAAAACAGGCATTGCAGAGGCTTAAACCTTTTTTTTTTTTGTAAACAAAAATAAAGTTAGGCTTAGGGAAACAGAAGACTCTTCCAAGAAAAGGGATTTTGAAACTCCCTGTGCCTTCACAGCATATTTAAATGTTTTTGAAATGGCTGCCCAGAGCTGCTCCCTCCAAAAAAAAACATTGAAGAGAAATCCCTCCTGATTTTCAAAATGGCCACCGGCACAGAAAAACTGCAAAATAAAAGTTTCCTAAGCTCTCAAAACCTTAAAAATGCAGTGAAATTGCTGGGGAAGAGGCAAGGAGTGCTGCTAGCAACTTAAAAATTCAAATCCTGATGAACCCTGAATCATCAGAAACGGAGGAGAGAAGGAAACTCTCAGTTATTCACTGTGCTGGTACAGAGGAGCTGAGTTCCCATGGAGGAGAAGAGAAACTTTCAAAGTCAGTGTAAGGTAATTACAGTTACTGAAAGGTAGGGAAATTAGAGTTTGATCCTTCTGCAGCCACTTAGACTCTCATGGCAGGGGCTGGAATGTGTTTCTGGACAGAAGGGGAGCTGCACAGACAGTGAAATCAGGGGCTCAAACCCTGCTGTATTGCAGATTACAGAAAATACAGCTATTAAGGAGGGAAGCCTGGGAAACCCAGAGAAACAGCTCTTGTGTGCTCTGGGTGCATCCAGGAAATAAAAATGAAGAAAAGAAAATAGGAACTTCAAAACCCAGTTGAACAGACCCTGATGAAACCGGAAGTGAAGGAATCAGGTCAGAGACAGCCGGTCCCGATGCAGTTGAAATAAACTCAGGGCAGCTGAGGCAAGTAAGAAAAGAGTTTACTTACAGTTTCTCTCAGAAATTGACACCTGATCCTCCTGCTGATGTCTAAGCCCTCATGGAAAAGACTCAGCGCTGCTTAAAGAAAATCGGGAGCTCTACTGACGCCAGGCTAAGAAGCTACACAAGTTTATATGTGGAATCAAGTTGCAGTGAAACCAACCTAAACACCTCTAGTGTACTCTGGGTGCATACAGGAGCCTCAAGATATAGTGAAAAAAGGAAATTTTACAACAAGCTTGAAGAACACCCTCATCTGCTGAGACAGAGAAACCTGATTTTAGGGAGTCCTTCGTCCAGCTAACAAGCCCTCATGGCCAGATGCTGGGGATTCTTCCTGTCAGCGAGCTCTACTGTGTCAGAAACAGGAGCTCAGCTGCAAACATCCTGGTGTACAGTGAAACTATACTGGCAGCAACAGGCAAGTGGAAATATCAGTCCCCCAAAGGGATTCTAAATAATTTTAAAGATTTTGAGGGAAAAACAACAACGCAACCAGATCTTCTGGAGACAGAGAAATACTGAGGGAGACCCCTAGGGGTAGGACCATATCACCAGTGTCCAGCCTATCAGAGCTCTGGTAGAATTCTCTGTCTCCAAGATCTGCTGGCAGGGGACACAACCCATTTGTCTGGACTAGTCTAGCAGTATGACTTGGAAGAACCAGTTTTATTGCCCTGGGCTGCAGGAGGCAGCAGAACTCCTCGAGGAAGAGAGGGGTCAGTGTGTCCAGTATCCTGGAGGCAAGGGGCATGGAGGGAGGAGTGGCATGGAACCAGATTTGGTAACCTCATTTCAAGATGATCAGTACCCACTACTTGGTAGCGATGTGTGCCCATGCTTCTGCAAAGTGTGAGCACCGGCCTCTCACCAGTATGGCTTCTGCTAACAGGTAGTCAGTAACCAGGTATGCTCTTTGAAGTCAATAAGATGGGATGTTTCTGCTGCTTTCTCTCTCCTCTGTCATGATATTTGCTGATAAATAATGTGGTAGCACTGAGATCTTTGGCAGTGGAGCTTCCATTTCACATACCATGTGAAAGAGTAGGATTTATGATATTGTGATCCATGCTGTCTCATTGACGTCAGCATCTATCCAGACCATTATTTGATAGGGTTTGGAGAGTGGTGCAGTGATGCTTGATCATATTGTCAGTTTCTTTAATCTTGTCCCTGAAGAGGTTTTTGCTAGATCAAGGGGTGTTAGCTAGATAAGAACATAAGAACCTACGATATGCCATACTGGGTCAGACCAAGGTCCATCAAGCCCAGTATCCTGTTTCCAACAGTGGCCAGTCTAGGTCATACGTACCTAGCAGTTTCCCCAAAAGACACAGGTTCCACAATGCTTGTACTGGTCAAGCATTGATATCCTGAGTCCCTTCTTAATAATGGTTTATGGACCTTTCCTCCAGGAACTTGTCTAAACCTTTTTTAAACCCAGCTACACTAACAGCCTTTACTACATGTGTGTGGATGTCATCATGCAGGCTGAGGCTCTGAGCCACACCAGACATCTGGCTATGATGCCTGGTGTGGCTCAGAGCCACACCAGGCATCTGGCTTCAGTAGTATGAGAGGCAGTCTTTAACCTCATCAAATGCTGAACAGATCAGGCACTTGCCACATTCTTCTACTTCAAGGAGGATAGGGAATAGGAGGTTTTTGGCTTCTGATGGGAAGTATGTCAACGCACCTCTGGCCTTTTAAGAAATGAGTCATGGTGAAATGATGAGGAGAAATTCAAAAGTTCAGCACAGTTCCCTAGAAGTCCTTCTTGCCTGTGGAGTATAAAATAAATAAATAAAAGGTCTCTTGCTCTTTTCCTGGGGAAGAGTTGGCAATGTATTTCTTCATGGCTGTCTCCATGACATTGGTCTGATGCAGTAGTTGGGTTTTGTTGAACCAGGGGTGGCAGGCATCTGGTATCTGGCCAAAGATTGTGCTGCTAAAGGTAGCATTGGGAAATGTCCAGTAGTTGGTGGCAGTCTGGGGAACCATGTGGGGAAGTGAAGTTCCCATGGTCTTAAATGCCCTACCAGCAATAATATGACAAAGAATGAAATCAGTCATTTCAAAAATGGGATGACTTCATATTAAATGAAGTACAGTTCCCCCTTAAGCAGTGTATGATGAATGAATGGAGAAAGATAGAGCGTACCTGAATTATGCCCACTGCTTTCCATATCTATAGTAGGATCATAGGACCCAGGAAATCAACTGCTTGCCAATCCAGCATTGTGGAACCTATGTGTCTTTTTGGGAAACTGACAGGTACTTGTGAGCTAGATTGGCCACTGTTGGAAACAGGATACTGGGCTTGATGGACCTCAGTTTGACCCAGTATGGCTTTCTTATGTTCTTATGTTATGTTCTTATAATAGGGGTGTGCAAGCAAAAAATAAATTGGATTGTTTCATTTCCTGTTTCATTTGCAGGTTTGTTTCTGAATTAGGCTAGGCAAGTGTCTCAAATAGTATACTTAGACAAGGTTTCACAGAATTTCTGGCACAAGAACATGGCAAAAGAAAAATCTTCAAAGGAAATCTCTACAGCAGAAGTCAATAGAGTCACAAGGCAAAGAATCCAGTTAGCATTATCCATAGGGCTCTAGACCAACAAACTTTGGGCCAATCAGGAAACAGGAAGGAAGCGCACCAGTAATGCAAATGTCTGGCTAGAGTCAGCCCCCATGGAGATGACTGATTTGAGCCCAGCCTGGCCTGTGGTGATACTGGGGGGAAGGGGAAAAAAACAAATTTCAGACTTTTCAGTGCAGTTTTTCAGATTAAAAACAAACAAAACAAAATAGGAAATGTTGTTGATATTTCCCATATTGGTTCAAATGAATATATGTTCCTGTAAGATATTTTAGTGGTTGGCACTGAATGAGATTAAGGAAAGGCACAAGAACTAAAAATTAAAAAATCAGTGGCATAATGCATGCTGTGTTAAAGATACTAGTAAATCATCAAGGTCAGAAAAGACACAGTCTCAGGTATAACGTGAAATCCATAGTCAAAAATAGACTAACCAGGTAATCCAGTTATTCAGTTGCACTTATATTCCTATACGTACTGCTGAATACAGCAGGATTGACATTATCCAGGTAACTTGAGGACAGCTATTTGTTCAACCTGGCCTATCTGGGTAACTTTAGCCAACTAAATATTAACCATGATCCATAATACAGGACACCTCCACCCCAGTGCATCCTCTTTTTAACTAAGTACATTTTGTACAGTCAGCAATTTACCTGTAAAAAAACATCTCTGGTAAGCAAGGGGTGGGAGGGGGAAGAGATAGAGGGTACGGGACTTTAAAACACCAGGATTTGAATGGCTAACTCCAAAAATTAGCCCCAAACCCTAACTGAATATCAGTTTCTATAGGGTTAAACTGCTGATCTGCAGGATTTTCTGGAATCGGTGAAAAAAAATAGAACTTACACAACTGCTTTTCTTTCTTCAAGCATAGGCAAAATTTATGAACCAATCATAAATTCCCCAAACATATTTCAGCACAGACAAAATCTGAAGGAATTTGGGACTGTGGGATCAAGAAATATGAAATATTGGTTACTACTATGACATTAGGTGCATGGCTGATGACCGAAGCGATGGAAACTCGGGGGCTAATGGATCACCGCTGGACAGCACAGCCTGCCAGTAGCACTCTCCAGGTCCATGCTTTGCAAGGCTCAATGATTAACACTGGATAAATGCATCTCACACTGATAAAATAATGAGGATATGCTCTAGTCTATTCCCAAAATAACTCAGGCAGACACCAATGCTCGAAACAGTGCTGGGTAACAGGCTTAACTGTTGTGAATAAATTAGATGAAGAAAGATCTGAACTGGATAGGACAAATAATTAGGATGCCTGCCACCATTTGTACAGGTGCAGAGTTTGGTGTGTCAAACTTCAGAATTTGAAAAATGGTCTTGTGACCTTTTAAAAGCTAGATAAGCAAATTAATGCCTATCTCCCAAAAGTACTACAATTCTGACACTATCTGGGGAATCCGTTTAACTTTATATCCTTCAGGTAAAACATAAGGCAGGATGTGGTAGTAACAGCAGATAAAAAGGATGAACCTCCTGAAAACCTATTATGGGGAAGGCAATTTGCAAAGACATTTAGACAGATAAGTAGCTATTTACCATAGCAGAATGACCTAACTGAAAATTCTCTTTCTCAACTGCAAACAAAAGTAGGAACAGGTTCCACAGTGCACATGACGTGTTCTTTTAGATTTTACATGAGGGAAGAAAGCAGTATGAGTAGATTTGATTTTAAAATGTGCTTATAGTTTACCATCTTCCACTGCTCTCAAAATTGACAGTGAGAAACGGAAAGATGCATTTAGGGCCATGTTTGCTAAAGCTTAGCAAAGCCCTAACTGCCCCGTGGCCCATTATATTCCAATGGTTTGCACAGCACCGAATGCACAGCTTCATTAAAAATGACCGTTAATGCACACACAGTGTACTCTGAATTTTTTAAAAAAGAGATCATGCAGATAAGTTTCTCTTAGAAACCTGCATAAAGTATGCAGTTCGTTTGTGACAGGGCTGGTCCAACCAGTGGAAGACTAGGCGGTCGCCTATGGCAGCAGGTACATTATTTTATCTTGAAGAAATAATTCCAGCTGAGAAGGATCATCAAAGAGACTCATGTTCTACTGTGACCAACCAGACCTTTATATGGGAGACCAATTTTCTAAACTAATTCCATACAAAAACAGGGTTTTATGTGCAGAAATCGGGTTTTTGAAAACTGTCCACCAGTGCAAAACTATAACACACATGGAGCGGAATAATTTTATTAATTCCTGCCCTAGTGAATGCATGTTTTATAAATGCTTCAAACCTAGTTTTAAAAGTCAAGTATGCAAAACTTGCATAAATGGCTGAAAATCCAACTACTTGTATTATTTAAGGGCATCCACGGCCACTTACAATCCAGTCCTAGTGGTGTTGATTCGTACCATCTCTTGACCCGCGCCTAAATTTATAAGGAACTTTTATAGAGCTCGATTGTTTGTAATATATGTGCATAACCTTGCGCTCCCACCCATGCTCCTTCCCAACCCCACCCCCACCTCTGTGCTATGCCCACAGTTGAAGATATAACATTGATCAGGTGTGCATGCAGCTTATGACGATAGTGACTTCATGTCATTTGCATGTGTAGAATGCCCGCTTAAACCGAGATATCTTCCTTTATAAAAGTAGTGTTTCATAAAGAAGTGTCCTTACTTTTAAGCATGTAAAGTAGGCTATGCTCCACGTTAGACACTAATTTTTTATTTTTCCCCCCTGCAATGTGTAAACTTATTATTGATTATAAGAAGGAGGTACAGCAGCAATACGCAAAAACCAACAGTACAACTGGGTATGTAACAAAAAAACATCCAACAAAGGGTGACACTTACCTAAACCCTCCAAAGCTAGAAATTCCTCGGAACGCTTTCAATAGCAGCCCCGCTCCGCTTTGCTATTTTTCAATTCATGTGTCAAATCCAGGCCAGATACATTTAAATACAGCAGCAACCCAGCACTGTACTAAGCCAAATCCTGTAGATGGGCACACCAAACATACTCTGCTTTTAAAGATGCACTGTACAGTTTCCGCCCCCGCCACAGATGGCGATTAGCACGGCGGTTTTCGGGCCGCCGCTCGTGTGATCCTCCATTCAACAATCCAGTGCATCGGGAAGAGGGGATATCCGATTGTTGCACTAGGGATTGAGCGTCCCTCGTTGTGATTTCTGGGTTTGGTTGAGTCCCAGAGGTCATGCCGAGACCAAGTCTATAAACCACGATAGACTGCCTTCACCTACCTATGAGAGAAAGCCATTAACAACCCTAAGAAATATAAGACTGACAGGTTGAAGAATAAAATATCACGGACTGCTTAAAGTCCCAGTTTAGAAGTGCCCACAGATAGCCCACAGCCTAAAGGAGGCAATCAGGATGTCAGTGTCCTCCCTCAGCCACAAGGACAATCTCCTAATCCCCCCCAAACCCCCCACAGCCAGATCCCGATGGGATGTGATGTTACCTTATGTCGGGATTCATAAATCCAAAACTGGTGTCGACCATAGGTGGGGCACCTCCCAGATGGACACATGGGCGATCTGACAGTTAATGCACTCAGAGAGAGGAGATAGTTTGCAAGCGTTGTGGGAGGACTAAGTTCAACCACACCATCGAGAGACATGCTAAAGAGGAGATGAAGCCTAAACTGCTTCGTGAGGGCAGGGTCCTCCTTCGGTGCAAGAAATCCAGACCAGAGTTTACTGTGACTGCTTAGGTTTGCCCTTTAAGAATCTGGCTGTGGGCTTCTCCATGTCGGTAAATCTCCAAGACCTTGACCCACACATTCGGCTAGCATAGGGGAATAACCCTCTTTCCAATACCAGGCATGAAAACATGGTGTGCCGCCAGCCAATTAGAAAGTGGTTGTGACTTACTGCATCCCCCCCATGTCCAGAGGCAGATGACCCTGCTCACAGGTTTCAATGAGAAGGGGAGAGTCTGGTTTGAATCCCGGCACAAAATGGGGGGCTGAGAAGACATTTGTTCCAGATATGTTAGTGAGACAAGTCTGAGCTGTGGGGGGGGTGGAAGGGGGAAGGGCAAAGTGGTATTGTCCAAAATCAAGGGTCGGATAGGGAGGAATATGTAGAAAACTGATGAGGTTAAAGCAGAAATTGCTTAACAAATTACTGGTCTGTTCTGTGTTCAAGAGGATGAGGAATGAAGATTAATATTCAAACAAATAACCAGCCTAAATTGCAAATATAATTAACACACAACATAATAATCCAATGCAAATCAATTACAACTTAAAAATAAAGCATTAATACGATGTACATAAAAAAGCGTCAATTTTATAATTTAACAAAAAGATACAATAAAATATTTAATGAAAATGTTGTTATTTGCACCATTTATAACTTATCATATTGGGAGAAATAAAAAACAAAAACCTACACAAACAACCCATTCAAAGATAACTTCTCTCGTGATAAAGCCGTCATGTGAGACAACACCCTGCACACATATAATTTCTTTTAGTACCATAACATTATATTATAATAATTACATATAAATAATACAACCCTGCTTTAACATAGACATGGGGTATTACAAAATCTTACTATGATTTATTACAAATCAAACGATCCTCGAAACAATACCATATTCATATACATATGGCACAACCGCGATAATCAATCCAAATTTATTTGTTCCAATCACTGGATTACCAAACCCAAAAAGTGTCGCAGTACCAACAAGACGTTAAAGGCTCTTCCCTGGTCAATATTTCTCAAATTTTCTTGAACAGTGACACTGTGAAAAGAGTCCATAAAAATCAACCAACGCTTTAATTTCCAATCGATACCTCCAAAGACTCCGCGAACGCACCAAGCATTACAAAAGGAAAATCCCATAATGACGACACTATTGAAGGGGAAGGACATTCCACACAGCGCCTCCTGGAAGAGACAGGACGCATTGGGGGGAAAAAAACTAAAACATCAAAAACTCCTAGAGAGTGCTATAAATATTATACCATATTACCAATTTCGCCTGATCTCAAAAATTTTTATAACCTATTCCTATCCCAAAGGGAAGATCAATGGAAAAAAACAGCTGCGGCACCACAAACTGCAATCCCAACTCAAAGTATGCACAGTTTTACTTCATCTTCACATATTTATCAACGATCAACATCATGAGGTTACAGTTTCGCCACATAGAGGCTTCATCAGGGTAGGCTGAAAAAAAATATATAACATATAGCAGGAATCTCCCTTAAATTGCAACATACTATCAAAGAACAGGTTTACTATTAAAAAACAATATATTAAATTGTATCAATACTAGACCAATCCAGGGAACCAAAGACCATATGTTTCTACTCACATAGGGCGTCCAAAGGAAACTCAGCCCCTTCAGAAAAAAAATTGCCCACACATGCGTACTTATAGCAGAATGGGGCACCCGTCCCGATCAAAAGAACCACTGCCATTCATATCTGCGGAAGTGTAACCCATTCTGGTACCAGGACTGTTCCAACGCAAAATATACTCCTGTTCTCTACGGCCAAAATGCCATTGAAAGTTGCCACCTTTTCCACCACTAATTCTGCTCCACAACCAAACACAACCGATACGGGTGGGGGTATTGTTTTTTTGAATAGTGTGCATATATTGCAGAAGGTAACTGTTCAGTTGGGGGGAGTGATAGCTCGGTTTTTATCCGACCATTAAGGGAAGACCCTCCACAATATATCAGGCGGACGTTTTAGGAGGTTTTGGAAGGTGCTCTATAACAGGGTTTGATCATGGGACGTCTGTTGAGATTTATATATGTTAAGGACCCTAGGAGACCTGTGTTCTATATTGTTCCAAAATTAACATAGAACTTGGATTTTAAGTCCTCCGTGGATGTCGCACAGTGTCCGGGTGCCTTAGGATCACGATTTGGAACCATTGTCCCCCAATTATATTGAGTTCTTTTTGAATCCATTGGTGAGTCAAGCTTTTTCATATATTAACAGGATTCAGGTGATGTGCTGACATTTTTAGACACATGGCATTTAGATTAAGGTTCATATACATTGGTTCTATGGCTATTTCAGCATTATATATGAATATTCCTCAGGAACAGGGTCTTTGGAAAGCAATGCATTAGTTAGCGGCAACGGATCTATCAATCTACTCGTGTCACAAATTATCAAAATTAAATAAAAATAATTCTATACAGAAATTATTTTGAGATCCATGGTCGATTTTATCATCAAATTGAGGGCATGTCAATGAGTGCCACGGTGGCACCGTCAGTGGCTTGTCTTTACGTGCGATATTTTGAGGAACATGTTGTATCACAGTCTAATTTTTGACCCTCCATAATTAAATGGGTAAGATACATTGATGATGTTTTCTTTATATGGCAGGGGCAGGAATCACATTTACAAGAATATTTTAATTGGTTAAATCAACAGGATCCATT